>CM030834.1:2727114-3232114 GCA_018105865.1 Metaphire vulgaris
GTGATCGCAGGGCCGACTGCACTGCGATGTCGGAAGATCGTACGTTCCGCCGGACCAGGTGATGTGCTGGTGTCGATCCAGCTGGAACCCGTTGTTCCAACGTCCGATGGTAGCGTATTCGAACTTTCTCGTTGTCCGGTTGCGTCTGTAGTTCATGATGTTGTAGCGACCGACACCGTCTCCGTATTTGTCGAAGTTAACCACAGCTCCGTAACCATCTGACATGGCACAGATATCAATGATACATCAGTCAAATACTGTAGATTGCATGATTTATAGTGCTGACTATATCTTATTATCTGAATTTCCATGCTCATATTTAAAACGCTTCGTGATGTTTTGAGATTTTCGAGTTAGAAATAAATAAACTTCATAAATGATTGAAAAGTGCGATAGGTTTAAAATATTTATAATGAACATCATTAACTTCGAATTGCTCTCGTCGTTTTGTAGAATAAAAAATAACAGTTGTAGCGGACAAAAAAATAAAGTTTGAACAGAGAGTTGTAAAAGAGTTACCGTACAGTGTTTTTCAACACATGAGAAATCCTACTAAGTCATTTAAAATCTAGATTATCTAGCTGTTATCATTATTTGCCGATAAAACTCAGATTAACTGAAAACTGAAATACAGTTCTTATCTTACAGTTAATTTCAAAAGAATAGTTTCATAGATTTCATTGCAATTTTTTAAACGGTTTTCTTAGCAACGTTAAGAATGCTGCAGTTGGAAATCTTGACTGCAGTAGTCAAATTTGATGCGAGTTCTTTTCGACACGCAAATCAATCCCTCTGTCAATCCATAATGGATACAATTTCGCACTCAGTATCCAATAATCGCTCTCAAGAGACTAGTCTGTTGGTCGGTGAACTTTCAATTAAGTATAAAATTCTTACCTGCACTGATCTCATTCACCTTTGCAGATTTTTAAACCCTATTGAATCGTGCTTTTTGTGCACGTGTGTGTACTGTATGTGTGTGTTGTATTCAGTACATCAGTCTGATGTCTTGTGCTACTAACAAAACAATGTTAAGATTCCGTCCTGTGCAACAGTATAAATCTGTATAACTGTATAAATCATATTCGATACTAAGATTCGCACTCCAATATTCTCAAATATTTGTTATTAAACAGATACTACCTCAATCAATTTGTTGTTTGAATTTATGTAGGCCTAACAGTGTAGACGATGTGAATTCTAGCGCTGGCCCCCTTACTGATAGATAGGTTGGTTTCCACCCCTCGGATTTTCCCATTGGAAACAACCTGCGATGTATAGTTACCGTATAAGTTAACGTTTCCTCGCCAGATATTTTTTTATTGTTTTGGGACGATACATTTACCAAATGGTGTGCTAAGACATGATGATGCAGACGACGATGACGACGATGATTTTGATTACGGTGTCGATGACGATTATGAATAGGGGTATCCAGTGGTGTTTACCAACAAAGTCCGGTTGCTCCGCCCACTGGTGGGCAGAAACCATTGTCGTCTATTAATAGACGCCAATGGCAGAAGCAGATTTCTTGCTGGTGGGCATAGATCAGTGACCATAGAGATTGTTCTGGATACTCTTATACGATCAAAATTCGATCGCCAAGTTACGTCCTCCAATAAAAAGTCGTATGCGTATTTTATATCCAGCAATAAAATACGCGTGTTATTCGTGTTTAATGTCCAAAATAAAATACACGCATTGTACGTAAATACGTTAACGATGGCGTAATGTTCCGACATACTTCTATGGTTTTCCAATTATCTATAAACCTCTATATTTACTTCATGTGACGTGAGCAAGGAGTTGTTGTTGCAATACTAACAATTTGCTGTGGCAGTTAACGGTCTACACGTTGTTACTATTCCGGAAAGTCTTAACTATTTAGTACTGTTGTGTTTGCTTTTCAACAACTCTGTGACCAATTATTGTTTGCAATCAGTCACGTAGCCAAGAGGTGGTTATGGGAGTTAACCCTGCCCTTTGTGTGCCGACGAAAAGACATTTCTATGTGTTTCCATACATTTTTTATTTTCTTACGCGGTTTTGGGGGTCAAACCCCCCTTGGCGCTGCCGACCCTAATTTTTTAAAGCGCTATTAGGTGAGGACTTTTAATTTAGCTTGTCAAGATGTTTTCGAAAGTTGGCTACGTGGTTACGGTCAAAATTCAAAACCAACCCCCCCCCCTCTTCCAGAAATCTTGACTACGCCACTTTGTGTAATGAATACTTTGGATGTGTGGTTTTTCGTCAGTCCTTGCATACATACATGCATGCATACTTACTATCAATGGCAATGTTTCAGCAGTCAGATTCAAGCAAGCTAAAATTGGGGTCAACCAACTGTCATATAAAGATGCAAATGGTAAAACTAAACGCTGACGATGAAAATGATGATGGCCCATGTGCAAATAGAACAGGGATTTTAACGAGAACTCAACACTCAAGGCCCGGACCAGGACCAAGGAGTCAAGGACTCATCTCTCAAGGCCAGGACCAGGACCAGGACCAGACATTGGTACTATAGTCAACTATAGTAGTTAAATTGTAATTTAATGCTAAGATTTATAGGCCTAGGCCATAATACTAGTACGTAAGTACGTAGTTTAAAGTAAAGGGTTGGAACGCAAAAGGTAAGAGGCAGCATTATCATTAACAAAATGCATAAACACTACATGAGAAATTCTTACTATTCTTACTATTATGCCCATTGCCAACTAGCCGTGGCCGGTTTAAGAAATTTGTTCAGACAAGTCAACAATAGTCGTCCAGGTGATTTGATCAATCTGGATTGCTACTGTCCGGTATGCACGTACTATTGAATGCGTTGTCTTCGATCAAATCTAGGCTAACGTACATGGTGTCATTAGGTGCATGCAGTTTACATGACATACTACAAGAATCTAAGGCTATTGTCAAGGCAGTAGACAGAAAACCTATATTTAACGTGGTTAACAGGTATAGACTCACGAAATCCAATCTATTAATTTCCAATCCCTGTCAAAATGCGAAGGAACTGTACGACGCGCAATGCATACAAATTCTTGGGTGGGGATATGTATAATTATAATATATAAGTATAAATATAAGTATAATATGGGTATGCATAATTATTGCGTATTTTCCAAAGGTATATTATATTATTTTTTTCCTTTTTCAGCTAAAAATGGATGGTAGAAAATTGGAAGTTATCCCTGCCATTCCATTGCCTGAAATTTCCTTTCGAGACATCGGTACAGCAAGTGTTAGACACTGATTGGAAACGCAAATAGCGGGTTTTGTACGGTGAAAAGCGCAGTCTAAAGAAGGAAGCAACTGGCGATGGAAGTCTGGGAAAGCCAAGACGCGTTCTTTCAGAGTGCGTGATCCAACATCTTTGCGGTCTGGTTTCTCGACGAATTTTCCCGTCACGCCACTAACGATTTTCCGATCATTAAACAGCGCCGGCAATATCGTTAATGATTTAGCCGGAAGACGCTGGGCCAGCCAGGGCTGCTCGGGGAGCCAGAGAGAGAGAGAGAGAGAGAGAGAGAGAGAGAGAGAGAGAGAGAGAGAGAGAGAGAGAGAGAGAGAGAGAGAGAGAGAGAGAGAGAGAGAGAGAGAGAGAGAGAGAGAGAGAGAGAGAGAGAGAGAGAGACAGAGAGAGAGAGAGAGAGAGAGAGAGAGAGAGAGAGAGAGAGAGAGAGAGAGAGAGAGAGAGAGAGAGAGAGAGAGAGAGAGAGAGAGAGAGAGAGAGAGAGAGAGAGAGAGAGAGAGAGAGAGAGAGAGAGAGAGAGAGAGAGAGAGAGAGAGAGAGAGAGAGAGAGAGAGAGAGAGAGAGAGAGAGAGAGAGAGAGAGAGAGAGAGAGAGAGAGAGAGAGAGAGAGAGAGAGAGAGAGAGAGAGAGAGAGAGAGAGAGAGAGAGAGAGAGAGAGAGAGAGACACCGCCCCAGTAGCACGGTTCCTTCAGCGTTTTCGTGAATATATTGACGGGCGCTGCAATGGTAAACAAAGACCGATTGGGGTCAGTGGCGTTCCGTGTTCCCCCACATTGATTGTTGTGGCGGCCGAGGCTGCGGCACGAATGGTTAGGACATATAGGAGGCAAAAATTATTATGCAAAGCTCGTATTAATCAGGCCTGTACACGTGTAAAATTATGTGTTGTCACAATACACCTCTGCGTTGTCACAGTACACCTCTGCACTCTGCACTGTACCAGTGGCGTATCTAGGGTACTTGGCGCCCGGGGCGGTGTCAAAGGTACCGTTCGCCAATCGCAGCTTTTTGTTGCTCTAATTTATTCATCAATAATTTTGATCAAAATTTTTAAGTAAAATAATTAGCTGATACAAAACGAAGACAACAGTTATTAGCTTCGATTCGCGTTGATTGATACTATATAAAGGCAATGTCAATTGCATAGCAAAAAGTATACATTGACGTAAGTAAAAAAGTAAAGTCCTTCCTGAGCACTCAAGGCTAACCTCAAGGCTCATAGGGCGGCGCTGATCTCCGTTATCAAGGCCCTCAGCCAGGCGACTGGTGCAAGGTTACATGATACGGGCCAGTGTTCTCATGCAACGCGCCTGTTTACTTTGCGGATTAATCCGCTACTCATTTGCCATCGCCATCTGGCGAAAGAAGGCTGAGTCGACCTTCCGAGGCTCCCGCAGGAGTTGAACCCGCGACCTTCTGCTCCATTGTCCAACGCTGTTACCACTCTACTAACTTCCCGCCCCGTAGTGGCGTAGTACATGTAAATATGCATAGCTGTTTAGATCACAAATGACTACTACAAACTAATTCAAAGCAATATTTCTTGCTGTATGAAAGGAAACTCTTGGATTGTCGTCCATTCTTTTGTCGCCTGGGATGGATCGCCCCCTCCGCTCCCTGTGTACGCCACTGCACCGTAGACCAGTACGTTGTCACCGACTCCAGCTGCTGCCAACCAACTGTTGGGCCCTTCGTCGCATCTTGTCCACGCGTTCTTCCTTTGTTTCAATATGTAGCCATTCCATTCGCGAATTTCTGGCTATTCAGGCGTAATGAGTGAATTGTTTTCGTATAGCATGTCGCTCTTTCATAGCCTGCTTTCTACTCGCTCTGTTCGTCACGTGTCCCCCACCCAGTGGCGGCTCCACCAGGAGGGGTGCAGGGGAGCCCGTGCCTCCTATTGAATGCCTGGCCCCCCAGTGCCCCCCCCAGTTGGGACCCTATACTTAATGCTACATACATTAAACAACAAATGGTTGGCCCCCCATGATTAGAGGTTGCCACCCCAACGGCCCCCCCACTTGCCAAATCCTAGAGCCGCCACTGGTCCCCCCTCCAGCCCCCGCAAAACGATCGCGGACTTTTGTGCCTCGACTTGCAGGACTAGCCACGGGGCACCCCAGAGCATTGGATCGACTGTGGCTTGATATCATCTCCAGGGCTGGGGTTGGAAGGGCAGGCAGGTGCATACCTGTCCCTGTTGCACGCCTGTGGAGGAAGCATCGCGTGCAATTACGTTCGTGGCAACAGTCCCAGAGGAAGTTTCATGAGAAGATACTCAGGCAGTTCCCTTAACCCCTTAACCGTGTATTTAACTGTAACTCAATGTAAAATGGACGGATATATCCGGGATCACCAGTTAAGGGGTTAATAAAGCGTGGCGTGCCTTATCGTTGAAGACTCAAATACTGAAGCCGCAAAACATATATTGTGTTATCTAAAGTTATATAAATAATAGCAATAATAATAATAATAATAATAATAATAATAATAATAATAATTGTTTTCACGCTTTTTCCAAATCCAGTTTTTGCAAATGTTCTAGCATTTTGTCCGATGACTTGTACTCAACCGGAACATGGCATTGAGCTGTTTGATGTAAGAATGAATAAGAGGGGGAATAATCGAATATCTGAATTATGTCGGTCATCGATATCTAGTGTGCGTGGAGTAGTATGAATGAGGTAGGAAAGGCGGCTAAGAGTAAGGGAGGGAGATAGGAAGGGTGGGGTTGGAAAGGCAGAGAATGGAGGAGGAGGAGATGGAGAAATGAGAGAGGAATGGTGGGATAAAGAAAAGGGAGAGCAAGGGAAGGGCAGGGACTAAGGGACAGAAAAGGGAAGGAACTGAATTTACTGAAAGGGGGATATTTTTGTGGCTTACTAGGAGAGGGAAAGGACGGGGAGTGAGAGAGGAAGGAATTGAGAAGGAGATAGCGGGGAAGGAGATAGAGGAATGAGAGAGGAGGGAGAGGGGAATGGGACAGAGAATGAAGGGTTTAGAAAAATGAGAGGATAAACACAAGGAAAGACAAAGTTACTACATATGTCACAGGCTATAAGTTGTAAAGGCAACGTTGAAAGCGCTATACTGATTATGCTCCATAGACCAGCGTGAACCTGAATGAGAGCAGGGTTGCCAGCCTTTCCCTCGCCGCCTTTTCTTCGACTGAGCCAACCCCTTCTCCCAGCCATTCTCAGCTGAGTCGACTGAAGGCGCTTGGGACTGGAAAAAACGAAAAGTTTCTGCCGCTGCCCGGATTTGAACCGCGGACCTCCAGACTAACAGACCAGTGCGCTAACCACTGCTCCACCGAGCGCCAATTTAAACAGCGTTCAGCCAATTAATTGGAATGGCTGACGTCAACGTCTTTATTTGTTAACTTCGGTTGACGTGACGTGGCACTAACTGTAGCTTTAGTCGACTCATCATCATCATCATCGTCGTCGTCGTCATCATTATCATCATCATCATCATCATAACCACCACCATCATCATCATCATCATCATCATCATCATCATCATCATTATTATTATTATTATTATTATTATTATTATTATTATTATTATTCGACGATTTGTGAAGCGCCGTAACATGGCCATCGGCCAAAACCAAAAGCGCTGTACAGTCAACAGTCAACTGTACGATATGGTGAACAAATGCGTTTTCAGCTCTTTAGCAAACGTTTCAGGTGAAGTAATCCCGGCCAGCGCATCAGGGAGCGCGTTCCACAGACGTGGGTTACCGCGAGTCATAGAACGCTCGCCAAACTTCGGAGTCCTGGCCGGAGGAGGAACGTACAGCCGGTGGCGGCTGCTGGATCTCAGCTGGAGACGGCACCCGGTCGTCGTTTGTCGTCGTACTAGGCATGCCAAGTAATCGGGACAGGCTGGGTCCCGAAGAGCACGAAAAGTTAGCCAACACCGCTTGTAAACTATACGCTCCGGGACCCGAAGCCAATGGAGCTTGTCCCTTAGCACAGGTGTAACATGGTCGTGCCACCTCAAGCCGAAAATAATCCGAGCCGAGGCATTGATGACTGCCTGAAGTCTACTGAGCTGGTCGTCATCATGTAGCGTCATTGGTCATTGTCGTCATCATCGTCGATGTCGTCGTAATCATCATCATCAGCAGCAGCAGCAGCACCCCGATTGAAAACACTGCTCTAATTTGCCATTATATTCACTGCAGGTTTCAGTCAATGCTGATGCACGAATATGAATCGAGACACTAGTGTACTAGAGAATAGGCCTGTCATAATAGTAAAATGAAGTCGCTGTTTCTTATGGAACGCTGTAGATCTCAAAATGACGTCGAGTATAATCTAGAAGAGGAATTAACTTCTTCTTCGCCTTTATCGCAGCAGACAACAGACAGTTTTTCCACGTTTTGTCTTGTCTAAACATGTCGACACTTCTTGTGCACCAATTGGAAGCATCAGAACACAGGTAGAATTCACTCAGAGCATACTCATCGCGATCTCCAGGGGCTCTGATCTCCATGGACCGCCGTCTAGTAAACGAGCAAGCAAAGAATGAAGTTTTCGATTTATATGCCGTATTCAATGCTATCTGGCTTTCTTCTTGTACTTCTGTCGATTTTGTATTCCCATTTTCTATCACTGAAGTATTCACCAGTCGTAGTGAAATTTTCCAAATGATGTGACCCTCATCTTTTCCCTTATTCTGTCTCTCTGCCATCCATAACTTAAACCACTGTTCGTTTCTTGCGCCGATAGTCACACCGCCGATGAAAATATGTTTCCCAAAGATGAACAGGCTTCTTATCCACCGCCAATCAGGCGAATATCGACCTATTGTAAAACTCTTCCTGACTGTGCTTCTGGATTCATAAATTACAAGACGCAATTTCTTAATTTCTGGATCGAAGTCAAGCACAATTAGATCCCCATCAGAAGAAACAGTAATGGCTGTTGACAGAGGTGAGTGTACAAGAAACGACGCAACTATTGAATGCCTGTTATCGTCCAGTTGTATTTTCCAAATGAGTCGTTGTGGATAATACGTGATATCTAGAACGTAGAAGAAGTTTGAATTTTCACCGAAGAGACTCTTGTATGGTTTCCTAATCTCTTCTGCATTAATCACTGTAAGAAGTTGGAAAGGATGGTGTCGCTCATAGCAACGGTACAGTCCAATGGCCGCGCTACCTGTGCACGCTACACATATGCTATTGGCAAGCAAATGGGCATCCAAGGCATTGCACCGAGGAGGCTCGACCCTTCCAACTTGTGTCACTGCGAAAAATTCAAATGAATCACTAAAAACCATAGTTGCTAGTAACCTTTGCTGACATAATAAAAAACCTCAAATAACCCGTCTTTCCGAGCTTGAAGTTCATACAAAAACCAGGATTAAAAGGTTCATCAACTGCTAGAATATGAATTGAAACTTACGAATTAATAATAGTTGTTCGCAACGTTGTCTTGTAATGGGAGCGCTATAGAAATTTCGTGTTTACTTACTTACTTACTTACTATTTTCTAAAGTAACACTGGATAAGCTAATTTACTCAACTCCCGAGTTATTAGGCTGTTTACTTCAGCAGTAATATGAGGTCACACTTATCATAGAATATCAAAATTACTGTAGTAAATAAGTGACAAAAACGGGCCAATTAATGATGAAAAGCAAAAGTAATTTAGAAATTCAATTTACGTTCGATAAGTAAGTAGCCTTCACAAAATAAATAACCTTAGATAAACCTGTACGTAACCTTAGACAACGTTACGAACAACTATGCTAAAAACTTCAGCGGTCATGGATAATATTCTATCGAAGCATACAGGAAAATATTGTTCTCGCACTTTTCAAAAATCGACTAACACAGCCTATCTATAACATTAAAATCGTTATCTGTATGTCTGTTGCCTTCGAGCGTTCTGATTGGTTGGCTGTGTGAGCGTTCTGATTGGTTGCGTTCGAGCGTTCTGATTGTTTGGCTGTGTGAGCGTTCTGATTGGTTGGCTGTGTGAGCGTTCTGATTGGTTACCTTCAAGCGTTCTGATTGGTTGGCTGAGTGAGCGTTCTGATTGGTCATTCTGGAATTGGAATTGGATTGGTCGTTGCCTCGAGCGAAGCGAAGCGACGCGAAGCGACGCGAAGCTCGCCTCATGCGAGCGAAGCGAGCCTTCGAGTTCTAGTAAAAAATGAAATCTTGAATCCCAAAAGTATAAATCTAGAGAATTTTGGAAATATAATGATGCCGCCCAAAGATATTAGACTTATGGCCATATGTGCTATTTGACTTAGGCCAATCAATTAGCAGATAGACATACATTATACAGTTCATTGGACTATATGCGTCATGTAATTACAGTAGTGAGGGGTGTAATAGTGTGACCATTATGGTGATTCTTACTACAATGCAAAAAAATTGTGTCTGTTTTCTTTCTCCAACGTTTAGATGTTTTACATTTGATACAACATTAACAGAAAAGAAGGAAAATCTCAATAATTTCTATGCTTAGGACTTGCACAAAACAATCAAAGTCCGTCACATTATAGCATTTTTTGTTATTTCTTACTGTTGAGATAAAGTATGTGTGGTTTGTAATAGGATGAATGATTGACTGTGTGGTATACATGTGTGAAGGTGTGAAGGATAATAATAATAATAATAATAATAATAATAATAATAATAATAATAATAATGTGATTTTAAGTGGCAGGGCCGGAGCTAGGCATTCCGGCGCCCCCCTGCAACTTCGAATTTGGCGCCCTCGGCGACTTATTTTTCTCGCGGACACATAACAATTAGGTCTGACACGGATACTGTATAAGGGCCTACAGTTGCGAAGCCAAGGGGTGATTGGGGGTTAACCCACTTGGCTGCCGACAAAAAATATTTTTAATGAGTTTCTTTGCAATTTTTAATTTTTTGACGCGATTTTGGGGTCAAACCCCCTTGGCTATAGAATTTAACGGTTTAAGAGATGAGGACCTCTTTTTGCTTGTCAAGTAAAAATAGAGGAGATAAACTTTTTTGATTGTCAAGATTTTTCCAAGTTTTATCACGGTCAAAACCAAAAACCAACCCCCTTCAGGAAATCCTGGCTACGCCACTGGGGGCCCACGCTGAATATGGTATACATATTTAAAACTAATAACTATGTACAAACAGAAACGGGTTTCTTCATTATAATAATTTATTATTGCGCATCACTAATCTAGACTTTGGAAGCTGATATAGACATGGGCGCCCACACATAGGGGCAAGAGTGGCAATATGCAAACAAATTTTTTCAACTACAGTGTAATTATGTATTTTGGATTTAACCAATATGTTCACACTAAAACGCTACCTAAACAAAGCATAACACTAATAACAGCACCTGATTTTTGTTATAGTTTGCCTGGCATTCTGGCAATCTTTTAAAATTGTCAAATTTTAAGCCTACATTTAAAAACCTTGTCAAAACACTAACCGTGACCATAGTGCTTTGCCCCTTGGAAAAATTTCTGTGGACACCCATGTCTATAGACACTTCAATTACTGTACTTTGTCTTGACTCTCTTGAGGGTCTATAGTTAAAGCCTTGAGCCACCGACGGCAGGAAGCTTGCATGATGGGCAGAGGCTGACCACACTACATGTAGTATGTCAGCCGGATTGCTGCGCCCCCTAACTGCTGGCGCCCCCCTGCCTTGCGGAGCGGGCGGAGTGGGTCGCTCCGGCCCTGTTAAGTGGTTTAGGAGGCTAAGCAAGCCTGTGTGAAAACCACTGAAGTAACTCTCCGCATTAGATAATTTCATAGTAACCTCGTGAACCGCGTAACGCGTGACATGTCATCACTGAAAATGCTTTGTTTAGCTTGCACCATTTGGCTTGCTGGAGATACGAGATAGGACTTCAACAATGCTCAGCTTCCCTTTCGTGGAGAAGTGCTTCAAGTCTTGTTTCATTTTCATGATGCTAATACATTCGGACGTCAGTTTGCAGTTTCTAAGCTTTCGATTGAACCTCAACGAGCGTTATCAGTTACTAATAATAAGAAGACTTGCAAAAAGTGTCGTAAAATCAACTGAATAACTACTGCCAATTTTGGGAGAGGCTTCAATTCCGAGAAATGCTCCCAGTCATGTAGCTGAGCATGTAATAATCTTAAATCTGAGATGGTAGGATTATGGACAATTCCACTGGTCTGGCAACTGGCAAATAACGCGTAGATCGCTTGTCAATTTTGGTGTCTGGTGACAACATCAGTAAACTGCTCTCTACTCTTAAACTACTGTATGCGTCACAGTGGAATAGCTGATTGCATGATTTCTGCGGTCATAAATACAGTGGATGAATGGAGATTGCGAGGTAACTTTGAAGGAATATGTTTTCATACCACTGCTTCAGACGCAGGAGTTCTTCTTGAATCACATCTACAGCATGATGTTCTAAACTTTGGTTGCCGTCTTCATATTGCTGGAATAGTACTTCAGGCGATTTTTGGTATGACGCTTCAAAATCGCTTGTTTATTTGTAACTCAAATATATCTTAAGTACTAGTTTCCGACACTAGCTGAACCAAGAAATGACCTCAGATCTCTGTGTGAGCTGTCAGTTTATCCAGACAAGAAAGTTGTTGAAGCTGCCAGCGCAGCTTTTCAGACACCTATGGTACCTCTCTGAAGTTCTTGTTGGTTGATGGCAACTGCCCTTACTGAAAATAATGGAACTGATAAATCACTCAAACGCATTCGGTCATTCAAAGACCGTGAATAGAAAAGGTTAGACGACTTCTTTGTTACAGCGTCAAATCACCAGTTCTTCAAACTTCTTGATCTTCCATTGATCTTCTTGAGTTCGGATCCCGATCAGTGGTCAACTGCAAAGTTATCTAAGCAGCCAAGGAACTGTGGGTACAGTCAGGGATGTTTCCACGTTCTGGATAACCAAGGATGCATCCCCCACTGAGCTTTTTTTGCTTGCAAACGTTTCAGAGGGTTTACCGTGCCGAGGTTATTATTCGTGTAGAAAAGAGAGCTTATGGCCTTGTTTTTGCTTCGTGTCAGCCTTTTTCGGTAAGTTTACTCAACATTTGCTGGGCAAACACTGCAAATTACCCTTTTTCCTTGTCAGAATTTATCGGGATGGATCTAATTTCATCCCCCACCAACATCCTAGAAATTTATTACATCCCCACCATGCAAGAATTCTTGGCACCGCCACTGGGTACAGTCAGGGTTGTGAATGATCTGGCAGAACGTGGAGTAGCACTTATGCAGCAGTTCAATGCTTCAAACGCGGGTGATGAAGAACAATATCTAATTCAGATAATTGAGAAGCTAAAGACACACTTTTTCAACTAAAAACATGTCATCAGTTAACAATGCATCCAACCATAGAGTACTCAACTGAAAACATTTCTAGTTGTCTGAAAATAGACTGCTAATCTTGCTGAATATGACGTATCTAAATAATCCTTATGTATTTAATACTTCACTGTGATTGTGCAAGTCCTAAATGTCTTTTTTAAATCCAAAAAATTACCATAAGTCATTAAAATAAAATGAAAAAGATGGTGGGTTGATGGATTTAAAATTCAAAACTTTATTTTTTTGGAATTACCCTTGTGGCCATTCTAGTTAGATGCGTGTCTGCCTATTGCACCAACTGTTGGACCGACCCAATTACCATTATGCCATACGCCTTGAAATTGGTGAATTCACAAGCGACAATAACAGAGCTAATAACCTATTTAAAAACTTAAAATTCTTACGATATGATTCAGTTTCTTCACTCAATCCTGTGCTGACCAGCCAAAAGAAAACTGCTAAGAACATTTTCGGAGATTCGAAATTAAATGTTCGCATAATATTAAACTTTTGTGTGCTTACAGTTCGAAAGATATCTTTCAAATGACGCGAAAGTTGTTATTCCTAGTTCCAGAACAATGCTCAATGCTCATGTGAACGGAGAGCTTTGTATCTAAACTGTCATGCAAAGACGCATTGTTTGGATTTAACGACTTTCTCAGACAATAAAGTCTCAATGGACTCTTTGTAAATTTCTAAATAGACTCCTTCAACGCTGCATAACAAATAACATGAAAAAATCGAGGCTACGAACAAGTTTTTCATATTGTCTTCACATTGCTCACCAGCATTCAGTTATAATACGTCGCGGTTTATGCACCCCTTCTAACTGATTAAACTAGTCAACAATTTTTAGGAAATGTTTTTTTATTTCTGCAACTACTTTCCGAGTTTGAATATGTATTTGACATACTGTTTGCATATGACTTAAGGTTTATAGAAACACTTTGACTGAACATTTACTTGGTAATGCTTCAACTATGATATTGCATCATGAGACAACATGAAAGAAAGCTACAAATCGTTGCCGTCAGATTTTTGTCTGTAGTTAGCCCCTTAACTGGGGATCCCGGATATGTTCGTCCATTTTACATTGAGTTACAGTTAAATACACGGTTAAGGGGTTAAATTAATGAACCTGATGATTCACACTTAGAAGTGCCCAGCAATAGTCTCTCCGTATCACAAATAGGGAAAAGTATGACACGATTATATATTGCTGCAGAAGGCGAATGACAGCTGGAAAACGCTGAAATTAAAATGCAATTATCAACACAGATCTATGATTCGTCGAATGCATCTCTGATAATGGACTTTATGCTTCTTTTGGATAGTTTCACTGTGTTAACTGGATTTTAAATGACTTAGTAGAATTTCTTATGTATTGAAATTTTGAAAACCGCTGTCACGCATGCATTCCCTATTCCAATTTCCGATACGCTTCTCAATATTCTAAATCTTCGCTAAGAACATTTTAGACATTCCAAGATTCTACTTACGATTTATCAGATTCCAATTATGAAGAACCATATTGATAAGGTAATTAGCTAAGTCGGTCTATAACTGCAGAATTTGGACATTTCAAATCCGCACACATTCAAATTTCCGGATTCTATTTGCGCAAAGATGATTTTACTTCCCTATACTTGTAGCCTAATGGAAACTGCACGGATGTCATTAGAACATTTACAAACTGTCATATTTCTCTTGCTTGTCTCTCTGTATATTCAAATAGTGTTATCGGATTATAAACACTGTCTAATGGTGTCATCTAATAGTAAGAATCACTTTCCTCGTCATCATCATCACCACGACAACCACTACCACCACCACCACCTCCACCACAATCAACAGAAACCGTTCTTTTCGTTTTCACTGACATTGATTTCATCTATTGACATTTCTAGGCACACGCCGCATTCCTAACAAGGAAGAACGTCTTATAACAGGGCAACGTCTCATAACAGGGCAGCCAGTTATTATTTGAGAACCTGGCTTCTTTTAAAAGAAAAGGACTTATATTGGAGACGCGGCTTCTATTAGAAGGTTTACGGTATGCAAGAATCTGACAGTTTTAGCATAAAATTTGGGGCAACTGCGATTCTGGAAGCAAGGAAGTTCCATCAGAAATGTCCATGGGTTGGGTTAACCCATGGGTTGGGTTGGGTTGGGTGGGGTTGGGTTAGACTTTTCCATATTAATGGTGGGTTGGGTTGGGTCAGAAAATAAGTCGTGGTTTAAGAAACTGTAATGTATTGCAGTGGGCGGGTTGGGTTGGGTCAAGTAAACCTATTATCGGCATGGATTGGGTTGGGCTGAGTTGGAGATTTTATGGGTTGGGTTGGATTTGGTTCTAAAAAATAGACGCATGGACATCTATGAGTTCCATATTTCCATCACGATTTGCTATCAAAAACGACAAAATTCTTCAAAGTAATTTGTGATATTTTGGCACAGTCGACAATGCAAGAATTCGAAAATGTCTCCAGAAATTCAAAGCTAAATATTTCTCACACTAAAAATCATGAAAAAATAGTCCGGCGATCTATTAATTCCATTACGATTTGCTGCCCATAAATAAGATTTCAGGATATATTTTAAAAATCGGGTATTGTAAGCGGACATAAAAATCTTCTTTGTACTATCGCTTTAGCTCTGCCCCTCATAGGAAGGAAAGAAGGAAGGAAAGAATGAAAGAAGGAAAGAAGGAAAGAAGAAACAAAGATGGAAGTAATGAAGGAAAAAAGAAAGGAAAGAAGGATAAAAATTATCATTAATTCTATGCAAAATTCGTCACGAAATGCCTAATTACAGTAGTTTGGATGCACACCGCGTGGATGAAAATCTTTCAATGGTTCTTATTTTGAAAATGGATCGAGAAGTTGTTCAAAAGTTGTGCACTTCACAAAATCGAAAGGTCTCGCCATCAAATCGATAGGAGCAAAGGTCAGTTCTCAATTTTTTTATTGAGTTTATGGGTTTAACTCTCACCGTAGGTTAAGAATTCTGGGACGGTAGTCAGTGGCGGCTCCACCGGGGGGGCAGGGGCCCGTGCGCCCCCTATTGAGTGCCTGGCCCCCCAGTGGCCCCCCAGTTGGGACCCTATACTTAATGCTACATACATTAAACAACAAATGATTGGCCTCCATGATTAGAAGTTCCCCCCCCAACGGCCCCCCACTTGCCAAACCCTAGAGCCGCCACTGACGGAAGTATAGGGTATATACCGTCCCTCTGCTCCATACTTTAAACCGAACTGCTAACGTAGCGCTTAATTTAGGCTACTAACTCACCGTTGAAGGAGAGGTTGAGCAGGTAGTTCTTGTAGAGAGCTTCACCGTCGACCTTTAACCCTCGAACACACTTCAACCTTGACCTTTTGACCTTGATGTGACCGCACAGGTCCTCGAGCATCCGATGCAGGGCATGTGCAAGGGCGTAGACGGCGTCGAAGACGAACTGCATCTTGCTCTCCTGGGTGTACTGTCGCGCCGACAGACCCTCGCTGCCCGTGCAGTGCCTCTTCCCAGGCGGCGGAGGCGGAGGGTCCGCCGTCGCTGATCGGGTCTCGTTTCGACCGTCTTCGAAGACGCAGTCGTGAACGTGCTCCCAGTACTCCTTGAACCACGGGTTCCTGGCGTTGCGCAGCGGGTGCAGTCCCTTGAAGTAGGCGTCGAATTCCGGAACGTGGGACGACTGCAGCTCGATGGTCAGCGCCCCTTCGGCCGCATGCTCGTTCCCTCTCACCGGCATGTCCTCCTTGCCCCACCCGTCGCTGGCCACCCACACGAAGTGCCCGCTGGCGTTCTGCCGTCTCACGGCCAGCAGGAAGTCCCTGGCGTCCTCGACCCGCAGGAACAGGACGACGACGCGGGCGGTGGACTTGGTCAGCAGACGGCGGATAATCTCGTCGTAACGGTCGACGCCGGCGCTCTGCGAGACCTTCTCGGAGACGGCGATGCAGATGTTCCGCGCCCGGGCCTCGGCGCGGAACGAGTCGATGCCCATCTCGCCGTAGTCGCCCTCGGAGGCGACGGTGTTGACGTACGTCCAGTTGAAGTGCAGGACGATGTCGGCCATCGCCCGGGCCTGGAAGTTGTCCGGCGGGACGGTGCGGGCGAAATACTCGAAGCGCGTCTTGTCGCTGAGGGCGGCGCTCGTGGACGCGTAGCTGACCTGCGGGATCTTGAACAGCCGTAGGAGGTTCGCCACCTGGATCGAGACGCTGCTGTACGACCCGCCGACCACCGCGAAGACGTTCTCCGGTGCGGCGATCAGGGTCGGCGTCGATCCGTCGTCGCACCGAAACCGGTCCTCGTCGAACAGGTTCAGCGAGGCGCGCACGTATTCGAGCGCCTGGTCGAGGGCGTACGTCTCCCTCGAGCACGTATCGAGTATGTTGGCGCCGAGGGTGAGGTCGGGCAGAACCGCCCTGTTGCGGTTGATGTGGTCGACGGTGAAGAGCATCGCCTCGACCCTCTGTATCCCTCGGTCCGGCTGGATCTCACCGCAGGAGGCGACCGGGCCCTTCTTGTGCACCGGGAACAGGCCGCCGAGGATGAAATCGCCGCCGATCTTCGCCGCCATGTCGATGCCTCGCTGTCCTCCGTCACCGGGGTCCGTATCGGCGGCGGCGGCGGAGATTTTGACGGCGGCGTAGGGCTTCTGTTTGGCCGCCCTTTGACGGGTCTCCCCTTTGGTCGGCGTGGTGATATTCTGGGCAATGATGCAGCTTATACAGAGAAAATTCACGGCGACAAACAACGCCTGACTATGGAGTGGGATACTCACGCCCGATTTCATGCTAGATCGGTCAGAAATTCAGACTGCCGAGGAAGCAAAACCGACAAGAAATCTCTTGCGCCACTGAAATAGGTAAGTAAAATATATCGTGACTTTACACAGCGCTTTCGAAGGCAGTACTGCAATAGCTGATTATGTATTCTTACGCGTTTAAACACATCCGGAGAGGAAAATGAACCGGAGATCTTTCACACAAAGCCAATGTCAAGTACCGTGCACAGGAACCTCTGTTGTACATAAAAGAATCATTTAAACGTAGATAGGAGCCTAAGAGAAAAAAGTGTGTATGGCAACATTTTCGTGTGCTTGAATTCTGGTTACGAAATCCTGACACATCCTGGGATGGGGGGGGGATAGAATCGTAGATAAAGTCAGGTAAGACCACCTTTTCGTCTCCTAAAAGTCTTGACGAGCTCATCCTTGTATTTTTCCCTGGCCAAATACCCTGATGAGCAAAAAAGGTCCTACGTAATGAGTGATTTTACCATATAAGGCACAAAACATGGGGGGTAATTGAGACTTTGTCCCCCTCTTACTAATTATTGGGGGACCGTCCCCTGCCGCCCCCCCCCCGTGTTTTACGCCCTTGTTTGTAGCCATTGGACTGAAACTGCAGCTCCATGAGGCTGCGATTAATAGCACTAAAGAAATAATTCAAAACCGCTAAAAATTGAAAGAAATTTTGGTTTTCACAATATCAAACTATCGCAGCAAAACGCAATAGAATTTACGTAAAGACATAACGAAGTTCAATCAATCAATCAATCAACTTCTATAGCGCCACTATCATAATGCTCAGAGCATCAGTCGATGCCATACAAGTTCTTGCTGTTCTTGCTGCTACACAATTGCTTCTGTTGTTGTATTCGAGGCTGGTTTTTAAAAAAATCTAATGAAGGTGAAAGATAAATTTTGATTTTATTCCAAAACCGAGCAGCCGCTGTTAGCGTCCACTGAGCATTTCTGCGGATATATTCAAGCACGAGCTAGCAGAGACATGTACAAATCGATTTCGTTACGTTCCATGTTACAATTGTAATTTGTAGCTAGCACAGTCATGTAAATCGATTACTTTGCACGCCATATTTCAATTGTAGTGTGTCTTATAGACGGTATCATTGATTCATTGCTGTACGATAACATTATTACAGCGCATACATGTAATAACTGTTAATTATATTAACAGTTATATAATAATAATAAATTAATTAATTATATTAATTATTAATTATAAAGCCTTAACCGACCTTTCCACATCTTTTCCTTTGTCAGAATTCGCCAGTATTACTCCACGGAAATTGAGTTATGGACTTTCGAACTAACTACGGCGAGTTCTTTCGAATAGAATAAATTAACTCTCAAATGATTTAAAGCCGATTGGCGATACATCACCTAATTACAAATCATTGACAGGCCAAGCACGACCGCTGGCGCCATAGCAGTCACGCCTCGCTGCGCACACCTCTGCGAGCGAAATTATTCTGACCTCAAGAGCACGCCCGCCCGCCTCGCTGTTAAAAAAACATTACGCGGATTGGCGAACCTGTGCTAATTGCCGCACACATCCACATCACAGGTACCGTATCGATCACCATTCAGAAACAGGCGCGGCGGCGCTGTTCCTCACTCCCCTCTCCCTCCCGGGGCAGCAGGCACGCTCTCCGCTAAAGGCACGGTGCTTCGGTCACAGTCGACCAAATCGACTTCCCGTGAGTTGCGTTCTAAATTTAGACGTTCAAAGTCGCAAAATTCTCTCCTTTCATCGCCGGCGGAGAAGAAGCGGTTGGCACGCAACCCACAGCGGTCGTCGTCGTCGGCTCCAAAGAGGAGGGAACCGGGCGAGAGGCCTCGGACGCCCGCCGCTGGCAGCGACTGATGGTCGGTCTCGCCGTGAAGTTCCGTGTGTTGGGAGACGGGCGATTGGGCTGCAGTCCAGAGCAGTGAGCCAAACGGAGCGTCGGTGTTTTGGCGCTGCTCTCCCTACTCGATCACACTGCGTTAGTTAATAAGTCTTCATAGAATTACGAATTGAAAGAAAACTGCAAAGAAGAAGAGACTTTGAAATAATTGTTTTAGCCAGTCTGGGCTTTGATAGATACTATGCATGGCCGGACAAACTGTCCGCGGACAAAATGTCACGGACAAAATGTCATGGGGACAAAATGTCAGCGGACAAATCGTCACGGACAAAATGTCATGGTTTAGGGTCAGGGTTAGAGTTAGGGTTACATTTTGTCCCCGTGACATTTTGTCCGCGGACATTTCGTTCTAGCACCACTCTATGCCGTTAAACACGTACTCAAGCCACAAGCCTCGGCTTTTTCATACTTTGTTTCATTTAAGAGTCAATCTTTATTGTAGCCTATTACACTTTTATTTGATTTTATTTTATTTTACCTTTAGCTGTATTAAATTAGCCAACAGCGCTGATACTTAACGACGAAAATCTTGAAGTCATGGGTTCGATTCTCATAAGAGGCTACAATTTTTTACAGTGGTTTTCAACACAGGAGAGGTCCTAACTAAAACCCAGTTTTTGTCATTGTATCTGTTAGACCTCGCATTTCACTAATCTTCGATTCTCAAACTGTATGTATGCATGTATTTTGTAACTAGATGTAATATTGCCCTTTTCCTCAATTGAGCTTGATCTGCAAGAGTTAGTGTATCATATTAGATGTTTAGATAAATAACTGATCAATAAAATGTATGATAGGACTCCGAAGACATCATCATCATCACCACCACCACCACCATCATCATCATGATCATCATCATCAACATCTTCTTCTTCTTCTTCTTCTTCTTCTTCTTCACTTTTTGCCTGCATGGCGGCAATAGTTAGATACGAAACATTTCCACTTGGCTCGATCTTGCGCTAATCTGCATCCTTCAGCAATCGACATGTTCTTTGCTTCCAGACCTTCTTTGATGTTATCCATCCATCTTTTTCTCGGTCTTCCCCTCCCTCTGTATCCTTCTACTTTGTGCGTATGCAGTGCTTTGTAGGTCCATCTATTGTTGTCCATTCTTTTAACATGTCCAAACCAATTAATTTTCATCTCCTTTTGCGTACTTTATCGATAATTGTTTCTGTGGCTATACTGTCTGTTGCCTGATGTCTTCATTTCTCAATTTTTGATATTTGCTAACTCCCATTATTTTTCTTAGACAGCTCATCTCTGCAACCATTAAAATTTTTTCGTTTGATTTTTTTATTACCCAAGTTTCCGATCCATATAAAATTTGAGGTATTACTAATGTATTGTACAATACTGAATTAATAGCTTAGTGTATTTAGTTTAGTTTTCCAGTCATTTGTGGTATATTATATCCCTACTTATGGTTTGGAGGCATTGAAATATTGTAAGATGAATAAAGGTAAAATATTTTCAGTCCTATTAATCAGCGTGCCAAGAAGCCTCAAAATAATTTAATAATGCACTAACCAGTGGCGTAGCCAAGAGGATTTGGGGTTAAACCCCCCTTGGCTGGCCGACAACATTTTTTTATTGCGTATTATTATTTTGAAAGTGGAAGGACGCCAAAATCAGATTTAAGGGAGCAAAAAAGAAAAAACAAGCAAAATAAAAGAATATAGTTGCACAGTGGCTGCCCACGCACTCATATTAGTGATATTATAATTAACTTAACCAAGCAAAATAATAGGTGACGACAGGCCTGAGGAGACGGGGCTGTGTTTAATCTAAACTCTGGACTCGGGGGGAAGTGACAAAGCCGGGGGAAATCAGCTAGAGGCTGCTGTTAGTTGATGTAATATGCCAAAATTTTCGGGAAATTTGAAATTCTCGTGGAAAAAGAGCAATTCCCCTGGAAACGTCCTAGATTAAACCCTGGACGGGGTGCAGCCGGAACATTTTTCCGGGGTCCATGGAGCTCCAAGGCGCCCGGGTCCGGCCCGGAATTCTGCTTTAAGAAAGATCGAGAAGCAAAAAAGGTCATCAGCTTTTCAACACGCTTTCGTGGCTTTTTTGCACCGGGGCCCGGAAATCCTCTTGGCGGCCCTGGGTGACGACCTTTTTGGCTTGTATTTTTCGATGTCGGGAATTGTTGGTCGTAACCCCCTCCTCCTCTTCGGAAAATCCTGGCTTCGCCACTGGCACTAACGCTGCGGTCTCTAATGTTCTACTCGAAAAGCTTTAGGGCTGTCTATAGCGTCGTTTAATGCAGGAGATTGTTTGTCGAGGATCGATGGACATAGGCTGCGCTAAGACTTTCCTTGAAAAAGGCGAGAGAACCGAAGAGAGTCAATTATATTATTGGCAGAAACTAAATGCTCAATGTGTCGAAGCCAGTGCCTTGGTGTCTATTTAACGGCGCAATGTGTATTACCGTTGCCTACTTAACGGCGTGTACCTGTCATAACCGTCGCCTCCCTTAGTCCTTCAATCGAATTAGCCTATTTAGTTACACCAGCGCCAAGGAGGCGACCCGCATTTTGCACACGTACAGTATGCCGACGCTAACGCCTACCTCATAAAAGCCATACCCAGAGGCATGGTTTCTCTCCCTTTGTCTCTGCCTATATATCTCTGTTTGTAGCTTATTTGTCTGTTTCTGTCGGTATCTGTCTCTGCCGGTCTCGATTTGTTTCTGTCTGACTCTGTCTATCTCTGTTTGTTTGTTTCTGTCTGTCTGCCTTTGTCGGTCTCTAGTTTTTTCTGTCTCTGTGGGCATCTTTCTGTCGTTGCCTCCGCGTCTGTCTCCGTCTATCTCCGTTTGTTTCTGTATGTCTTTGCCTGCATCTGTCTACATCTTTCTGCGTCTGTAGTTGTCTCTATATCTCAGTCGCCTTTGGCTTTCCGTGAGTGCCACCCGGAGGCTTCACTGCCTTCCCTGGCGTGAAGTGATTTTAGCCTGGCCTCGTTATCGTCGACCGCCTCCTTCACTAACGCAGCCGTTGACATCGAACGGAAAAGGAAATTCTGCGGTCAGAACCAACCGATCATGGAAGCAATGGGAACAGTGGCGGCTCCAGGATTTTTGCAAATGGGGCGTTGGGGTGGCAATTTATAAGCATGGGGACCAACTATTTGTTGCTAAGCATGCAGTAGTAAGTATAGGTTCCAACAGGGGGCACTGGGGGCCGGGGATTCAATAGGGGCACGGGTCCCTCCGGACTCCCATGTGGAGGCGCCACTGTATGGGAACAAGAGAATATAAACCGAAATCTCTCTGATTACTCAGCCATTCGCTCAACCTACATACACAGTAAACATCTCCCGTTGCCATGACGACATGCAGTCACACAAAACCAATACATATAAACATTATACTAATCGAGTAGATAACGCTAAATAATAATAATAATAATAATAATAATAATAATAATAATAATAACTGGACTTTATTTGATATAATAGGATTTCTCATGCCCTGAAAACCACTGTCACTCATACATCTCTCTATTCCAGCTTCTGTTTGTACGTTACACCCATTAGCCTACCTTTGATTCTACAAAAAATCAATTTGCAGTACACAGTGCCTAACAGAGCACATATTAAATTTCAGTTCTTCGTAACTTTGTGCAGTTTAATCACTATGCATCAATAAAACTAACATATAAATTACCTAATCTAATATCGTATTGTATTTTGTAGAAGTAGAAGGCAACTCAATTGTTCATTGATGTCGGCGAAGGTCAAGACAAGGTAGGCGATGCAGAGAAAGTCAGCTGAGGGTCAGGTGCTACATCGAAGCTACGAACCGTGCATTGAAAAGTAGATTCAGCCTGGATATTCGACAGACGAAGTTACTGCCACAAAAAACTCAGATTCATGCAGAACTTAATAAACAGCGGTTTCAACGATCATGTATTTTGCAAAGTCAATTTCTTAGAGCAATAATTTTATCAATCCATGACAAAAAATGCTGCAAGCAAAGTTGACAAAATAAATAGAGCAAAGAAGGCCCACTATAATAATAATAATAACAAAACGCGATTCTCATTTGGCAAAGCTAGTCTACAGTGTATGTAAACCTCCTATTGGGTCTAATTACTCTTTTAACGTTTGGAAAACCATTTTTATAGAAAACATTTGAATCCATTTACTGTTTCAACCGTTACTATCTTTTCATTCAAACTGTTCTATTTATCCAAATCCTGTGAACAAAAATACTCTTCTTTCTCCGTCCCAGCCTCAGTTTGCATCTGTGGCCTCTTGTGCATCCACAGCTGGTGCTAATGTAGAGACTCGCTCGTGTGTTTTTATAGGTCTTCTCCTTATAAACGGATGATTTAACTTAAGCCTTATACGCAGCACGTGAAAATGTGAAAGCGGACACTCCAATACAGCTGGCGTTGCGTCGAATGCCGATAACCAGCGACGCTCAGATACAGTAAGCGCTCTATTTGTCGAAGAACGCGAGGACGTTCGTTAGTCTGGCCGTCGACAGATGCCGCTCCGATCGGAAATCGAACCACGTGACACCGTTGTCGAAGAAATCCTCAGCTTAGCAGACGACACACGAGCCTCGGTATCAACGGGCGTCTAGCTGCGTCCTGTGTCCAGCGTATCAAAAAACTCACGGGTCGTCTCCAAGGTTGCTCTCTCGAATCAATTAGGTTCTGCGTACGGTGATTTATAACTACTACTACTACTGCTACTACTACTGCTACTACTACTACTACTACTGCTGCTACTGCTACTGCTGCTGCTGCTACTGCTGCTGCTGCTGCTGCTGCTGCTGCTGCTGCTGCTGCTGCTGCTGCTGCTGCTGCTGCTGCTGCTGCTGCTGCTGCTGCTGCTGCTGCTGCTGCTGCTGCTGCTGCTGCTGCCACTGCTGCTGCTGCTGCTGCCACCACTGCTGCTGCCACCACCACTGCTGCCACTGCTGCTGCTGCTGCTGCTGCTGCCACTGCTGCCACCACCACTGCTGCTGCTGCTGCTGCTGCTGCCACCACTGCTGCTGCTGCTGCTGCTGCTGCACCACTGCTGCTGCTGCTGCTGCTGCTGCTGCCACTGCTGCTGCTGCTGCTGCTGCTGCTGCTGCTGCTGCTGCTGCTGCTGCTGCTGCTGCTGCTGCTGCTGCTGCTGCTGCTGCTGCTGCTGCTGCTGCTGCTGCTGCTGCTGCTGCTGCTGCTGCTGCTGCTGCTGCTGCTGCTGCTGCTGCTGCTGCTGCTGCTGCTGCTGCCACTGCTGCTGCTGCTGCTGCTGCTGCTGCTGCTGCTGCTGCTGCTGCTGCTGCTGCTGCTGCTGCTGCTGCTGCTGCTGCTGCTGCTGCTGCTGCACAACTGCTGCTGCTGCTGCTGCTACTGCTGCTGCTGCTGCTGCTACTGCTGCTACTGCTACTACTGCTGCTGCTGGGCTGCTACTACTACTACTACTACTACTACTACTACTACTACTACTACTACTACTACTACCGAGAGTGTTGCGTCATCTGTCATCTTATCTCCGGCCTGGGCAATCAGCGACGTAGGTGGTATAAGCCATTAATCTGAGGTAGGTTGCCATTACTTTCCCCAGACCCATGTTTTACCTGGCATAGTAGACTAGATATGAAGCGAAACCAATAATTTTTCCTGTCCTTGTCGTTAAGTGTACGCCTCGCACTAGACGCGAAACCATGACTATCGCGCCCAAGCAGATGTTAAGATGCATTCGACCGTCTCAGCCTTCGATTGCACTTTTCAATTCGTCCTCTTCAATCATTCTTACACTCCTCCTCACTCGATCAATCCGCTAAACTGTCGCTTCTGAAATATCTCGATAACGTTGGGTTTTTTGATGAAAACCATCGAAGTGAATTAAATCGATTAATACTCTTGCTCAATGAAACTAATGGATGTTCCCGCTTCCATACGTTTAGAATACTGCTCTAAGGAGATAATGACCCTATTGGCCCCCAGAAAACCCCCTCCCCACCAATTTTGACTGTCGTAAAGGTTCGCGAGGAAACTTTTACGAAGATGATTTGAAATTTGACCGACGAATCTTATGTTTTTCGTTTCATTTCTCCAGTGGCGTAGCCAGTGTTCCGGAATAAGGGGGCACATCGACATTTTTTAGTAAAATAGTCTCCGACGAACAGAAACGAAAGCTTGCCTCCACCAAAAAAAATTCAACAGTTTGTGCGCAAATCCACAACCGATCCTAGACAGAATATGGGTACTTGTCCTGTGCCTCCCCCTGTGTTTACGCCATCGGCTTTCTCTCGGAGATCTTGAGGACTCAGTGACTCTAATTATGGCAGAGGCAAAGGGTGGTTTCGAAGATAATGCCCGTTCTTTAACGTTGAGCACCATAAATCACGCATTAAAGAGGACATGAGACTGATTTATTTTAGTATGAAACGATCCATGTACACGTGCTTCTCTCCCTCTCTCTCTCTTTCTCTCTCCAGAGACGTCATTTCACCGTTTTTCAGGGGGGGGCAAAACACTTTCAGCCTGACAAGTTACAAGTTTGCAAAAAAGTTGACGACCTTTTTTTTGCTTGTCAGTCATTTTCACGGGGTTAGTTACTTCAGATTACTCGATATCAAGCACTCCTCCGCTCCTTTAGGACATAATAAAAAACAAAATAACACAAACATTGGCGAAAAAATGCCCCCCCCTGCCCCCCCCAAATGACGTCCCTGTCTCTCTCTGTATCTTTCTTCCTGTCTGTCTCTGTCACTCTATGTCACTCTCCCTCTATGAGTCTTCTAGAACTGAATGTTTCGGGAGTTTAACAGTATTTGTAATGGTTGTTCTTAAATGGAACTGTCGTCAACAGTTCTATTTAGAGCCAGGTGTACACTTGACGACCAGGATAGGAAATTGGTTTCACTTTGTATCTAGTTATCTAGTCAATAAGCCGGAGATTTTCATAGGTCCAAAATTGAAACCTGTTGATGCATTTTTAGTTGTCTACCAAATGTATTCAGGAATATTGCCAAAGCAATCATTTGCATTGTTATATTTTTAAACTGTACTATCTATTAAAGGACACTAATAAAAAATCTAAAATCTATGTTGTACCACGATGTCAATTGAAGCACAAGGATTAGAGGCAGGGCAAAGGAACTTGTAACAGTTGAGTCGCTTGAAACAGCACAAAAGTTGAAAGAACCTCACAAGTTACGCATTGCTTATTCTAGCCACCTTGACATTGGAGGGATTTGGAAATGTTTGGGGTGGGGACAAGGTCTGAGTCTCCACACTTTTAGAGGGGAAATTTCCATCCCCAGCCAACATATAACCCCAAAAAACTACTTTTTTGGTGGGGGAATTTTAAAACTTTGGGGGGGAAAATCCCCTCCCCCAGAGAAGGCCTAGAATAAACACTGCAAGTTACGACGTTGTGTATAGAAAAGTGCATAAAGAACTATTTCGTGCAGTAAATATTTTATTCCCTTCAACAATGCCGATAATGCCGATAGCGAAGTTGTCACCTGAATTGCCGGCAATTTCTGTTACGGGGACTAGCGATGCGGTGTCTCGAAGACAACGGACTTATTAATTAAAATCTCGGTCTCCGCATTGGTCTTTTGCAGCTGGGCGTTCAAAGTCACTTCGCGCCGGGCCATAGTGTGTCCCAGTCGCCGAGGAGAGTCAGCGGAACGGGGCAAACACGCCAAAATGGTCTCGCCGCGAGGAGGAAGAGGTCCTTCGATAATGGCCCGAATGTTGATTCTGAGAGAAAGGAAATCGATCGCTAGAGGGCGCTTTTCTCTGCCATTTGCGAATTGAATGCAAGATGGCGGCGTCTACGCAAACAACTTCGTCTCTGATCAATACGTCATATTTCAACAACAGCGACGACGACAATGACAACGACGAAGATGATGATGACGACGACGACGACTACGATCGACTCTGAATGTCTCTGAATGTTTCTCTCTTTTCTCTCCGAGTTCGCTGAGTCTACAAACCGAATGCGCTATATAAATTAGTATTCGACGAACGGTCGTATTTATACGTGATAGAAAAAAACGAAAACGAATTCTTCGAGGAAAACGAGAAAAAGAACGAGAAAAAAGAACATTTAAACGTTCCCGTTGTCAATGACGAAGAGGACAACAGCACATAACCTGTGGCACTGGGACAGAGTATCGACTTCTCTTTCTCGTATTTGACATTCTCAATGGCAAGTCGATTTGGGGCGAAACGACACGGATCATTCGTTTCAAGCAATCAATCAAAATCAATCAGTGCATAACACGACTCAGGGCTTTGAGATGAGATCAGTGGCGTAGCCAGGATTTCCGGAAAAGGCGGGGGGCGTTGGTTTCGATCTTGACCAAACACAGTGGCGTGTAGAGAGTGGCCGACGCCTGGGGCCAAGTTGTCCAAAGTACGTCCGTCGAGGAAAAAAAAAGGTCATCAGGTCAAATTTTACGCCCCTCTGATGCCCGACGCCCTGGGCCAAATTGTCCAGAGAGTATGCCCACTGAGCAAAAAAAAGGTCATCGGCTCAATTTTTACGCCCCCCTGGGTCTGCGCCCGGGGCCACCGCCCCCGCCCCCTCTACACGCTACTGACCAAACATTTACAAAAACTTTCTTATTTTTCTTTTTTAGGAGCTGACAAGCAAAAAAAGGTCGCCACCTTCGTATTCTTTCTAGTTTTTTTTATTTTCTCTAGAACTTAGAAATTCTTTCGATCGACAGCCAGCCAAGGGGGTTTTGACCCCCAAACTCGCGTCCAAAATGAAAAATGCATGGAAAAGCATGTAAAAAACTTTTCCGTCGGCAGCCAAGGGGGTTTCAAACCCTCTAAACCTCCCCTTGGTTACGCCACTGCATGAGATTCTGAGATTCACAAGGCCAGTTATACGAAGCACTATTACCTGTGGTATTACTGCCACAAATGGATCGAATTTTAAACACGCATTCAAGGTGTAATACGAAGAGTACACAGGTAATTAATAAGTAATATTTATCAATCAATGAAAACCAAATAATAAATTATTAAGCCGGATAATAAATTATTAAAATTATTAAGCCCGATCTCAGAACTTTTAAGATGGGCCCGTCGTAAAAGCGAATTCCTTTTATAGGAAGCACACTAGTTTTTTTCAGTTTTACAATAATGTTTTCTCCTTAGAGCAGCCAAGAAGTTAGCTAAATAGCCCTGTATCAAAATACAGTAGTTACTGCTTTAGGATATTAAGTAAAGCATTGAAATGGTCTTGTAAGACCGTATTAATCGGAGATTAATAAGAAAATATTTATTATTTATGATAGCATATCAAAGCAAGTTTATAAATTATAATATCTAGCAGGCCACGAGTTCGAAAAACTTTAAACGACGGAATAACGATTTTATCTGATATGACAGCATCAGCTACAGTACTAGCATGAATTAAAAATTACATAGAGATAGTAGATTGGACATTTATATGTTAGTTGGGTTAACACATAGTGTACATACAGTACAACATTTATGAAGAACTGAACTTAAATACGTGTGCTGTTTGGCATTGTACAGTATACTGAGAATTGTTTTTGATATTCTTGTAGAATCAAAATGACAGTTGTAGCTGACAAACAGATGTCGGAATAGAGGGCTTTGTGAGTGGCATGGTTCAGCACTAAAGAAATCCTACTAAATCACTTAAAATCCAGTTATTATTATTATTGCTTTTGATATTATTATTATATTATTATTATTATTAGTAGTAGTAGTAGTAGTAGTAGTAGTAGTAGTAGTAGTAGTAGCATCAGTAGTAGTAGTAGTAGTAGTAGTAGTAGGCCTAGTAGTAGTAGTAATAGTAGTAGCAGTAGTAGTAGCAGTAGTAGCAGCAGTAGCACCAGCTGCAGTAGTAGTAGTAGCACCAGCTGCAGTAGTAGTGTTAGTAGCATTAGTAGTATTAGTAGCAGCAGCAGTAGTAGTAGTAGCAGTGGCAGTAGCAGCAGCAGCAGCAGCAGCAGCAGCAGCAGCAGCAGCAGCAGCAGCAGCAGCAGCAGCAGCAGCAGCAGCAGCAGCAGCAGCAGCAGCCAGCAGCAGCAGTAGTAGTAGCAGCAGCAGCAGCAGCAGTAGCAGCAGTAGCAGCAGTAGTAGTAGTAGCAGTAATAGTAGTAGTAGTAATAGTAGTAGTAGCATTGCTCCTCATTTCCTCACAGGTTCCATTAGACTTGATTTTTGTGATGAAAATGCAGAAGTCTTCACTCCAACCGTGAAATACCAAATCAGTTTGTCTTGCCTTGTCTTCAGCCATCCTCGCTTCGATGGAAGACCGCATCATGAACGAACTTGTTCCACTGTTTTCCGTGGTCTGTCATTTTGGTCGCCAGTTTACTCAGTCTACCGTTTGAATGTATGTATGCATGCGCACGTGTGTGTGTGTGTGTGTGTGTGTGTGCGTGAACTTTCGGTTTTGTTATAGCGATGAAGCATTCTAATGGCGTATTCTTGTTCTAACGCTGTAGAGTAAGATTGCTTTTGCTTGTCGGGCTTTCATGCGACCGGATGTAAGACAAAGGTGCGAACACAGTTTCGCCTTCGGGCAAACTCTGAAATGCACGCCAGATATTTCATCACCGACCGACATAGAGTGCTACAAAATTCTCATCACGAAAATATTATTAACATCGGTCTGTGCGTTTTTGTCTCTCTGTTCACGAAATACAAATGAACGCATAGGCAGCCCTAGTCAACGGTAGGCGAGTATTGGGTGAGGAGTAACTTTTGAAGAGGACCTGAGGCTGAGAAGCATTGAACGTACATAAAGACATCGCCGAACAAAGCATACACGAAGTTTGCAAACAAGGATTCAAATTCATCGTAAACTGAAAGCTTTTGGGGAAAGCTGAGTATTCGAGTGACTTAGATTGAAATGCCTACCTCTGATGATCAAAGAAGTTCCGACAAGGTCGGGGAAGTTCAAGACCGGCAGTCGATCTTTGTTGGAGGATCTGCAGAGATTGCCAAACGGGAGTTCAAAGCTGAACCGGGCAGATATCACCTGTACGCGTCCCTGGCCTGTCCATGGGCCCACAAGACCCTCATCGCTCGCCGGATGAAGGGTCTGGAGTCCGCCGTCAGCTGTACCGTCGTCGACTGGGCAATGGGCGACGACGGTTGGGCCTTCTCCGACACCACCCCGCAGTGCTCGCCGGACATCAACGGTTACCGATACCTGCGTCAGGTGTACGCGTTGGCTGCTACCGGCGGCGGCGGTGGAGACTATCCGGGAAAGGTGACGGTGCCCGTGTTGTGGGACAGAGTATCGAAGAAAATCGTCAGCAACGAATCTGCGGACATCGTCCGACTCTTCAATTCTTCGTTCCATGGATTATTATCTCGGAGCAAATTGGATCTCAGACCGAAAGAACTGGAGCCAGAAATCGACCAGCTGAACGAGTGGATATCCTCCGACCTGAACCACGGCGTCTACAGAGCGGGTCTTGCCGCGACGCAGGCGGAGTACGACGCCGAGGTGGAAAAGGTATTCAAGGCCCTCGACAGAGCTGACGGAATCTTGGCGAACAAGCGCTACCTGACGGGTAACCGACTGACGGAACCCGATCTAGCTCTGTTCGTAACTCTAGTACGCTTCGACGTCGTCTACTTCTGTCTCTTCAAGTGCAACGTGAAACGCGTCGCCGACTACGAGCACCTTTGGCCCTACCTGAGAGATGTCTACCAGACGGACGGAGTACAGGACACTGTTGACCTGGAACATATCAAGAAACATTATGAAACTTCGCAGATATCCGTTAATCCTCACGGGATTGTGTCCGCAGGGCCAAGAGTCGATTTCCTGCTTCCACATTCCAGGCATCTGGTCGGCGATAGCGCTTAGACTCCTTAGATAGTACACCATTCACAGGCGGCAACTGTAGTAATGGAAAAATATATCTCTTTCTATTCTCAGTAGTAGGTTGATTTCAGTTGATTTTAGGCTGAATAGTAAAAGACGTCACTAGGTGTTTAAAAAGACAATTCTTTCGGAACATTTCTCGCCTTCACTCAGCTAACATCGTAAACACAATAATATCACGCGGTTGATGCTGTAAAATGGCCAATTTTCCTTTTAAGTAAAACAGCAGTATTTGCCTACATGTTGTTGTGCGACCGGTTTCCATTAGAAGACTGAAGTTAAGCAGCATTAAGCGCGGCTTGGTACTTGGATGGGTGACTGTCATGGAATCGCATCGTGTTGCTGGCTGCCAACTCAGCCATTCATCGCCTACGCGTGCATAATTACGAAGGTAAAACGCAGGTCTCAACAAAGCATTGGCAGAATACTTTAGATTATATCGCTGGAGCAAGGCAACTGTATAGTTGGTTGAGTATGATGGGAGATTAGCACTGAACTCATAGTCAGAATTTTATGATAAATGTGGCCTTTTAATATAATATGCAATAATGTATTTTCTGTTTTCCTATTCAACCTCATAAATATCATAGAATCAGATGGGAGTTCTACCAGCCTGTTGTATGATGGAAGGAGCGAGAGAGAGATCTGCGATTGAATATCTGTATCAATGGAGCTGGTCCCTTGCGTCTCGTATTGATCTATTCTATCCAGCATATCATCTGCTCTGAGTAAACATTGACGGTGAAAAATTCCGAGTTTCTGATAAGAGACATCGACGTCTACGTTTATAATTGCTCTTCTCCTTGAATCTTTGATGGCTAAAATCGTCGAAAGCGGTCGCTTTTTCTGGAAAACGTTTCACTCGAAATGATATTTTTCATTGATTTCGTCGACGCGTCTTTGCCTCGAAGCAACTTTTCAGTTCAGTGTATTCTTCTTCCTCTTCTTCTTCCTCTTCTTCTTCTTTCTCTTCTTCTTCTTCCTCCTCTTCTTCTTCTTCTTCCTCATCCTCTTTGTCTTCTTCTCCATCTTCCTCTTCCTCTTCTTCTTCATCATCATCTTCTTCTTCTTCTTCTTCGTGTGCTTTATATTGTTAGGCCCTACGTCAACGACCATGGATTTCCATTCTGCTCTGCTTCTGGCTGTTTTTAGTAGTAATAGACCTAATAGATATGTATTTCATTCCTGTATGCTGCCTGTATATTTAGATCTCTGTCTTTTCAATATAACTGCCAAAAATGATGTCCACTAAAATGCCAAAATATCCACTAAAATCGTTTGACGAAGATTGATTTCAATAACAACCTTACAAAAGCGATTCATAATGTCAGATCCTTGCTCAAATGCTCAGTTTTCTACAGATTTTCAATGTCCACTAAAAGTATCAATTAATGAATTCATTTAACGATGGAGAAAGTCGGATGCCTTGTCGATCACACGGGATCACGAAATGACAAATTGCGGTTAAATCTTTCAATTCGCAGTCCGATTAATTATTATTATTATTTACTGTAGTTTTCATCTGACTGGCGGACAGTAAAACACAAATATCGACAGACTGCAGCTTTTCGCTTGCCAGTAGCTGCACTTTCGACTGGCTTTGACTTCTAACTAGCGGTCACATATATCATCGTTTGAGTCTGGTCTCTGATATGATATCTTGTCTGTTTGCTGACTGCCGCTAAAATTCGCTTATGGGGCGTGGTGGACTAGCGGTAAGATCCTTGACAAGGAACCGGAGGGTAGCGGGTTCGAACCTTACTCTAGTCCACCAGTCAACAAGCAATTCCCACGAAGTCCGACATTTTGGGCCATAGGTGTAAAAAAACTAGAGCCAATATTGCAGTTTAAGAGTTATATTCGTGTTCAACAGAAAATTTTATACGAAATGACTATAAATAAATTTCAGTAACATGACCTTTGTAAAAATTTGCTTATGACATATTAAAAGAAATTGTTAACGATAGGCCTATTATACAGTGTAACTATATATATATATATATATATATATATATATATATATATATATATATATGTTACAGGCAATGTGTGTAATCAGTCATTTCACGAAATGACTGAAACTTTTAGTCATTTCGTGAAATGCCCCATAGGGTCAGTGGTTTCATGAAATGACTAAAAAAAACAGTCATTTCATGCAATGACTAACTTTTCCAATGATTTATTTCACACATTGCCTGATCCGCTTAATTGCATAAAGCTGTTGAACAATGACCGCTATTCACGCTAATATAATCCCATAAGACAACACAATAAATATTTAAATTAATATAACATTATAATATTGCATAAAGCCAAGTTAAAATGTGATAGAAGAACGAGAAATGAGACAAGTTTAGTGAAATGTTCGTGTTATTCCAAAAATAGCACGGACATTTAACAATGTTTATTTGGACAAGTTTGCGATTTCCTCACCTGTCTTTGTTAATCATTGACAGATTCATTACATTAATTGTTTGGCACTCATATTCACTGTCACTAATTGTTACACTGTTCTTCTCTATGGCAGCGAGACCTATGCTATGACCAATCGACACTGGCACTAAAGAGAGAGCCTGTGATACTAAGCCAGTCATTCAAATTCAAATATGCTGGACAAGACTCGATTTCCAGTCCTGGGCTATGAACAATGGAGCAGAGACATCATTTCACTGTTTTCAGGGGGGCAAGACACTTTCGACCGGTCAAGTTTGTAAAAAAAAAGCGACTTTTTTTGGCTTGTTTTGCTTGTCAGCTATTTTGTGCGATTAGTTACTTCAGATTCCAGATTCGACATCAAGCCCTCCTTTACTCCTTTACGGGTTGATGACTTTTTTTGCTTTTCACTAAATAACACAAGCATTGGTGGAAAAAAATGTTTTCCTCTAAAAATCATGGGGCAACGACCCCTCTCCCCTCCCCATGAGTCCCTGCAATGGAGACTGGTCCCGCTAACAGAGAGTCTGTGATACTAAGCCAGGCATTCAAATTCAAATAAGTTAGACAAGACTCGATCTCCAGTCCTGGACTATGACCAATCGAAATTGGCACTAACAGAATTCCAGTACACCCTCCCTATAGAAATGTGGTCCTATATAAGTGGAATTAGGTCCTTGGCGCTTCACTTAGTACAAATACAGCCGGTACTTGTCCAAATAAACATTGTTAAATGTCCGTATTATTTTTGGAATAACTCGAACATTTCACTAAACTTTTCTCAGTTCTCGTTCTTCTATCACATTTTAACTTGGCTTTATGCAATGTTATAATGTTATATTGATTTAAATATTTATTGTGTTGTCTTATGGGATTATATTAGCGTGGATAGCGGTCATTGTTCAACAGCTTTATGCAATTAAGCGGATCAGGCAATGTGTGAAATAAATCATTGGAAAAGTTAGTCATTGCACGAAATGACTGGTCTTTTTAGTCATTTCATGAAACCACTGACCCTATGGGGCATTTCACGAAATGACTGAAACTTTTAGTCATTTCGTGAAATGACTGATTACACACATTGCCTGTAACATATATATATGGGCGGGAAGTTAGCAGAGTGGTAACAACGTTGGATGATGGAACAGGAGGTCGCGGGTTCGAGTCCCGCAGGAGCCCTAAAGGTCAACTCAGCCTTTTTCGTGGTGGTAAATGAGTAGCAATGGCAACATTGCGAAGGTAACCATAGGATCGGCGGAAGAGACTGGCCACCGTCCGCTGATAAATGTCTTAGCCACCTATGGGCTGATGGTCATGAAACCGGAGATCAGCACCGGCACCTACGGGCACAGCGCCTACGGAGAAATTTACCTTTACCTTATATATATATATATATATATATATATATATATATATATATATATATATATTCAATATATCTTCAATACCCTCTTAAATATTTTGTGGGTTTTATCCTTTTAAGTTTGTTTTAGTCAATTCTTTTGTAAACTGTGCTCTGTCCTTGATGTAAGTTGGCATCTGTGTCTGAGAGATTGAGCTTATTTAAAACGCTGCAGCAGTTTTTGCAACAAGAATCGCGTGTGAATGATTTAGAGCATAGCTGACTAGTGATCCTGTTAGACGTTCAAAGTTCATTTCTACTCTAATGTGCATGTTTGTGGGGTCGATGTTCTATCCTGCATCTGGTTTGGGCTTTCTGTCTTTCATAGGGGCCATCTGTATGATTGATGTATGTGCGAACGTTCAGCTCTTATCAAGTAACAAGCGTTTTAACTATTTCTTCTTATTTTCTCATTTATGTCCTTCTAGGAAAAGGAATAGAAGGATATAAATAGAATAATACTTAGAAAAGAAGTGAAATTTAAAAGAAGGTGGTTTCAGACTTTTGCACATCACTGTAGTTTGAAGTATAAATAAACTATAGCTTTGATATGCGCCAATTGTTGACAATTTATTCTGGCATCAAAGAATTTTCTAATTAAAACTATCTGCCCACTACTGGAAGATATGAAGGAGTAAAAGGTACTGTCAGTGCCATACCCGAATTAGACCAATAGTGCGTCGGCGCATATCAATCAACTAGTAATCCGTAATAGGGGAGGTTACGGGGTTATAGGCCCTACAACCTACTACTGGTTTGGGTCGACCATCTCAAAATATCCTTAAAATGCTAGCCATGAAGTTTGCCACTCCTCAGTAATTCCAATATCACATGACCTTTCCAGTGTTAGGCCTATCATTAATTGTGGCTGAGACCTTCACAGACGGGAAAATGGCAAAGATCCGATGAAAGGAAGAGATGAAAGGGAAAGCGATGTTTTTGTTCTTTATTTCCTTTTCATTTTCCAGCCATGAATAATGAAGAGAGACGAATATGATCAAAGACGCCGAAATATGCTCGGTTGTCTTCGTCTATTGATCCAATCCACTTAAAATCAGTGATAGGCTATCTGTTTCAAATACTTTCTCCGAAAGAATGCAGACAGTAAATATAATCTTTAAGTGATCTCTAAGCAGAACTATGCTACTGTATTCTTTCTGCTTTGGAACTTTTATAATTACCAAGTCATATTCACGATGGCTTTCCACAATTTATTTCGCATGATCCTCATTTCTTTCCCTAATATTTACGATTCATCTTTCCTGTTTGATAACACTGGTCAACAAATTTGATGCAAGGTTTTGTTTCCTCAACACATTCTGGTGAAACTGATAGATTTGTACTTGCTGAACACAAATATGTATTTAGAATTTCTGAATCACGTGATAATTTAGCATTAAGTATTGTAACGTCTTCTACGACATAACCCTACAGAAGAATAATGGCAATAATAACAACACGTGAGAAAATTAGAAATGTATCTCTGTAGATTTTTGTTTGTAGTCACTGTGCTGTACTTAATTAACGTGTAAGTGATCAGCCATAGTCTCCCAGCATAGACGCCACTGTGTCCTTATAGAAGATGCAAGGGCTATAAGATGGTTATTACATACCCGTTACTTCATTGTCTCTGGTTCTAATTCATATGTTTCAATAATATATTTTTGCCATTTAAATTTATCATAGCTATTTAGACAATTGCTCAGCTCTCATTTCATATAGGCCTACTGTAGTTAAACGGATACGATTTTATCGAACGACCCAAATGGTTTTCTGGATCTCCAATTTGGGCACAGGAGACAAGCAGCGCCTGTTTGCCAAAGCAATAAAATATACAGTAGTCTGCTGAACTGTAGTACACTGGACTTTTTATACTGTGTATTATATACTTCAAGTGAATTAGACCTGCCTGTTCTTTTTGTAAATTATATTCAGTCCTTGAATTTAGCGTCGCCTGTGTTAGGGTTACTGAACTAAAGACCATGTGAAATTTTACAGCAATATGCGAGTATGATCTTGAGTCTTTCTGTCTTCTGAGACAGCTGGACTTTTGACAATTCCAGTTTGATAACCGTCTGTGAATGATGGAAAATGTCACTGAAGGTGACAGTTGAATCTGATTATAGGTTAATTGTTGAACGCTAGTAATTTAGCCTAGTATATTACAACTGCTTTATTTTTATAATCCAGTATTATAAAAGTGCAAAATACACTAGAAGTATGGCTCACTATAGCTCACTAAAGTAACTTTATGGCGCCATTTTACTACCCATAATGCACTTGTCTTCAGTCGATAGACGCTACGAAGTGGAATGGCAAATCCCTTTGCAAGATCCATGCTCAATTTTCTACAGATTTTCAATGTCAAATAAAATTATCAGCCAAAAGAGTTGATTTAACGATGAAGGTAGTCGAATGCATTGTCAGCCATGTAGGTCTATTACATACACTTGTACTTACTGTAGTTTTTCATATATTATGGATGCCATGACCGCTGAAACTAGACGTGTTTGACTAATGGAAACGCTTGGTTACTAATTTGTATAATCGTTTGGTTTGTCGTTGCTAAGACATTGGGTGGAACACATGTGTGAGTTATTTATATCTAAAACTAATTATTATTAAAACTCCATTACACGTCTACAACTTAATTAACGGCGATGATGAACAGAACCGGAGAAGGAAAAGCAACAAAATAAATGATGACTTGAATAAAAAGCCAATGGAGAAGACATAGGACTTATGCTACTGAGAACTCATGACATTTGCTACTGAGCCTCTCCACTGTAAAGTCAAATAAAAACAGTATTTTCAGTAAACATAATATAATAATGACATTATTAATCTGATTAGGCACATACTTCTACTCTGACAGATTGAAACACATTAATTTTATCAATCGTTGTACCATATTGAATAATTGATTAAATCGAATGACATAGTTCGAATATACCGACTAAGTCGTGTCGATTCTACATTCATTAGGGCCTACTAAAAAACGAGGCTACGAATTCTCTAACAATATGATAACTAAGTTAGAATAATGTCACTACCACAATATTTTAATAAAAGTGTCACTTCTAAGGAAATTTTCTTGAAAATTAATTATCTTAACAGTAGCGATATGTCTGCCGGCCATTGTTTAGTATATAGCAACGGAACTGTGAATTTGCAGACATGCTCAGATATTACCTAGAAAATAAAGAAACCGCATTTACAAGATTTTAAAATATCATCCACTGTTGGCAATGAGATTTGAAATCTAATTTTAACAAGCAAGGCCAAGTTGTCTCATATCGTGTGATTCGATGTCGCTAGATATTGGCCGTGGAATAGGCCTATCTATAGCAGCAGTAGTATCACTGTGTAGAAATTTCAGAATTTTAATTGTAGTGATACTTGTTGAAAAGTTAATTGCATTTAATAGACTACCATAGAAGTGAACTGACCAATTGCCAAGAAGACAGTTGATCAGCATTGTCTCTCCAAAAGTCGTATGGAGATTGGCCCTGGAAATTGCTCTACCTCCACCGGCTTCATGGGTTGGTCGCAAACTTTGTCTTCGCCCTCTGGTGGAAGAACGGTAAAACGCTGAAGAACACTCGTCAAAACGAGAAAAGTCTCAGCGCGTGCCAAGTTTTCGCCGAGGCAAGAACGTCGACCTGGAAATTAATTTTGAAATTATTAGACTATGTTTCTAGATCAGTATTAAATACTTTCTAAAAACCAAGTATAATATAAAGCGGGTGTTTCAAAACAGTTTCAGCGTGCTTCATTTCAAACATAGAAATATGCTGCTGTATGCTAACCGAGGGAAAAAGGAATTACTCGATCAATGTCAACGACATTGTTTCCTTTGTCCAGAAATCGTTCCGGTCGAAAGACATCCGGGTCTTTCCAGACTGTTGTGTCATTGTGTGCAGCATACAGATTGGGAAATACCTAAAAGACAACGACATACATTGCACATTGTAAGCCTATTCGTCTGATTTGATTTTTAATACTGTATTTAGAAACATTTGGCAATTTTTTCAGGACATTGGTCTTAACCCAACCCAAGAAAACCGTCAATTATTAAAATGTGCACAGTTCATCCTGCATATGTGGATGGACATCTCTTTATCAGTAAATAAGTTAGATCAAATAACATATTCATGATAACTTACTAGTGTCCGAGCGGGAATGAGGAAGTTCTTTAGAATTGCATCATTTTTATTATAATGAGCAATTGACAAAGGTACCAAGGTTCGCCAACGAAAAATTTCATGAATTGTTGCTTCCACGTAAGGAAGTTTCGTCTGATCTTGCATTGTTGGTAATCTGTCTCTTGGTATAATTAAATCGATCTCTTTTTGCAGTTTCTTCTGCATTTCAGGATGATTAGCAAGAGCTACCATCGCCCATCTCATTGTGTTCGCAGTCGTATCTGTTCCCACTGAAACGAGGTCTCGTAGAATGAAATACAGCTCTTCGCGATCATAGTCTTGTCCTTCTCTTCTGATGAACTCAGTAACGAAACACATTGTGTTGCTTTGAAGACACATGTCGATTTCAGTTTCAATAATATTGCGCATTTTCGCATTAGAAGATATCATTTTTGGAATCTTGCGACTGAAAGGTGGAATGAATTTAAGAAATGGTGCTATATCAAATATCATGTCCATAAGATGAACATAGTTCTCAATTTCAACTATGAGTTCGGAAATTCCAAGGTCATAGTTACGTCTTGAACCAAACAATATATTTGTGGCGACATTTGATGATAAAAGAAAGAAGATTTCTTTTGGGTCAAATGGTTTTCCTCCTATTTTTCTTCCAACGTCAACCATTTCCTCAACTTCTCTCAATATTCTCTCCTCCATTATGCTTTTATCGCCAAATCCAAATTCTTTTAGAACTGACAAAGAAAGCTGATGAACTTTTTTCCATTCAGGTGTGGCGTCTTTGAATTCCAATCCTACATATCATTGACATCATTTACTGTAGAAAGAGATCAGAATGAGCAAATGTTAACGGAATGACGTTTTTGAGATTATTGCATTCGCACGGATTACTGCAACTTCTTAGGAATGTTCAAGTACTATTTTCAATGGCATAAAAGGATACATTACTTCCTGCTTCGAGACATTACGAAGACACCTAAACACGATGAGAACACGGTTACTATGACACTTTTAACTATCAGTCAGCGAATTAACTAGAATGTGCTGGCCTGTCCACAGATTCATATTTTAAACGAGCCATCTATCATCAATTTTTAGCTACTGTCAATATTCATATACAGGGTGAACAAGTGAAAAGTGGCCCCTTTATGATATTTAATGTCTCGGCCGAGTGTGTAACGATTTAAATGAAATTTATAGACCATATAAATGGGAATGTTTCTGATGTAATTGCCAAATTTCATGCTGATATCTTTAGGGCTTACTGAAACATGACCAAAAACTAAAGAGACCCAAATTTTGAAATTGACAACGGAATATAACGTCATAATAAAATGTATCATTTTTAAGTCTAAAATGGCGTCGTTGTCATCGCGCCAGACAAGGTCAAGGGTTACTTACGGCCAACAGATAAACACAGCAGCATTATGATTGGCTGCAGGACTGTCTTAATTGGCTTGGAGAAGATTTTATATTCCAGAAAGACGGAACACCTGCCCACTCTGCTCTCAGGACCCAGGATTTTCTGGAGCAAAATTGTCCAGATTTCATCAAGAAAGATGACTGGCCACCCAACTCGATCCAAGATATCAATTCACTTGACTTCTACGTTTGGGGAATCATGCTCGACAGATATCAAAAGTATCAGCCAAAGCCACAGAACATCACGGAGTTGAAGACTGTGCTGAAGAATATCTGGGAGAGTTTGCTTGAGAAGTCAATACTGTCAGTGAAGAAGCTCTTGTCGGCATGTGTGAAGGCTGAGGGGGCATTTTGAGCACCTGCTCCCGTAGCAAATCATCTGAAACCCCCTTTAAAACGGCCCTTTTTAGGGCCAACAAATAAAAAATAATCAAATAAAAAATAATTTTTTATCACTTTATTATGACGTTATATTCCAATGTCAATTTCAAAAATGTGGGTCTCTTTAGTTTTTTGGCCATATTTCAGCAAACACTAATAGTCCAGGGGCAAGTGATAGTAAAAATTTATCCCGTGGCAGTTTTAATGAAGGAATGGTGTGTCATATGTCATTGGAAGCAGAAAAGTATGTAGAATAACAATTTCGATGGTGGGAGTTGGTCAGAGGTGGCCGAGCGGCGATATCCACCTATTTCCAAGATGGCCGCCAAAATCACATACATTTCAAAATAACTTAGAAACCAGTACTGTAAACACAAAATACCAAGAGATCATTTATGTGCAGAATGAAAAGACCTTCAATTTGGTATATTACACAATAGTCTACGACACCTGACAGTTGAAATATTAATTTTTTTCGAAACCAAGACTACACTAATTAACCCATTAGTGCATGAGTTTTCAAATTTCTTTCAAATTTGCTGTAAAATTGTGTTTTTAGTGGCATATCAACATGCAAGAGTTATAATTTTAAAAAATTAATATTACGTGAAATATTAGACAAAAAAATTTAATTACTAATCAAAAAGTATCTCTATAGCAGGGGTGCACAACCTTTTAAGGACGAAGGGCCACATTTTTCGGTCCCAAGACTCCGCGGGCCACATGCGCTTTTTCTAATGCAGAAGGGGTGCGTTGACAGTAAACGTTGATAGCAATATTTAATATGGTTATGGATAAAATATATGTCGACAGGAGTAATGGAATTAATAGAATTTCTGATGAATACAATCAATCCAGTAGGAACAAATGAAATTAAAATGATTAGTACTGTAATTTTAATGTAGAATTGAAGGTTAAGGCCTTGTTAATCAAAAAATACTATGACCATGTTCAATTATTAATTCCTAAAATTTAAACCCCAAAGGTCAATCACCTTTTTTATAGCCAATGGAGTTGTTGAGACTGAACGTCTTTAACAATGTTATTCATATTTTGTGGCCGTTCACTTTTTGCAACTTTCAAAACCGAGCACTCAACCGGAGCCTAAGAACATGTTTGTTCAATTTCATTACAGAATATGTTTGTTCACACAAGTATGTGCTTCCAAATAGTCGCGAAGACTTTAAAGTGGCCCGACGGCTTTCTTGCTTTCATATTAGCGCTACAGAAGAAGTCATTCGTTCTAAGGGTCTAAGTCGCCATCAATTCAAGTTATTTATAGAAGAGACTTTATAGCCTCTTACCATGACATACCATATTATACAGATGTGAGAGAGCAGAGGACGAATTTTAGAATGCTTTGTTGAACTGATAGCAGAAATTCGTGAATTTCTTAACAGCAAGGGCACAATAATAATAAATGATAATAACAAGGCTTAAAGTGTAGTGCTAATATAAAAACAAGAAAACCTTCGGGGCCACTTTAAAGCCTTCAGGTCACTTTCTATTGAAATCCTGGAAACGTCCGCGGGCCACAAAAAATCGTCGGCGGGCCACCAGTGGCCCGCGGGCCACGGGTTGTGCACCCCTGCTCTATAGTAATGATCAAATGTACACGCTACGGACAGTCATTCCAAAGACCATATCATTGCCTGGAAATTGACTCTTTTGAGCAACAATATCCAAAAGTGCCATCACCTGTTGACCATGGTTGGCACTCCATAGACCAGCGGTTCTCAACCTATGGGTCGTGACTCCAACGGGGGTCGAATGACGATTTGCCAGGGGGTCGCCGGAGACCTTCAGAAATATAGGGTTGTCTCTTTTATTGTTATTGTGCAAAATTTACTCATTTTAACATGTAAAAAGGCTGACGAGCAAAAAAGGTCATCAGCTATTTTAAGATGTAAAAAAGGCTGACAAGCAAAAAAGAAGAAAAGGTCGTCAAAACATTTTATTCTGCAGGGGCCCGAATTTCTCTCGGCGGGCCTGGTCGGGGGTCGCCACATCATGGGAATTGAATTAAAAGGGTCGCGGCACTATAAAGGTTGAGAACCACTGCCATAAACGGTTAGCTGGTGCCTGTCATGTGCGAACTGCCTTGCGCTCCAGCAGCCATTCTGCAGTTAGTAAAATGTTCTTGCAGCAAAAGCAGGTGTGATGCAGCATGCAAATGTCGATCAAACAGTCTTCCATGCACAGAAATGCGAGGCTGCACTGGTCATATATGCCCTCCGTCGCTACGCCCCTGGTTGCGGTACATCCATGTGAGTGACAACACTGACCTTGATGCACTGGACCAGCTAGCAAAAATTCGTCCTCTTTGATGCTGGTTGAACGATATGCGCATTCGGCGTAGTCACGGGGAATCCACGGGGGCCCCGGCCCCTATTAGTATCGGGACCGGTATTGAAATTTTTCCAAAACCTGTGAGTGGTTGGAGATAGGGGTACTATTAGATCGAGAAAAGCGCACCAGACAGCAGACTTTAATGCGTTTGGGGTGACAACCATGTATTTTTGCGTCTCGAAGTGCCCCCTATTTTGGAATCCTGGTTACGCCACTGATGTGCAGAATTGGTCTGTTCAGCAAGACAATTCGATCGACTAATCAATGGTGCCCTATTATAGACTGCACTCTTCCAAACAGTTTTTTGACGATTAAGTAGTTTCCAGTTGTTCAACAAAATAGTAAAAGTTCATGCACCATATACTGCATAGCGTCCTTTTTTAAGGACAAATTTTTTTTGTCTAATATTTCACGTAATATTAATTTTTTAAAATTATAACTCTTGCATGCTGATATGCCACTAAAAACACAATTTTACAGCAAATTTGAAAGAAATTTGAAAACTCATGCACTAATGGGTTAATTAGTGTAGTCTTGGTTTCGAAAAAAATTAATATTTCAACTTTCAGGTGTCGTAGACTATTGTGTAATATACCAAATTGAAGGTCTTTTCATTCTGCACATAAATGATCTCTTGGTATTTTGTGTTTACAGTACTGGTTTCTAAGTTATTTTGAAATGTATGTGATTTTGGCGGCCATCTTGGAAATAGGTGGATATCGCCGCTCGGCCACCTCTGACCAACTCCCACCATCGAAATTGTTATTCAACATACTTTTCTGCTTCCAATGACATATGACACACCATTCCTTCATTAAAACGCCCACGGGACACCACATGCCCTCTGACTATAAAGAAATTTGGCAATTACATCAGAAACATCCCCAGGTATATGGTCTATAAATTTTATTGAAATCCCTACACACACGGTCGAGATATTAAATATCATAAAGAGGGCCACTTTTCACTTGTTCACCCTGTAGATATTGAACAAATATTAACTCATCAGATGCCACACACTCGTACTACTTCGGTACTATCTTTGGCAAGCACGTCTTTTCAATTGCTTTGCCAAAACTGTGGAATTAACTTCACATATTTGGTCGGCTTCACTGTGTCTCTACGTGTCCCATGTTGTCTATTCGTCATAACCGGATGCTGAAAATTGGCCTGATTTATTGATTCTGACCTTGGAATTACGATTCTAAAGCATAGCCACCAACGAGTGCTTTACTAGAAAGACCACAGGTGACGAAAAGAATAACTTTCCAGCTACATCAAAACTCATTGCGTTTGAGATGTTTCTTTTGCGTAGCCTACCTTTGCTGTTCGGATTTATCAGTTTTTGCATGAAACATTCGGGTCGAGATGAAAACGATCGTGAATTATGGATCAAAGCCTCCTCTATCGCCTCCTTGTTGTTGAGCATCAGCACCAGTCTAGAAAGCATTAGGTGTGTCCGCATTAGATTCACTCAACGAACACATTATAAGAAATTGTACAGAAACATTCTGGAATAAGCGACATTCCGTACACTCGAATTATTAACACAAATATATTTAACTATACCACGTATTTAGAATTTTGGATAAACGGAATTACTGTTCATCTGTATTTCATCGGTCAAAATCCGTTGATATGGCGCTACTGTAGCGAACCGGGTCTTTGGTCCATGTGACTTCTCAATCCCCAGAATGGCACTCTGCCCAGTCTGACACTCGGGTACGCCGTCCCTAGGCACGTTTCCGTCCCCTTGGCTTTTTTGGCAAGAACTTGACTAGCTCCTAGGTGATTATCGCTCTCTCTTCCTGCTAGATGCCCTTCTATTCTCAAGCTCTGAGACCCTTCTGTGCTCTCAAACTTCTGCTACTGGTGTCGCTACTACTCTCAACCTTTTACTATTGTTCCAAGGCTTCAGGCTCAGGCACTCGTCCTACTGAAACTAATGGTGCTTCCTTATCTCAGGCACCCGCCTTGCTATCTCTAAGGATGCTTGCTTCACCTCGGCACCCGTCTCACAATCTTTAAGGGTGCTCTATCTCTCGCGCCCGTCCTGTAGACGTTCTTTATCAGGCCTTCCTATGGCATCTAAACTCACGCCCTCTAGTGCTCTCGATTCGCACCCTTTAATTGCTTCTCTGCTCGCACCCTTTCCTAAGACTCTTTGTCTCAGGTTCTCTAGATATAATTACTTGCACTCCAGGAATGCACTCAATCTCAGTTCTTGTCTAGCACCTACTAATAACTAAATAGTCCTTTCCTCATATGGGTGCTCCTATTCTCAGGGAACTCTCTTATCCTTCTATCCTGGAAGGGACCTAAAGGTTCCTTGTCCGTCCTGTTCCGGGTGCTCCCTAAAAATGGTGCTCTATTTTCTAAGAACACTATACATGCCTTCCCTCTTTCTTCCATACACGCTGACCTTCAGCGCACCGGCCCTGCGTTAGCGTGAGGTCCCTTATATAAGTGCTCTCGAGTTTGCTTTATAAAGGTTTGCTAAACTGCAACTCGCTACTTGCCTATATCTTTCTAATACAAAGCGCCATCTATCGAATATCTAAGGTATAGACTCAGAGGTCTCTTAGCTAATTATTACATACTTAATACTTAAGCTGGACTTCATTTTTATTTAATTATAAATTATTATTATTTATTTTAACTAGGCCTATCATATTTACGATTTCGCCAAACTACTAATTTAATATACTAACTGTTGTTTAACGCTAAGATACACTGGATCGTTAGTTATGCTGTCAAACCTGCTGCCAACACGGAAGGTAAATATTGGTCCAAGTTCTCGAGATTTTTCTGTGAAAAATTTCGGCATATGGTCAAAGCCTCGGAGAAATGGTAAAGATCCAATGATGGGGAGCGATGGAAGTGAGGGAGGAAGGCGATGGCTTGGTTGTTTCGTTCCTTTCAATTTTCCGACGAAAAATATCAAAAAGACGAGTGCAAGGGCAGCCAGACAAATTAGAATACCCTCAGTTCCCATCTTTTCCAATCCACGAGAAATTTCCCTCAAAGTTTATTACGACTTGTTAGCTGCAAAAAGATACAGAACGCATTAAATCGTGGTATCTAACTTTCCGCATAAATCATTTTTCTATGATATTGTTTTGCAAATGCTATTTGAACGACAGCTGCCTTTTGCTATGGTTATCATAAGCTTCTTTCTATTACAATTTCCGTCAAGATTTTCTCATTTTATTTCTTTTCCGTTCATGCAATCTTCAGCATTCTTCGAAGGAACCACATTTCTGTGGCTTCCACTTCTTCTGCATGACCTAAGATATAGTCCGTGTTTCTGCTCCATACAGGAGGACTAACCAAACGTCATCATACGGAGGGTCTTTTTGCATTAACCTCTAAGCTTTTACTTCCTTAAGCTTTTCCTGTCGCTTTCGTGTTTCATGTCGCCAGCAAATACTAGGCCAGGGTTTGCCTAACATTTTGGAACCACGACCTACCTACAGCGGTTTCGTAACGTGCCATGACCCTACAAACGTATGGCCAACTAAGAGTTTATAAAACACTAAGCCTGCTAAAATGTTAAAAACAGCCTGATACAAACTGCAGGCATATAAATTTCTTAAAACTGAGCCTACAATTCTTGTAACTTTGCAAGGCTAGTAACGAATTTGTTGAACGAAATATATTTTTAGTATTTTATAAATTTTTGAGCTAAGAAATGAACGAAGCATTTAAAAAGTGAGTAAATTCTCTTATATTTATATAGCGCCTTGCAATGTAGTGCCGCAGAGGCATCTTATTCTTAGGTGCTTTAGCTGTGTTCTGCTGTGATCTTCTCTAAATTATAGAGGATGTTCAGAATGGTATTTCTAATCATGGCATGTAATATTAATATCCAGAATATGGATTAGGGCATGATTGGGACATCTGAAGTCACAAGACGGACGGTTGGTAATTAGGCCATCTGGCGAAGTTTATCTGAAGAGAATCTTCTGAGTTTTGAACAAATGACCAGCAAAAGCTCTGAATCAATTCGAATGAAAATATGGCACATATATTAGCAAAATTATTCAGATTTTTGTCAAATTAGAGAAAAGTATGACGATGTGATGATGATGATGGTGATGGTGGTGATGATGATGATGATGATGATGATGATGATGATGATGATAATGGTGGTGATGGCGATGCTATGCGATGATGGTGATGGTGATGGTGATGATGATGATGATGATGATGATGATGATGATGACAAGAAGAGAGTAACAGATATTGAATTTTTTGGAAAATTAGAACTTTTAAAATTTTTAATAAAACAGACTTCTATTAATTGCGTTAAAATATTATGAGTCTGGCAAAATCGCTTAACAGGCAAGCATTAAAGTACTGAAGCACAGTGCAGTTCAGAGTAAAATGCTCGGAATACGCTTTTGATGCCCTATAGGTAAATAAGTTATTTTTAAAATAGATCAGTTCGAAACGCGTTAAAACTGCGACCCACTTCAGTGATATTGTAACGCGCCACGACTTTGCAAAGTTAGTGCAAAGTAAAAGCGGATAAAACATTAGTAGTATTAATATAAACCGCGTGTGGATTGCAGACATATAGATTTCTTAAAACTAAGCACTTGACTCTAATTTCGCGTTTAGCCTACCAGCGACCCATTTGACTGAGCCTGCGACCCATTTCTGGATCGCGAACCATTTTTGAAAACACTGTAATAGACACATAAGATAATGAAAATAAGTAGATTGAGATGTTTGCGCCTTTCGTATTCAAATGTGAACGCAATTATAGAATTTAACCACAGTGTTTATTAATCTATTAATACGCACAAATACCGTTCGTCGAAGTGAACAACGTGGTCTCTGCGAGAAATCTTGTCAGACGAGTCTGTATAATGATACAGCTTTCTATTAGCCTAAAGGAATGAATGCCTGGGCGCATGTCATAAAATAGCGCTGTACATTGTACACAGCATATAGCCTGCGTCGCCTATATACTGTAGTATAGGTTATGTCAGAGGATAGTATAGGTTATGTCAGAGGGTAAAAGCAAAGAAGTTTATGAGATAGTGTCTATGTCAGTTATGTTCATGCTTAACACGTTGACGTTTGTCATTATAACACTACACTATGCTTTCAGAAGTTACTAGTTATGCTGTTATTTCGAAAGGTTGCGGATGAAACTGTTGATCTCGCCGGCTTCTTCACAGTTCTGTCAGATCGCCTGCAGTTCGTCGAGTCATAAAATAGAGCAGTTTATATGTAGTTTCGTTAAATAAAGCGAGGACTCGAATCCAGTGGTGTCTGTATCTACTGTATGCTGTCATTTCTGCTCGGTTCGTTTAGAATTGGATGTCTTAGCCATAAATGTTTTTATGTTTCGACAGCCGGTGAATGGGACAAAGGGCGAATTTTTGGCTATACTGAGCGGTCCACGTCGCTATGTCTGAGATCCTAGATTCAATAAATTAAAGAAGGTAGACATTGAACCAGTATGCTGTTGACTAAAAGGCAATGAGAGAGAGCTATATTATATACGGAAAAGCTGCTGCAAATATTACAGTACTCGATAAAGGGTTGAAATAAATTGGAAGTATATATAGTTTTTCAAAATATGTTCATGCTTTACTATATTTTAACCTTCGATATGCGAAGTTTGAAAATTTTGGATATTTAGGATATCCTCTCAATAGATTTGCAATTAAGTAATATATATATACATATTATATATATATATATATATATATATATATAATTATAGGGGTCGGAAGTTCGCATAGTGATAACAGCATCGCCGTGGAGATCCGAATGTCACAGGTTCGACACCCGCAATACTAAGCATTCACGTGCTTAGAGGGCACTGGCAAACAAACATGGAGCAGCCAAACTGACACACAACGGCCTACGCCTACTGCTGGGTAGTAACTAGTTGCAGTAACGCTAGTTACGGTACAGTAACTGGTTACTGTTTTGAATAACTAGTGGAGGCCTACGTTTTGACGCATAAGTGCAGCATCGATAACAAACCATGTAACAAACCATGTAACTAATTACAGCCAGCCAAGAGTAACTATTGTCTTTAACTAGCTACAATATTTAGTAACTAGTAACGCAAGTCACTACATGTAGTTACCGAATCTAGTTACTGTTATTACATTTCAGGCGTTTGCATAATATAACTGACTGAGTTACTGCATTAACAACAACTACCGGAACACCAAGCTGCTGGCAACACTTCAATTTCAATTTTTTATAATCGTTTGGATGGTCGTTGCTAAGAGATTGGACGGAACTTACGACTGCGTTATTTAAATCTAAAAGTAATTATTATTACAACCACATTACACGCTTACGACAGAACAACGATGATGAACAAAACCAGAGATGGAAAAGCAACAAAATTACTTCAATAAAAAGCCAATGGAGAAGACACAGGGCTTTCACTCAGGACATACTGTATACTACTGAGCCACCCTACGGTCTAGTCAATAAAAACAGTAATTTCATTAAACACATTATAATAATGATATTATTAATCTGTTTAAGCAAGTACATCACCTCTGACAGATTGAAACACATTTGTCAATCGATTTTACCATATTGAATAATTGATTACACCAAATAAAACAGCTTTAAAATACCGCTGTAAGCCCTACTTTCAATATAACCGAAGTTAAAAGTGATCTAACAATATAATGACCAACTTAGAATAATGTAACTACCGCGATATTTTAATAGGTTTTGCTCTTTAAGTAAAATATCTTGAAAATTGATGTTTTTTAACAGTTGGGATATGGCTGCCGGCCATTGTTTATTGTATTAGCAAAGGAACTGTGAATTTCTAGATACGCTGGGATACCACCTAGAAAATAAAAAAAACGCTTTTTCAGTATTTTAAAATAGGCCTATCATCATTTTGGCAATGAGATTTTAAATCTCCTTTGAACAAGCAAGGCTAAGTTGTCGCATTTCGCGTGATTCGAGGTCGTTAGAGACTGGTCGTAAAGTGTATACAGTATTACGGTGCAGATTACTGCAGAAATTTTAGAATTATTGTCGCTCCAACAGCCGTATGGAGAATGGTCCCGGAAATTGCTCTATCTCCACCGGTTTCATGGGTTGGTCGCAAACTTTGTCTTCACCGTCTGGTGGACGAACGGTAAAACGCTGAAGAACACTTGTCAAAACGAGAAAAATCTCAGCGCGTGCCAAGTTTTCGCCGAGGCAAGAACGTCGACCTAGAAATTAATTTAGAAATTATTAGACTATGTTTCTAGATCAGTATTAAATACTTTCTGAAAACCAAGTACAATATAAAGCGGGGGTTTCAACAGAGTCTCAGCGTGCTTCATTCCAAACATAGAAATATGCTGTTGTATGCTAACCGAGTGAAAAAGGAATGACTCGATCAAGGCCAATGACATTGTTTCCTTTGTCCAGAAATCGTTCCGGTCGAAAGATATCCGGGTCTTTCCAGACTGTTGTGTCATTGTCTGTAGCATACAGATTGGGAAATACCTAAAAGCCAACGACTTAAATTGCACATTGTAAACGTCTGATGTACAGTGTAGTTTATATTTAAGAAACGTTTTCAAATTTTCATCATGGCATTGGTCTTAACCCAACCCAAGAAAAGCGTCACTTACTAAAACGTGCACAATGCATCATTTGTGAATAGACATCTTTTTATCAGTAATTAAGTCAGATAAAATTCATGATAACTTACTAGTGTCCGAGCGGGAATGAAGAAGTCCTTTATAACTGCGTCATGCTTATTGTAATGAGCAATTGACAATGGCACCAAAGTTCGCCAACGAAAAATCTCGTGAATTGTTGCTTCAACGTACGGAAGTTTCGTCTGATCTTGCATTGTTGGTAATATGTCTCTTGGTATCACTGAATCAATCTCTTTCTGCAATTTCTTCTGAATTTCAGGATGATTGGCAAGAGCCACCATCGCCCATCTCATTGTGTTAGCAGTTGCAACTGTTCCCACTACAGCGAGGTCTCGTAAGATGAAATACAGCTCTTCGCGATCATAGTCTGGTCCTTCTCTTCTGATGAACTCAGAAACGAAACACACTTTGTTGCTTCGAAGGCACGTTTCGATTTCATTTTCAATAATATTGCGCATTTTCGCATTGGAAGATATCATTTTTGGAATCTTGCGATTGAAAGGTGGAAGGAATTTAAGAAATGGTGCTATATCAAATATCATGTCCATGAGATGGGCGTAGCGGTCAATTTCAACTAACAGTTCGGAAGTTCCAAGGTCATAATTACGTCTTGAACCCAACAATATGTTTGTAGTGACATTTGATGATAAAAGAAAGAAGATTTCTTTGGGGTCAAATGGTTTTCCTCCTATTTTTCTTCCAACGTCAACCATTTCCTCAACTTCTCTCAATATTCTCTCCTCCATTATGCTTTTATCGCCAAATCCAAATTCTTTTAGAACCGACAAGGAAAGCTGATGAACTTTTTTCCATTCAGGTGTGGCGTCTTTGAATTCCAATCCTACATATCATTGTCATCATTTACTGTAGAAAGATATTAAGATTAGCAAATGTTAATGAGATGACATTTTGGGGTCATTGCATTGGCACAGACTACCGTAACTTAGCAACTTTCTTAAGAATCTGCAAATTGGCAAATTGCTTCCAATGGCATAAAAAGATACATTACCCCTGTGGGCGGGAAGTTAGTAGAGTGGTGACAGCGTTGGACAATGGAGCAGAAGGTCGCGGGTTCAACTCCCGCGAGAGCCCTCAGGTCGACTCAGCCTTCTTTCGCCATCTGGCGATAGCAAATGAGTAGCGGATTAATTCGCGAAGTAAACAGGCGCGTTGCATGAGAACACTGGCCCCGTATCATGTAACCTTGCACCAGTCGCCTGGCTGAGGGCCTTGGTAACGGAGATCAGCGCCGCCCTATGAGCCTTGAGGTTAGCCTTGAGTGCTCGGGAAGGGCTTTACTTTTTTACTTTTTACCCCTGTTTCGAGCGTGGCCGGACAAAATGTCTCGGACAAAATGTCACGGGCTGTGGTTGGAGTTGGGGTTAGGGTTAGGGTTAGGCTTAGGGTTACATTTTATCCCCATTACATCTTGTTCGTGATATATTGTCCCCATGGCATTTTGTCGGTGACGGTTTGTCCTAGGACATTTTGTCCTAGCACCGTTTCGAGGCATTACAAATTCTCCTAAACACGATCATCACACGGTTACTATCACATGGTCACCTATCAGACAGCGAATTAACTACAGTGTAAAATCTGCTTGCCTGTCCACAGCTTAATATTTCATGAGCCATCGTATAATACATTTTTCAACTATTGTCGATCAGTGATGGGCAACTAACTAAAAAACAATAGTTAAACTATAATTAAATTTAAACTAGAAATAAGTAGTTAAACTTTTAGTTGCAAACTAACTTTCTAAAATAGTTAAGTAAACTGAAAAATATAGTTAAACTTTTTGCAACTAATTTTACAACTATTTCCTAGGTATCAGATATGTGTTCATGAAAACATAGACGATGCTCGCAAAATGAACATACCAGTCAATGATCCATTGAAATCATTAATTATTGTCTATTTAATATTTAAGTCTTAGTCTAGACTGCAGGAACACAAGTTTGTCGTTTGTTTGGAAAAATGACCCAGAAAAGAATAAATAGATTGAAAAGGTACTGTTAATGAGAATTTGGGACACCAACTAAAACGTTTTAGTTATACTATTTAGTTATTAACTAAATTTTTTCAGTTAAACTAGCATTTTAACTAAACTATTTATATCTAATTAAACTATGAAGATAACTAAAAAATTTAGTTAAACTTTTGGCTAGTAACTAATTAGTTAACTAGTTGCCCATCACAGTTGTCAATATTCATAGACACTCAACAAATATTAACTAGTCAGATACTGCACACCCGTACTACACTAGGTAAGCACATCTTTCATTTGCTTTGCCAAAACTGTGGAGTTAATTTTGCATATTGGATCTGAAGTACTGAGTCTCTATATGTTGCCTTTTGTCTATTTGCCGTAACCGACTGCGGACAATTGTTGTGATTCATTGATACCGACCTTGGAATTAGGATCCTAATGCACAGCGACCACAGATTGACCTCAAGTGCTTTACTAGAATTACGTAACAGAAGTTCTTTAGACAATAGTTAGCATTGTCCAGACGCTGTATAGATCCAGCATTAAATTTCTATAATTACTTGGTTCGGCTTCAATTTGTTGTCCATGTTTGACTACAGGGAGGAAAAGAATGGCTTTCCAGCTACATCAAAAAGCATTGCGTTTGAGATGTTACTTTCGCTTACCTTTGCTGTTCGGATTTATCAGCTTTTGCATGAAACACTCGGGTCGAGATGAAAATGATCGCGAATTATGGACCAAAGCCTCCTCTATCGCCTCTTTATTGTTCAGCATCAACACCAGTCTAGAACACATTAGATGTGTCTACATTAGATTCACCAAGGAAAACATCATAAGAAATTATTGTACAGAAAAATTATGTAATAAGCGACATGCCGTTCAGTCGAATTATATTATTAACACAAAAATATTCAACTACGACGTATTGAGAATTTTCGATATGCAGAATTACTGTACGTTTGTATTTCATCGGTCAAAGTCTGTTGATATGATTCTACTAGATAAATACACTAACCAATATTCGACCATTCGTATCATACGTATTGTATTTTTAATAATAAAATACATTTTACACACGTGCGCTGAAATTCCGCACGTTAAAAATACGTTGTATAGAATAAGTGAACTGAAATGTTAAAATTTAGCTGGAACCATTTTCTTGTTGTTCTATAGTTTAAATCTGACTCGACGTTGGGTGAATTTATCAAAATCTCAGAATTAACAGATGTAAGCAGAAAGCAGTGTCAGTGTATATACAGCAACTTTGAATCATCCGGCAGCTGGCTCCACCCTTCTACTTAATGCCCGGAGTCTGCGACAACCTGTGTTCTGTGGAGGGGTGCTGGAGTGATATCATTGTTTACTAGATAACTGGCTGTTTTCAAAGACTGTTAGCCTGCGATTAACGATTAGTCACAGCCTAGGATTTTCAGTGATTAGCGGGGTTCCAAATGGAATTTACTGTGGCTCGTCGAGAGTTAAGTAAAATTTCGATACTTCGAACTACTGTTTTTATGTTTGCGGAACATTTATTTGCTGTCATTTAGCGAAATTCATAAAATTCACGGCAATTAACAGTATTTTGAAAAAATCATGGAATTCACGGCAAACGAACCACGGAATTCACAGTTTCCGTGACTTCGTGAATTTCTACAAGCCCTATGCAATGTATAGATGATAGGTAACCATGGAAGTAGGCCTATAGGCAAAACATTCCTGTGAATTAGATTGCTAATTTCGGAAAATGCAACAGTTGATTTTTATAGCGCTAGCTGGCTGACTATAGCTATCATTAGACAGTTGATCCGAAGTAGAACAGAATTGGCGTTAGGCTTGGAGAGGTCAGTTCTGCCGCTACTTCTGAACGCTGGGGCAGACAGACAGACTGATGAACTGATATTCCTGAGCAGCGATAGTCGGAGCTCGACGCCAATGCCAAAGTATTTTACGTTTGATACGCGGATTTTATTTTTCGACATAAAATACGTAAAATGCGAGTATTTTATTGAGGGACGAAACGTACGGTCGAATACTGATACTAACTGTTGTCTAACGCTAAGATACTGTATGTTCGATTGTTAGTTATACTGTCAAACCTGCTGCCAACACGGAAAGTAAATATTGGTCCAAGTTCTCGGGATTTTTCTGTGAAAAATTTCGGAATATGGTCAAAGCCTCGGAGAAATGGCAAAGATCCAATGATGGGGAGCGATGGAAGTGCGGGAGGAAGGCGATGGCTTGGTTGTTTCGTTCCTTTCAATTTTCCGACGAAAAATATCAAAAAGGCGAGTGCAAGCACAGCCAGACATATTAGAATATCCTCAGTTCCCATCTTTTCCAATCCACGAGAAATTTTCCTCAAAGTTTATTCTGAATTTTTAGCTGCAAAAAAGATACAGATCGCATTAAGTCGTGGTATCTAACTTTCCGCATAAATCATTTTTCTGTGATATTGTTTTGCAAGGGCTATTTGAACGACAGTTGCCTTTTGTTATGGTTATCATTAAGCTTCTTTCTATTACAATTTCTGTCAAGATGTTCTCATTGGTTTTCTTTTCTGTTCATGCAATCTTCAGCATTCTTCAAAGGAACCACATTTCTGTGGCTTCCACTTCTTCTGCATGACCTAAGATATAATCCGTGTTTCTGTTCCTTACAGGAGGACTAACCAAACGTAACTCTCGAGCTTCGTGTCTCGTAAAAGATGTGTCTGTTATTAAGTATGGCTTTGAGTTCCCAAAATCCTGCCTTGGCCATTCCGATTCCTGATATTATATCTTTTTCGCATCCCTCTCGTCGCTAGTTAGACCTACCATACTGCGTAAGTATTGGAACTGTACCACTTGTTTGATCTAGTGTCATTTAGTCTTGCAAAGCACCCTTATGTTGCACCTCTTTTAGTAATTCGTCATGCGGAGGTTTTTTGCATTAATCTCAAAGTTTTTACTTCTTTAAGCTTTTCCTTTAGCTTTCGTGTTTCATGCCACCAGCAAATAATAGGCCAGGGTTTGCCTAACATTTTGGAACCACGACCCACCTACAGCGGTTTTGTAACGTGCCACGACCCTACAAACGTATGGCCAACTAAAAGTTTATAAAACACTAAACCTCTTAATATGTTAATATAAGCCTGATAGGAATTGCAGGTATATAGGCCTAAGTTTCTTAAAACTGAGCATAGGGCCTACAATTTTTGCAACTTTGCAAGGCTGGTAATAAATTTGTTGGACGAAATATATTTTTCGTATTTTATACTTTTCCGCACAAACAAATGAGCCAATCATTTAAAAAGTGAGTAAATTCTCTTATATTTATATAGCGCCTTCCAATGTAGTGCCGCAGAGGCATCTTATTCTTAGGTGCTTTAGCTGTGTTCTGCTGTGATCTTCTCTAAATTATAGAGGGTGTTCAGAATGGTATTTCTAATCATGGCATGTAATATCCAAAATATGGATTAGGGTATGATTGGGACATCTGAAGTCACAAGACGGACGGTTGGTAATTAGGCCATCTGCGAAGGTTATCTGAAGAGAATCTTCTCTTCTGAGTGTTGAACAAATGACCAGCAAAAGCTCTGAATCAATTCGAATGAAAATATGGCAAATATATTAGACAAAATTATTCAGATTTTTGTCAAATTAAGCAAAAGGATGATGATATGATGATGTTGATGATGATGATGATGGTGATGATGATAGTGATGATGATGATGGTGATGCTATACGATGATGATGATGATCAATCCGCGATTTGTAGGGATAAGGGGGATTTTCCTCCCACTGCCCAACTGCATCATCCCTACTGCTGCATCCCTTCACCACTACATCACCACTGCTACATTTCCCCAACAACTACATCCCTCCAAACTCTTTTTCCCACCTAAATAATCCCCTCCACTGCTTCAGTCACAAATCGCACCCTGATGATGATGATGGTGGTGGTGATGATGATGATGATGATGATGATGATGATGATGATGATGATGATGACAAGAAAAGAGTAACATATATTGAACTTTCTTGAAAATTAGCATTTTTTTGCATAAAACAGTCCTCTATTAAGCATATATTGGCAATATATTGGCAAAATCGCTTAACAGGCAAGCATTAAAGTACTGAAGCACAGTACAGTTCAGTGCAAAATGCTCGGAATACGCTTTTGATGACCTATAGGTAATCTATAATATTAAGATCCTTATCTGTATGTCTCTCTGTTACCTTCAAGCGTTCTGATTGGTTGACTATTGGTAGACGGTTTAGATCGTTTAGTCCTTACGTCGCGCGATGCGTTGGTGGACGATGTTCGAAGACGACGTTGCTATTGGTAACAATTGTTCGTAGAATCGTAGTTTAACACGGTTTAGTCGAGTCATTGCAGCGTCAGAGGGGTGGGCGTGGGACGACGTTGCTATTGGTAACAATTGTTCGCAGCCTGAGGTAGTTGCGCAATTTTAACGTACATTTTAACGTACACAAAAAATACGTGTACAGCGTCACAAATGGCCACAGTTGCGTGATTTTAACGTACATAGGCCTAATTATTACGTGGCGCAGAGCTTGGCTAGGTGGCGATCATTGAAATGTTGTTCAGCATGAATTCAATGATTGGGTATTAGGTATAGGTATTGGATTAGTATTATCCTGCACTGCGAGCGAAGCGAGCGCGAGCGAAGCGAGCCTCTTTCTAGTAAGTTATTTAAAAATAGATCAGTTCCAAATTCGTTAAACTGCATGCGACCCACTTCAGTGGTTTTCTAACGTTCCACGACTTTGCAAAGTTAGTGCAAAGTAAAAGCGGATGAAACATTAGTCGTATTAATATAAGTGTCGTGTGTTTTGCAGATATATAAATTTCTTAAAACTAGGCCTCTCAGGAGCTTTGCTAGGCTACTAACATTATAAAGGTGATTAAAAACGGCACTTGACTCCAATTTCACGTTTAGGCCTGCCCGCGACCCATTTAACTGAGCCTCTGAACCAGTTTTCGATCACGACCCACATTTTGGAAAACACTTTAATAGACAAACAAGATAACGAATATAGGTAGGCTAGATAGCGATGCTTGCGCCTTTCGTATTGAAATGTGAACGTAATTATATAGAATTTAATCACACCGTTTTAACCTACAATCAAGCACAAATACCGTTCGTCGAAGTGAACGACGTAGTCTTTTCGAGAAATCTTGTCAGACGATCCAGTATAAAGATACACCTTTCTATTATAGGAACGAAGGGCTGGGCGCACGACGAACCATAGGACTGTACACTGTGTACAGTGTACAAAGCATATAACCTACGTCGCCTATAATATATTATAATATAGCCTCTGTCATAGGGTAGTGACAAAAAGTTCATCAGATAGTGCCTATGTCAGTTATATTTATGCTTAAACTCCATGTCGAAACATGCGACTACACAGAGGCCTATACAAGCCTTTTCCCGTTTTTATGGCAGTTATGTTAATGCTTAAGCGCCATGACAACATATAGGACTGCACAAATTCGATAGGTCTTACTGGTGTAATGCTCTGGTTAGCAAACACTGAGTTACTAGGCCTATATGTGAAAGCGCTATATAGGCTATATTCCCGAAATTTGACTTACTTGCAATGTTCACTCTAAGCAGCGCTGAGGCGCAGGGACTCCCCTATTACGCATGAAGTTTAGATTTTAAAAAATCACGAGTCTTGAATACAGTATGGCCTACAGTCTGTCCTTCTAAGACTACAGCGTGTTTTCAGAAGCTAATAGTTATTCTTGTATTTGGAAAGGTTGCTGGTGAAGCTGTTAATCTCGCCGGCTTCTTCACAGTGCTGCTAAATCGCCTGCGATTCGTCGAGTCATGACTGGAGTTGTTTGGGTTCTTTAAAGAAAGCGAGGACTTGGATACTTTATGCTCCGTTCGCTCGCTTAGATGTGGATATCTTAGCCGTAAGCGTGTTTATGTTTTGACAGTCGGTGAATGAGACAAAGGGCGAATTTTTGATAAACTGATCGGTCGACGTCGCTATGTCTGAGACCTAGATTCAATAAATTAACGAAGATAGACATTGAACCTGTATGTTGTCAACAACAAGCAAGGAGAATTGCAATGGCTGTTCCACCATAGGTTTTTTGCTTGTCGACCTTTTTCGACAAGGTTTATTAACACTTAGTGGGCACAAAAACACTAAAAATTACCTATTCCCCTTCCTCCTCTCATTTTTTTCTTAACTTTGCATCCCTCATCAACTTTCTAAAAAATACTTTCATCCCCACCAAGAATTTCTGCAACCGCCACTAGAGAATTGTATTATATACGGAAAAGTCGCAGCAAATATTACAGTGAACGACAAAGGGTTGAAAAGAATTGGAAGTACAGATAGTTTTTCAAAATAAGTTCAAATTTGAATACATTTTAGCTCTCGAGATGCGAGCTTTGCAAGTTTTGGAAATTAGGCTACCCTCTCAAAAGATGTAAAACTAAGTAATGCATATATAGGGGCGGTGAGTTGGCATAGCGGCAACAGCATCGCCGTGGAGATCCGAATGTCATCAGCATATCTCAGGTTGTTAAACTAATTAACAATTGAACGTACGCTTCGTCAAACGCTTCTTTAACTAAACCGTTTGGTTACCAATAGTCAACCAATCAGAACGCTTGAAGGTAACAGACATACAGAGCAAGGATCTTAATATTATAGATATCATCAACATCATCGGCTCAAAGTCCCCTCAGGAACCGTCGAGTGATGATGATTTTTCATTCACATTGCAAAGCAGCACCTAAAGGAGTGCTTGATGATGTCGAGTAATCTGAAGTAACTAATCGTTAAACAAATGACTGACAAGTAAAAAAGGTCGCCAGCTTTTTCGCGCAAACTTGTCAGGTCGAAAGCGTCTTGACCCCCCTCTGAAAAACAGTGACGTCTCTGCATTGTAACTGCTTCTACTGTAATTGCAGGGCGCGATTTGTAGGGGGGAGGGAGATTCCCCCACTGCCCAACTGCATCCCACCTACTGCTACATACCCACCACTACATCCCCCACTGCTACACTTCCCAACAACTACATCCCACCCAAGCTCGACATATCCCCCCACTGCTCCAGATCACAAAAAGCACCCTGTTTACCTGTGTATTTTCGCGACGGATCTAACAGGTTTCAACTCCGTCGCAAGTTGGCTGGCCGGTTTCTGGCCTTGTTGCCGTAGGTGGCTGCGCCTTTTGCATGTCTTGCCAGCTTCGCATGCCTGTCGTTTGGTTTGCTAATCTGTGTGTGGATGTGTGCGTGTGAGTGTGCCGGAGCACGGTCAGGGTCTATATCAATCACGCATGCTTACTTGTCTCTATGGCTGAAACATTTCGCATTTTTGGGTCAATCACGCAGTCGACACTCAGGCTACAGGCGTTGCTGAATATCAAGGACATAGCGCAATATGAAACAGACGCGGATATTTATGTCACTGATGGGTAATATTTAGGTCACTGATGGATATCGCATACAGAGATTCTAGTTATTGTAGCCTCGTTCAGAGGCACCAGGCGGTGCTGCATAATAGTGTTAGCGCATAGTTTATAGTTCAGATAGCATTTGTCTGCTGTATATCTGTACAAGCGAGAGAACAGGAAAGGTATTCGGGTTTAATCGAAATTAAAACTGTCTAATGAGAAAAGAATGTTGCCAGTATTGAGTTTTGAGATTAATAGATTTTAAGAAGAACAGAGAGAGAGAGAGAGAGAGAGAGTGTCTATCTTTCATCTGGAGGGTTGCAGCTCTTATTCGAACTGAAGGGTCATAGGCTTAAGTATGTTTAACAAATACTAGAGGCAGCATGTAATCATAAAAAGGTTTTAGCCCATCAGTTTCTTTTAAAGAAAACTATCATGCATAACGCTTAGTAATAGCACGAAAGGTAAAATGCATAGAATATATATATATATATATATATATATATATATATATATATATATATATGTATATACACACATATATATTTACACATATATACATATATATATATATGTGTGTGTGTATATGTATTTATATATCATGGAGTCTATTTAGGAAGACACTTAAAATGTTGTTCATCTTTTGTATCTAATGCAGCAAAGGAATTTGAAAAAGCTTGCAACAATATCTCGTGTGTAAAGTTTACAGAAGATGGCAGTCGAGTACATTGCGGTATTTTTCATCGTCTTCGTCTCTTCAGTTATCTTCATCGGAAAATGGAGAGCAAAGAAGCAGCCAAGTCATCGCCACCCTCCCTCACTTCCATCTCTTCCTATCGTTGGATCGTTGCCATTTCTCAAAGGCTTCGACAATATCCCGAAATTCTTCATGGAAAAATCATATGAATTGGGTCCGATATTTACTTTCCGAGCTGGGAACAAGTAAGACCACGTTTCAAAATATGGATATTTTCCCAAGGATAAACTATATACATTTAGGTCTAATTCAAACTAGACGTGGTTTCATCGCATATACTGTAACGTGTCGCAGAATTTATACAGAGCTATTCTGAATTAATGTATTTAGACTGGTGCTGACGCTGAACGACGCAGAAGCAATAAGGGAGGCGTTGGTGAAAAATTCCCGAATATTTTCATCTCGACCAGAGTATTTTATGCAACATATGACAAACCCGAGCAACAAAGGTAAAGCGCAAAGCATAGTTCGGTCGCATTCGATTTTATAATTAATCTCCGCTACTGGTCACGGAAGAAAGCAGCAGTTCGATTTTCTCCCACGTATTCCACACTGCATTTAGGCATTGGACCACAGTCATGACATTTAAGCAGTGGACCTAAGCCATCATCATCATCATCATCGTCATCATCGTCGTCATCATCATCATCCGGCATTCTTCCCTTCATTGTATGAAGGTGAGGTGGCAGATTTGGTATCGAGTCGTCGTGGTTCTTCTGTACATGCCCAAATAAAGACATTTTCCGTCGTTGGCACATTCCTAATGGTTTTCCTTCATGGGGGTCCGGATGGGGTGCATTTGGGCAGTCGCGGCTCCACAGGAGGGGGCCGAGGGGGCCGGTGCTCCCCTATTGAGTGTCTGGCCCCAGTGGCCCCCCTGTTGGGACCCCATACTTAATACTACATACCTAACAACAAATGGTTCGTCCCATGATTAGAAGTTGGCCACCCAAACGCCCCCCCCCCACTTGCCAAATCCTGAAGCCGCCACTGCATATGGGTGCAATTGCACACCTGAATTAATTATGAAATCATTAAATAGAACGTTATTAAAAGACTAGCAATCATTCTTGATAACAATAAAATATAGTAATAAGCTAAAATATGAATATATCAAAGAATTCATAGAATTTATCTTGTAGAGATAAATTATTTATGATCAGTTCAATACATCTTAACAATCTTGTACAGTGCTTTTCGCTTCTTTGGTCACATGATTTTGTTTTGCACCCTCTTTATAATTTTCTTTAGACGCCATGTTTTCGTTTGGTATTAGATGTTATTAGCAATTCTTCATTTGTCATTTTTCTATCCAACATGTTCTTTGGAATGCTCTTAAACAGAACATGAAAAGCCTTTAAATAAGGCCTCTTATCTGTTAGTGAGCTTTTTTATTGAAATAATAACGTTTCTTAATTGAATGTTCATCGATGCTATATACTGTAATTGGTGCCGGCACAATCTCTAATTACTTGCAGGGATTGGATTCAGAGACACTTCTCCAGTATGGAAAAGAATTCATAAGAATTCCTTGGGTGCCTTGAAAGAATTAGGATTTGGCGATAAAAACATAATGGAGGAGAGAATTATGAAAGAAGTTGAGGAACTGGTTGACTTTGGACGAAAAACAGAAGGAAAACCCTTTGACCCAAAAGAACTCTTCTTTCTCGTAGCTTCAAATGTCGCCATGAGCATATTGTTTGGTTCAAGACAAGACTATAACCTCGGTATTTCAGAACTTATATCTGAAATTGTTCACTATGTTCATCTTCTGGACATGATGTTTGATATAGTGCCTTTTATTAAATTCATTCCACCGTTCAAAAGTAAAGTTTCTGAAATGAAAACGTGCCATGACAAAATTCACGACAACATACAGACGGAAATCGACGAGAGTCTTCGAAGCAGCAAAAGGTGTTTCGTTTCTGAGTTCATCGAAAGAGAAGGACCAGACTATGATCGTGATGAGATGTATTTCGTGTTAAGAGATTTCCTTGATGGCGGAACTTCTACAACTTCCACAACTATGACATGGGCGATGGTGGTCTTGGCCAATCATCTTGAAATTCAGAAGAAACTTCAGGAAGAAATTGATTCAGTGATATCAAGAGATAAATATCCAACACTGCAAGACCAAACGAAACTTCCTTACGTTGAAGCAACAATCCATGAGATTTTACGTTGGCGAACTTTGGTTCCATTATCAATGGCTCGTTATACAAATGAAGACTCAGTTGTCAAAAACTTCTTCATTCCCGCTGGGACGCTTGTTAGTCATCAGAAATTTTAGTGAAACTTTGAAATTTTCTGAAAAACTTGAATTATAACATTGATATGCGTTTGTTTCTGTGTTGATTCAGCTTACACTGTAAACCTATCAACTCAACTTACTCAAGTATTGACGAAATATGCTGATGAAAATTTAAAATATCAATGTTGTATTGAACTTTTCATAAGATGTGTGAAAAATACGATTCTTGGTGTTTACTGTTAGGTATTTCCGAATCTGCACGCTGCTCATAGTGACGCAAAAGTGTGGGCGGACCAGGATGTCTTTCGACCGGAACGATTTCTGGACAAAGAAAACAATCTTGTTGGCCTCGATAGAGTGATAACGTTCTCTCTCGGTTAGCATACAACGCGGATTGCACTTAAGCAGAGCCGTAGCACGTTGACGCGGGGGCGACAGGTCCCGGGTGTCGAGGAGGAGGACGAGTGCAAAAATCGGGTTTTGGGTAGCATAAAAGCAAACAAGGTCAATACCTCCTATTAAGTTACGCGTCGGCGCTCATGTAACTGACTTATCCCGGCGAAATAAATGTGACGACCTTTTTATACTTGTGAGGATATTTCGGAAGAGAAAGTTGCTTAGGTGTCACGATAAGTGACCGACCTTTTATGTTTGTCAGAGTTTTTCGGAAGTTGATGTAGTACGTTTTGGCCCCGGGCGCCGGACACCGTCGCTATGGCTCTACACCAAATGACAATGTTATGCTATCTATATGCAAGATATTTAATCTTATTCTAAAAATCAGCGTCAGTTTAATTTTTTTCGGAACACGGAAATGGGGATGCGCAAAGGCATTTCCATTTCCAACTAGTTTTTTGGAGGAGTGTGTTTTGAACTTCTCTAAAATGGGATCTGTGTGGAAAACCAGCCGTAAACAAATTAGGGTAATATTACAACTTGAACTTCGTAGCACATTTTTCAGGTTATACTACAGCATTGTCTGCAACCCCAATTGATAGATATTTCCACTAGACATAATGTCCTGCGGATATGCCTGGGGAGGTGACGAAAACGCCTAAAATGTGCTTCAGAATAATATTAATATATTATTATTATTTATTATTTATTTATTATTTATTTTTTTTATTTATTATTATATATTATAATATTATTTGACAGCTGGGCTATTCGGCAATCACCTTACACCTCCTTAGATAGCATTTTCTTAATGCCTCTGCAAGAATGTTTCCACTAATGTTGGCCTGCTCAGAGGATCCCGTATAGATCGCTGCTCCTCATGTTTGTGGCTGCGCTAAGGTGGATCCCCAGCCGCAACAACTTGAACAATATTGGAGTTTGATCGTGAGCATTGGTGCTTAGGCCTAATACTGCTTATCTTAAAGAATTGAATTGCTAATTATATGCTGTATTGAATCGCCTAATACAACAGAGACAATTGATAATGTCAACAGTAACCTACTCTCCTGAAAACTTCTGATAACAATCCCATCACTGGTCCAGTCTGAATATTGGGCCCGGGCCCCGTGTTCCCCTAGCGGCTTAGCCAATCGATGAATGATCACTGATGACATGTATTGTTATTGCATTTGATAACATTCAATTCTCTATCGCAAGATATTTGCACTCGAAGAAAATGTGAAAATTTTGTCAGGACAGCTGATCGACATTAAATGTGAAACAGTACTGATCATAGAATGAATTTATTGCAGTGAGCATTAATATTTTGCTACTTACGAGTAAATTTTCTTGCCTTTAGAGATACACCAAGATTCGTTTCAATTGTTGTTTTTAAGGTCGTCGGGCTTGTCCAGCAGAAACATTGGCTCGTGCAGAGTTGTTTCTCATTTTAACCAGTTTTCTTCAGCGATTTACCGTTCTACCGCCAGAGGGCCAGGATAAGATCTGCGACATACCTCAAATGCCGGTGGATATATTGCAAGCTCCAAAGCCATTCGATATACGATTAGTAGATAGAAAATAAAAAATCAACGGAACATTGTGAAAATTAATCAGAACATTCTAATATATATCATAAAAGGTTAACTTTTCAGGTAACTTTGTAATATCCAAATTCTAAAATATTAATGCATATAAACTGAAACATATATTCTTCACCGCTTCCCTGCAAACCTTGTAATATTATTATATTCTGCTTTAAGATTTTTATAATACTGTGTGTGTGTGTGTTGTAACAGGCAAATGATTTGAAACACTATGTTCAAACATCATATATTATATTATGTGTAACGCTATTGTGTAACGCTGTGCTCTTCTAACAGCGATTAGAGGAGACAGAATTGCTTCAAATTTTTGAATTGTTATAAATTTTTAATTTGTTCTTGCTGCCTGAAAAAGACGTTTTGTGTTTAAAACATCTATATTCCCTATTGCCCAATCGCCATTTTATCTTTCAAGAATGGACCTTAATTTCCTCTCTGCCGGCGTATTATGCGATACGTAACCTATTTGCCAAACAAGTAACGCTCTTAACGGAAATTCAAAATTCCAGAAACCTCGCCAACGATAGCATATATTGGATATTGAGCTACCAATATTCAACCGTCTTCAGATCACCGGCATGAACAAGCCAAATACTGTATATTTCTGAGGAAAAGTTTTCCGTTCCATTTTTAACATTTGATGATATTCTAACGACCCAGAATGTTCAGTGTTTTATTCAGGCCTGTTAGAGGAAGAAATCCCTCCCGAAATCTGAAAATTTTCCCTCTCCAAATCTCAGCAGTGAGACACACTTTTGCATTGAACCGTGTCTACCCCCTTCCCAGTCAAGTCAATTTCCTCCAAAGGCCTGGAAGCTGGATGAAACACTGCTTGGAGTAGACACATGGCTTTCACTCAGGGCATAAGCTACTGAACTACTCTATTTTAAAGTCAATTAAAACAATATTTTCATTAAACATATTATAATAATGATATTATTAATCTGATAGATTGAAACACATTTATCAATCGATGCTACCAAATTGAATAATTGAATAAATTGGATCATCATCATCATCACTCTCTGCCCGCATGGCGGCAATAGTTAGATATGAAACATTTTCATTTTGCCTGATCTTGTGTCAGTCTCCATCTTTTTACAATTGTCATGTTCTTTCTTTTCATATCCTCCATGATGTTATCCATCCATCTTTTTTGGTCTTCCTCGCCCTCTGTCTCCTTCTGTCTTCTTCAATCATTTTAGTTTTTACAATTAAATTGAATGTCAGTTTTAACATAGTGTTTGTTGGCTATACATTTAATACTAAAGCGAGGTTACGAGTTATCTAACGAAATGATAACTAAGAATAATGTAACTACCACGATATTTTAATAACAGTGTTCCTTATAAGAAAACTTTCTTGCAAATTGATGTTCTTGACAGTTGGAATATGTTTGCCAAACATTGTTTAGTGTATCAGCGACGGAACTGCGAATTTGCAGACACGCTCGGATATTAGCCTACCTAGAAAATAAAGAAACCATCTTTTCAGCATTTAAAGTATCATCCGCTTTTGAAAATGATATTTGCAAAAATCTCCTTTATACAATTACAAGCAAGGCGAAGTTGACCGATTGCGCGTGATTCGAGATCGTTAGAGGTATACAGGTCGTGAAGTAGCCTATCTACAGCAGCAGCAGTAGCACGTTGTAGAAATTTTTGAATTTAAATTGGAGTGATATTTGTTGGAAAGTTGCTTGCATTTTGTTGGCTTTTCATAAACTACCATACAGAGTGTAGAAGCGAACTGACCAATTGCCAAGACGCCAGTTGATCAGCATTGTCTCTCCAAAAGTCGTATGGAGAATGGCCCTGGAAATTGCTCTATCTCCACCGGCTTCATGGGTTGGTCGCAAACTTTGTCTTCACCCTCTGGTGGAAGAACGGTAAAACGTTGAAGAACACTCGTCAAAACGAGAAAAGTCTCAGCGCGTGCCAAGTTTTCGCCGAGGCAAGAACGTCGACCTAGAAATTAATTTAGAAATTATTAGACTATGTTTCTAGATCATTATTAAACACTTTCTGAAAACCAAGTATAATATAAAGCGGGGGTTTCAAAACAGTCTCAGCGTGCTTCATTTCAAACATAGAAATATGCTGCTGTATGCTAACCAAGGGAAAAAGGAATTACTCGATCAATGTCAGCGACATTGTTTCCTTTGTCCAGAAATCGTTCCGGTCGAAAGACATCCGGGTCTTTCCAGACTGTTGTGTCATTGTGTGCAGCATACAGATTGGGAAATACCTAAAAGCCAACAACACGAATTGCACATTTTAAACGTCTGATGAAGTTTATATTTAAGGAACGTTTTCAAATTTTCATCATGACATTGGTCTTAACTCAACGTCTGAAAAGCGTCACTAATTTGAACGCGCACAGTGCATCACGTGTGAATAGACATCTTTTTATCAGTAATTAAGTCAGCTCAAATTCATGATAACTTACTAGTGTCCGAGCCGGAATGAAGAAGTCCTTTATAACTGCGTCATGTTTATTATAATGAGGAATGGACAATGGCACCAAAGTTCGCCAACGAAAAATTTCATGAATTGTTGCTTCAACGTATGGAAGTTTCTTCTGATCTTGCAGTGTTGGAAATCTGTCTCTTGGTATCATTGAATCGATCTCTTCCTGCAATTTTTTCTGAATTTCAGGGTGATTGGCTAAAGCCACCATCGCCCATCTCATTGTGTTCGCAGTTGTATCTGTTCCCACTACAACGAGATCTCGTAGAATGAAATACATCTCTTCACGATCATAGTCCGGCCCTTCTCTTCTGATGAACTCGGATACGAAACACTTTTTGTTGTTTCGAAGACTCTTGTCTATTTCCTTTGCCACATTGTCAAAGATTATTTTATTGCACAATTTCATTTCTGGAATCTTCCTTTTAAATGGTGGAACGAATTTAATAAAAGGCGCTATATCGAATATCATGTCGAGGAGGTGACAGTAGTGGTCAGCTTCTTTAATCAGTTCTGAAATTCCTTGGTCATAATCACTTCTTGAACCAAACAAAATGTTCATCATGACATTTGAAGATACGAGGAAGAATAGGTCTCTTGGGTCAAATGGTCTTCCTCCTATTTTTCTTCCGAAGTCAACCATTGCCTCAACTTCTCTCAATATTCTCTCCTCCATTATGTTTTTATCACCAAATCCAAATTCTTTTAGAACTGACAAAGAAAGCTGATGAACTCGTTTCCACTCTGGGGTGGCATCTTTGAATTCCAATCCTACAAATCATTGTCATTCGTTTGGAAAGAGATCGGAATGAGAAAATGTTAACGAAAGGACGTTTTTGAGATCATTGCATTCGCACGGATTAGTGCAACTTTGCAACTTTCATAGGAATCTGCAAATACTATTTTCAATGGATGAAAATAATATAATACTCCCTGCCTCGAGATAGTACAAAGTCGCCTAAACACGATCATACCACGGTTATTATCACATGGTTACCTATCAGACAGCAAAAGAATTAAAATCTGTCTGCGGGTCCGCAGTTTCATATTTTGCATTAGCCATCGTATAATCATGTTTAAACTATTGTCAATATTCATAGACACTCAATAAATATTAACTCGTCAGATGTCGCGCACTCGTTATACCTTTGGTAAGCACGTAATTTCATTTGCTTTGCGAAAAATGTGTAGTTAACTTCCCATATTTCGCTGCCTGGACATGCTTGATCCATGATGTCACCTTATCTTCAACTACTGAAAGAAAGAGGAAATGATGATGATGATGATGATGATGATGATGATGATGATGATGATATGATGATGATTTGGTCCTATTCACTGTGTCTCCTCATGTTCTCCATTGTCCATTCGCCATAACTGGCGGCGGAAAATTGAGCTGATTCATTGATACCGACCTTGGAATTAGGATCCTAATGCACAGCGACCACAGATTGATCTCAAGTGCTTTACTAGAATTACGCAACAGAAGTTCTTTAGACAATAGTTATCAGTGTCCAGACGCTGTAGATCCAACATTAAATTTCTATAATTACTTGGTTCGGCTTCAATTTGTTGTTCATGTTTCACTATAGGCGACGAAAAAATAAACTTTCCAGCTACATCAAACCCCATTGCATTTGAGATGTTTCTTTCGCTTACCTTTGCTGTTCGGATTTATCAGCTTTTGCATAAAACACTCGGGTCGAGATGAAAATGATCGTGAATTACGGACCAAAGCTTCCTCTATCGCCTCTTTATTGTTCAGCACCAACACCAGTCTAGATGACATTAAATGCGCCTACATTAGATTCACCATGGAAAACATCATAAGAAATTGCATAGAAACATCCCGGAGGAGGTTCCATTCCGTACACTCGAATTATTAACGCAAAAATATTTAAGTACGAAGTAATGAGAATCTGGGATATATCCGAACAGAATTACGTTTATATTTCATTGTTCAAAGTCCGTTGATATGGTGCTTCCAGATAAATATACTAACTGTTGTGTTAACGCTAAGATATAATTATTCGAACGTTAGTTATGGCTGTCAAACCTGCTGCCAACACGGAAGGTAAATATTGGTCCAAGTTCTCGAGATTTTTCTGTGAAAAATTTCGGCATATGGTCAAAGCCTCGAAGAAATGGTAAAGATCCAATGATGGGGAGCGATGGGAGTGAAGGAGGGTAGCGATGGCTTGATTGTTTCATTTCTTTCAATTTTCCGATTAATAATCTTACAAGGAAAAATGCAACCAGACATATTAGAATATCCTCGATTCCCATCGTTTGCAGATTGCGTCCACGAGAAAATTTAATTTCCTTCAAAATTTATTCTGGTTCGTTAGCTGCAAAAAGATACAGTTATATGGTTAGGCAAAACAACAGGTGGACCCCACAACTTTTACTACAGATTGACGCCACTGGTTCTGCCTATGCAGTTTGTGTAAAACCGGCATGTCATCATCGTCAGGACTGGAGATGTGAATTTTAAAAAAAACTGGTTTTAGGTTTTTTAAGAACATAGGTTTTACAAAATAGTCAAATTTTAGGTTTTCAAGTTTCTTTTTTAAAGGTAGAAAATTTAAAAGAACCCATCTTCAATGTTTTAAAAGTTTTACTCTTTGCAGAGACAGCAGAGCACATTTGTAACAACAATATAGAGAAGGGTTTGTGTGTGTGTGTGTGTGTGTGTTGACGTATGATAAGAATATAGAGGGGTCTACGGTCATAAAAACAAAACAAAAACTCAAAACCTACATTTCTAAAAAGCTTAGGGCTTTTTCCAACCCTGACAGGCGTCCAGTCAGTGGCGGCTCTAGGATTTGGCAAGTGGGGGCCGTTGGGGTGGCAACTTCTAATCATGGGGGCCAACCATTTGTTGTTTAATGTATATAGCATTAAGAATAGGTTCCAACTAGGGAGACCACTGGCGGGCCAGGCACTCAATAGGGAGTACGAGCCCCCCTGGCCAACCCGGTGGAGCCGCCACTGCGTCCAGTAGGTAGTAACAACGATCGACGTTCTAATTATTGCCCTGCTTAGGAATTAAATGAATAGAAACTTGCATTGATTTTATACACAGCGGGTTAATATGAGATTCGCACTCGATTACTGATAAACTTTATCTCTCTTCGCGACAAACAGTTTGGGAAACACTTTAATAGACACACAAGATAATGAATATAAGTAGGTAGAGATTTTTGCGCCCTTCGTATTCAAATGTGAACGTAATTATAGAGTTTAATCACAGTGTTTTAATGTATAATCAAGTAGAAATACCATTCGTCGAAGTGAACGACGTAGTCTTTGCGAGAAATCTTGTCCGACGAGTCTGTATAATGATATAACTTTCTATTAAAGGAATGAGAGGGAGGCCTGAGCGCACGACTAAATATTGGACTGCACAGTGTAGAAAGCACATACAATACATGTAGCCTACGTCGCTTATAAACTGTAGTATAGCCTCTGTCAGAGGGTAAAACATAAATGTGTATAAAATAGTTTGTATGTCAGTTATGTTTATGCTTAAACTCCATGTCGAAACATGGGACTAAAGTCACCACACAAAGGCCTATAGAAGTCTTTTCAGTTTTTATGGCAGTTATGTTAATGCTTAAGCACCACGACAACATATAGGAATGCACAAGTTTGATAGAAGGCCTTACTGATGCAAAGTTATGGTTAGCAGCTACTGCGGTACTACATCGAAGGCGCTAAATAAATTAACGAGATTTTGCTTGCTTACAGTGTTCACTATAAACGTAAGTATGCAAGCATTATTATGCTCAAAGATGTACACGCAAAGGCTACAAAAGCGGCTTGGAAAAGCATTAATCTTCATTAGGCCTATGTATTTTAAGTCTGATAAATGAACTAGCCTAGTTCGTAATTCTAAAAAGATAAAACTCTTCCAAATGAGTGTAATAATGCATTAGTGATGCGTAAAACTCATCGTGGGGTGAAATTTCTACTAGTCCTTGGGTGGTTACCCTCGCCATGTGTAAATTGTGGATGGTCCCTCAGTGTCTGCAACCCGAAATGCCTTTGTAAGCTTGATGCCGGTCCCAAAGAGAAAGTCCGCCTTAGATTCCTATAGCAGGCTGGGCTGCTGCCCACGTGTTTTGGCCTGTGCCGTTAGATGAGGCTGAAGCGTGCGTATAAAAACTGATGTTTTGGCCGCGGATCGAGGTCCTGGGGAGGGGAGAGAGAGAACGGAGCAGAGGAAAGCCATTGTGTTAACCCTCGCAGAGAATTCGCTTGACGGTGGAAGTCAGATAATTAATTGAAGCCTGAAAAAGTTCGACGAGAATTGAAAGTCGAGATCCGCCCTTATAGTTTGCCAGTCGTAAAATTCCTTCAGCCTTATCTCCCGATTTTCCGCGTGCCCGCATCTCCGTCCTGGAAGACACGTAAGTCGTTATTTCGCCTTATAGATAGATAGAATTTGTGTGTCTACGATAGCCTACATTTTGGCAGATGAATTTTGCTATTATATTTTACGATAGAATTAAAGAACACAGTCGTGTGTTTTACTAAGATCTTGGTGTGAATTTGTCTTCGCAGAATAGTCTTCACCGCCCTAGCCGGGGGGAGGGTAGGGACATCCATATCGGACAAATCTCCCTAAGTATCCAGTGAATCAGGGGGTACCGCACCCGCAGAGCATATTCAGATCCTGGCGAATTTACTCAAACATCTAATCGATAGGAGGCGTATCGGCAGCATCCTGGTACGATCTTTCGGGCGTCTTCTATCGCTAGCCATTGTCAGCTAGGCTATTCGCCAAGGGTACATTTTAGGCGCTATAGAAGCGGTAAAAGTGTATCAATAGACACAATTGTCTCATCAAGTCACTAATCAATAATATAAGCACTTAGAGATTTTGGACAAATAGACACACACAATCAACAACTAACAATATCTTATAGTGAAGTTCTCTCTAACAGATTCTTATCACTTCTGTACTGTATACCTGTAACTACTTATAAATAGAAGGTGAAACACATTTACGATATAAAACAATGCGATTATCTTGCCTAATTGTCCCACTTGTCCACAACAGGGACGTTGCCAGGCATGGGCAGCATTAAGGTTTGAGGGAGGGGGCTTGAAGCCCAAGATTCACTCACCTTTCTTCCGTTTGAGCCCGAAACGCCATTTGGGCTTGAATTCATTTGGGGGGGCTGGCTTAAGGCTTGGGGGGCTTGAGCCACCAAGCCCATTTCTAGCTACGTTCCTGGTCCACGATGATTCTAAACTGTTTACAATAAGAAAATACCAAATGAACTCGTCGGACATTTTTTCCAAGTTGTGCGCTATATCAGATGTTGGTGTGCGTGGCTTCTTTTAATTTGCATGCATTTATCCAGTTGTCGGCGGTTAGCGCGCGCGCTCTCAACGTCGAAAAGAACGCGGTGAATGCGTGTAAGTGGAAAAGCACCATAAGCTGTGCTAACGCGCAGAGACTCTCCTATTACGCATAAAGTTTAGATTTTAGACATCACGGGTCTTCAATGACTGCACTATACCATACAACTTGCCCTTCTAAGACTAAATTGCGCTTTCAGAAGTTATTAATTAAGCAGTTAGCCTACATGTATTTGGAAAGGTTGCTGGTGAAGCTGTTAATCTCGCCGGTTTCTTCACAGTTCTGCCAAATCGCCTGCGGTTCGTCGAGTCATGACTGGAGCAGTTCACATGTGTAGGTTCTTTAACCCCTTAACTGGGGATCCCAGATATATCCGTCCATTTTACATTGAGTTACAGTTAAATACACGGTTAAGGGGTTAAAGAAAGCGGGGACTTGGATCCAGTGGTGTCTGTATCTCTGCTGTCACTTTCTATTCAGTGCGCTCAGGGGCTGTCCATTAATTATGTCAACAATTGTTGAGCAATTTTTGCCCCCCTTGTCAACAACTGTCAACTTTCAGTTACCCCTCCATAATTACGTCAAAAACTTTGACCCCGATCAATGACAGGTCCCAATAACAAGGTTAATATTTTTGCGATGATGACCATTTTTCTCTTTTTTTGCTCGTCGAGTGTCAAAATGTGATGGTTATGACCTTTTGCCATGCTTTTTTCCATTATAATAAGTAGTATTTCATGAAATTTTCTAGTTTTTGATTATTTGTAAAAAGTTAAATTGTTAACGTCAACTACTCTTGACCCCCCCCTCTGTCAACAACTGTCAAACTTTTCCAAACCCCCTCTCCCTAAATTGTTGACGTAATTAATGGACAGCCCCTTAGATGTGTATGTCTTAGCCGTGAGCGTGTTTATGTTTTGACAGTCGGTGAATGGGACAAAGGGCGATTTTTTGCTAAACTGATCGGCCGACGTCACTCTGTCTGAGATAAAGATTCAATATGTTCCTTGCTTACAAGGACTTTGAATTCAACTCCAGACAACAGGCCTACTATCCCGTAAAGGACCGAATACGGTTCAAGGTAATCGTATACTGGTTGATAAATGCCTGATCAGAGCAGAGGCCCCAGGATGCCTGAGAAGAGATTGTAAACTACTTAGTGACGTAAACAGAAATCAACCGATCAGCACCAGGAAAGACGAAACTGTCTCAAACGACAACACGCTCTATAGGGTCTATATAAATAGCGCTTGCTTACTTGCCTCTATGGCTGAAGCATTTCGCATTTTTAGGTCAATCATGCCGTCGACACTCAGGCTACATGCGTTGCTGAATATTTAGGTCACTGATTGCTGTCTGTGTGTGGATGTGTGTGTGTGTGCGTGTGCACTCAGATAGGCTACAGGCGTTGCTGAATATCAAGGACATAGCGCAATATGAAACAGACGCGGATATTTAGGTCACTGATGGATAATATCTAGGTCACTGATGGATATCACATACAGAGGTTCTAGTTCTTTACACTGTAGCCTCGTTCAGAGGCACCAGGCGGTGCTGCATAATAGTGTTAGCGCATAGTATATAGTTCAGATAGCATTTGTCTGCTGTATATCTGTACAAGCGAGAGAACAGGAAAGGTATTCGGATTTAATCGAAATTAAAACTGTCTAACGAGAAAAGAAAGTCACAATATTAGATTTTGAGTTAAATAGATTTTGAGAAGAACAGCGCGAAATATAGGTACGCCTGTCTTTCATCTGGTGCTGTTGCAGCTTTTCTTCGAAATAAACAGTTGTAAGTTAGTTCAATAAATGCTAGGGGAACCATGTTTAAAATCTTTAGCAAAACAGTATATTTTAAAGAAAACTATCGTGCATAACGCTTAGTAATATTGCGAAAGGTAAAATACAGAGAATATATATATATATATATATATATGTGTGTGTGTGTGTGTGTGTGTGTGTAGCTGTGTATGTGTGTGTTTATATATATCATGGAGTCCTTTTAGGAAGACACTTAAAATGTTGTTCATCTTTTGTATTTAATGCAGCAAAGGAATTTGAAAAAAGCTTGCAACAATACCTCGTGTGTAAAGTTTTACAAAAGATGGCAGTCGAGTACATTGCGGTATTTTTCATCGTCTTCGTCTCTTCAGTAATCTTCATCGGAAAATGGAGAACAAAGAAGCAGCCAAGTCATCGCCTACCTCCCTCACTTCCATCTCTTCCTATCGTTGGATCGTTGCCATTTCTCAGAGGCTTCGACAATATTCCGAAATTCTTCATGGAAAAATCAAATGAATTGGGCCCGGTGTTTACTTTCCGAGCTGGGAGCAAGTAAGTACAAGTTTCTAAACATGGATTTTCCTAAGGCTAAATTGTATGCATTTAGGCAGAGTTCAAACTAGATGCCGTTTCGTTGCATATTGCGTGTTGCAGAATTTATACAGTGTTAACCTGAATTAATGTATTTAGACTGGTGCTGACGTTGAACGACACAGACGCAATAAGAGAGGCGTTGGTGAAAAATTCCCGATCATTTTCATCTCGACCAGAGTTTTTCATGCAAAAGCTGATAAATCCGAACACCAAAGGTAAAGCGTAAAGCATAGTAATCTTCGTTGCTAGTCACTAAAAAGAGTAACAAATTGCCTTTTTCTCATGAGAATTCTATTTAGACATTGGACCACAATCAGGACATTTAAACAGTGGGTCTGAGTCATAATCATCATCATCCTCATCATCATCCTCATCGTCAGGAGGATCACCACCACCACCGCGCCACCGCCGTCGCCACCACCACCACCATCATCATCACCATCAAGTGGTGTTCTTAGATGGTTGAACCGAATCCAATTGTCTCTATGTTCAAGCGCTCCTATAGCGGATGTTAGCTTTATACCAGTCCACTCTTCTGTCTCAACTGACCATTTGGAGTTTGGTCAACCTCGTTTCATATTTCTGGATATAATGCCCTGTTGTATGGTTCTTTGCATCGAGTCATCGTGGTTCCTCTGTACGTGTCCAAAGAAAGGCAGTTTCCGTCGTTGGCACATTCCTAATAGTTTTTCTTCATAAACGTCCGGATGGGGTGCATGTGGGAGAAATTGCACACACCTGAATAAATTATGAAATCATTAAATAGAACATTACTAAAAGAGTAAAAATTAGTCCTAATAACAACACAATATAGTATTAAGTTAAAATATGAATTTATGAAAGAATTAAGAGACCGTATCTTTTAGTGCTAAATTATTTATGATTAGTTCAATAGATTAGCGGTTCCTAACCTTTTAAAATAATTTACCCCCTAGCAAAATTTGGACTTCGCGCGTACCCTCTAGGCAGTGGCCTGTAGAGGAAGAGGCGATGGAGCGGTGGCCCCGAGCACCCACAAGATGGGTGCATCCAAATGAGAGGTCAAGTATGGGTATATGCTATATCAATTGCAGATTTTAAGAAATAAAAAATGCAAAAATTGCTATTTGACCTGGAAACTTTTTTCTGCTCGTAAATGCTTTTTTCACTTAAAAACCGGAAACATTTTCGTTGTGCCGTCCCTATTCCGGAAAATGCTGACTACGATTTTCTCTATTTTTGAACAACTTGGTGCACGTCCATCAACCAACCAGCCTCTACACGCCACTGCTCTTGGCACATACATCGCCCCCGTTCCCGTTGCCGCGCTCACTCATAGTTTTCGGCGTTTATTTATGTTGGTTTTAAAGGCTAACATAGCGGAAAATGGCAAGCAACGATCTTTCTTGGTCCTCGAGCCTTTTTAATACGATGGCCAGTTTAAAACGATGCCCAGCCAGCTACCAACCCACGCTACATGTCTCTAAGCCATTTCTGTCGCGTTCTCTTTCTTTCTGTCCACCGAAAGAAAGAGACATTTACTGTTTGCGACAGCACCTGTCTTTGTATCATTATTTTTTCATTTTCTCTTCAATTTAAAGAAACTATTTTTCTTCGCGTACCCTCCCCCATCGAAAACCTGCTATGCGACGTGAAAGACAAAATATCAGAAGTAGAACTGCTACAAGCGACATACGACAGAGAGGAGTGGAAGTCCATGGTCGCCAACGTTGTAAAACAAGGCACCTAAAGAAGAAGAAGACCCCCCCCCCGGCAGTAGCTCCCGTACCCCTGGGGGTACGCGTACAACCGGTTGACAACCTCTGCAAAATAGATCCTGACAGTCTTGTACAGTAGGCTTATTTCTCGTTTCTTTCGTAATATGAGGCTGTTTCGTTATACGTAGTATGCCCCTTGTAACATTTCTGTGGACGCCCCTGTTTTCGTTTGGTATTAGATGTTATTAGTACCTCCTCATTTTTTAAATTTTTCCATGCAATATATTATTCGGAATGCCCTTGAACAGAACATTCAAAAAGCCTCTTATATTTTAATGATCTTTTATAGAAATAAGAACGTTTCTTATTTGAATGTTGTTCAGATATACCATTCAATTGATGCAGGCATAATCCTTAATTACTTGCAGGGATTGGATTCAGAGACACTTCTCCAGTATGGAAAAGAATTCACAAGAATTCATTGGGTGCCTTGAAAGAATTAGGATTTGGCGATAAAAACATAATGGAGGAGAGAATTATGAAAGAAGTTGAGGAATGGTTGACTTTGGACGAAAAACAGGAGGTAAACCCTTTGACCCAAAAGAACTCTTCTTTCTCGTAGCTTCAAATGTCGCCATGAGCATATTGTTTGGTTCAAGACAAGACTATAACCTCGGGATTTCAGAACTTATATCTTTGATCGATCGCTACGTCCATCTTGTGAACATGCTATTCGATATAGTGCCTTTTATTAAATTCATTCCACCGTTCAAAAGTAAAATTTCTGAAATGAAATCGTGTCATAAAAAAATTCACGACAAAATACAGGCGGAAATCGACAAGAGTCTTCAAAGCAGCAAAAAGTGTTTCGTTTCTGAGTTCATCGAAAGAGAAGGACCAGACTATGATCGTGATGAGATGTATTTCTTGTTAAGAGATTTCCTTGATGGCGGAACTGATACAACTTCCATTACCATGACATGGGCGATGGTGGTCTTGGCCAATCATCCTGAAATTCAAAGAAACTTCAGGAAGAAATTGATTCAGTGATATCAAGAGACAGATTTCCAACACTGCAAGACCAAAAGAAACTTCCTTACGTTGAAGCCACAATCCATGAGATTTTACGTTGGCGAACTTTGGTTCCATTATCAATGGCTCGTTGCACTAATCAGGACTCGATTGTCAAGGATTTCTTCATTCCCGCTGGAACACTTGTTAGTCATCAGCAATTTTAGTGAAACTTAAAATTTTTCATAAAAACCTGAACGATTAATAACACTGCCGCACGCTCGTTTTTTGCGCTGAAGATGCCTATCAACTGAAATATTGACGAAGTATCCTGATGAAAATTTAAAATATCAACGTTCTATTGAACTTTGCATTAGAAGTATGACAAATACGATTCTTGGTGTTTACTGTTAGGTACTTCCTAATCTGCACGCTGCACATAGCGACGCAAAAGTGTGGGTGGACCAGGATGTCTTTCGACCGGAACGATTTCTGGACAAAGAAGACAATCTTGTTGGCCTCGATAGAGTGATAACGTTCTCTCTCGGTTAGCATACCTCGTGGCTCGTATCTAAATGCCAATATAGACCTATATTTTAGATTACTTAGCTTATCTTAGTCTAAACATCAGTGTTAGTTTAATTTTTTTCTGGACACGCAAAATGGAGGAGTCTGAAAGGCGTTTTCATTTTCAAGTAGTGTTTTAGAGGAGTATCGTGAACTTTTCAAATGGGATCTATGGGCGATGCCAGCCGTAAACAAACTAGGGTAATATTACAACTTGAACTTTGTAGCACAGTTTTGAGATTATACGACTGCATGTTTTCAACCCCAATTGATAAATATTTCCATTGTCATTAACGCCACTCGAGGGGCCTGGGGCGGTGCCGAAAACACCTAAAATGAACGTTTAGAGTAGTACTAGATTAAAATCTTAAATCTTGAATTTTCGAGGAAATTTATTTGCAGACTAGGCCTATTTGACAGCTATTCGGCAATCACCTTATACATCACTGAGTCATTAGATAGCATTTTTGTAATGTTTCTGCGAGAATCTTCCAACTGATGTTGGCCTGCTTAGAGGTTCCGCAGACCGTTGCCCTTTTGTGGCTGCGCTAATGTATATCAAAACGTATTTCCAATTTAATGTAAATTAAAATCTCGTGGACTTATATAGCGCCCTGGAAAGCAGCACAACAGTAGCTACTTATTCTTAGGCACTCATCCTTAATTAAAATAGCCATAGGATAATGTGAAACAGTATTGATCACAGGATGAATTTAATGCAGTGAACATTATTAATTTTGATGTAAAGTCTTCTTACAAGTTACGAGTATATTTTTCTTGCCGATAGAGATAGAAGACCAAGATTCGTTTAAATTATTATTACTTTTTAAGGTCGTCGGGCTTGTCCAGGAGAAACATTGGCTCGTGCAGAGTTGTTTCTCATTTTAACCAGTTTTCTTCAGCGATTTACCGTTCTACCGCCAGAGGGCCAGGATAAGATCTGCGACATACCTCAAATGCCGGTGGATATATTGCACACTCCAAGGCCATTCGACATACGATTAGTAGATAGAAAGTAAAAAAGTAAACGGAACGTTGTGACAATTCTTCGGTAGCATTGTAATGTATACTCTAAGAAGTTTAACTTTTCAGTTAGCTTTATAATATCCAAAATTCTAAAATATTCATGTAAATAAACTGAAACATATAGGCCTATCCCACGGCGTTTCTCTGCAAAACATGTAGGCCTAATATTATATTCTGCTTTAAAATTTATATAATACTGTGTATCATGCCACTGCTGAGAGATCGCCTCCACTGGTTACGTGTTCAACAGCGTATTATTTACAAGCGTTGTTGGCTCACTTTCCGAGCCCTTTATGATCCACACTGCCCAGAATATCTGAGTGCACTGGTGCAGCGAACGACGTCAAATGAGTCGAGAATTAAGCTTCGGTCGAGTCGTCGAGTCCTACTGCTTGTCCCTCCTCCGTCAAAGACCTTCAAGTTTGGAGAAAGGTCATTCTCCAAAGGGAATCAATCCGTTACTTTGGAACTCGTTACCTGACGTTGTGTCGGAAGCTGTCTCTGCAGAATCTTTTCTTATGAACTTAAAAACACACCTATTTAATATCGGATTTTACTGATAGAATTATGTCAAAGCGCTTTTGTCGTAGGCCTTAGCCTTGTTTACTGTGCTGGAGAAATTGTCTAGAAATAATAATAATAATGCATGTTGTAACAAGCGAATGCTTTGAAACACTATGTTCAAACATCATATACTGCAGTGGCGGTTCCAGGAATGGATTCTTGGTGGGGATGACAAAAATTTATAGAAAGTTGTTGGGGGATGCAAAGTGAAGAAGAAAAAAGAAAGAGATAAAAAGGTAATTGTTAGTGTTTTGCCTACTAAATGTTAATAAACCTTGCCAAAAAGGCCGACAAGCAAAAAAGGTAATTTGCAGTATATTTCACTAATTGTTTTAAACTCACCGGAAAATAGATTGACAAGCAAAAAAGGTCATCCGGAACCCCTGTGGGGGTGCACCTCAGTCATCAGCATGGTAGAACCGCCATTGATATGCTGCATTAATTTGTAACGCTGCTTTCTCCTGATAGCGATTAGAGGAGACAGTATGCCCATAATTATTTAATTCTTAGAAATGTATATTTTTGTTCTTGCTGCCTGAAAAAGACGTTTTGCATTTTAAACATTTATATTCTCCTTTGCCCACTGGCCATTTTCACTTCCCAGACTGGACCTTAATTTCATCTGGTCTGTTTGCCGGTATATTATGCAATACGTATTTGCAGACAAATAACACTCTTAATATTTATTATATAATTTATGTCAAATTTTAAATTTTCATATTCACATTGCAATCTATAATTTTATATGATCATGTCTAAAGTTATCATTTTGAAATTGTTCATTCATTAAAATTTAAAAACCAGAAGCGATAGTTAGATAGCGTTAACGTATTTTGCACAAACCCCGATGGTCTGAAACTGAAAGTGTCCAATTAGTAAATTCTAATAGCGCTATAATTAGATGTTCTAAAATGTTAACTTTAAACTTAGGCCAAGACATTGGCCTTTGTGTCTTCATTCGGTGTTAATGCATATTTCATGTTGTTTGAGGAGCAATCTTACTTATTTTTATTTATAAAAACCATACCCAGGAATTCATTGTCTGGAATTGGATTTACTGCAAAGGCAAAGCTTGCGAACCTTTTGAAAAAATATGTGCTTCGTTCAGCCAAGAAATAATTTTCTATTGACCATCGTACGTGACGAAAGCTGATGATTTTCTGGAAGAAACGATTCGAGTTTCCAACAATAAGACGATCATATGCCCTCCATTTCGTATATTGCCATTTATTTGAATGTCAATGCTACTGTAATTTAGTATTGCAGGAGAACCTCTAATGAATCTTGGTTAATAGTAAAGACCGGTTTTAATTAGTAGATTCTGTAGCAATATTGCTTACAAATAAGTAATAAGAGACTATAAAACTCTACTAGAGATTAGAAAGCCACAGTGCAAGACCGAGTGTCCTCACATTTCGCCGAATTTCCATTCGACGAATTCGAATTTCGCACAGTTTCAACACTAATCAACAAAACTGAGTAGTCTATGGCAATGGTTTGTTCATTGAAATAATCATAATGCGTCGAACAATGGTTGCATTGCTACTTTATACAATTTTGCTATTTTTAAATATTGCAAGCCAATAAAACGTAGGCTTAATTTATCAACCTGATAATTTATGGTAGCCTATTTAATTTTTGGGCATAAGCACAGACCTCGAATTTGGCGAAATGGGATTCGACGAAATGGAAGGTAACTGTAAGACCGAGCCATGGACCCTTGTTGCAGTTCGATGTTACGCTACTACAAACTATCTTGAAGTATTTGAGAGAATTAGAATGTATTTCTGCGTACTGTAATTTCTATCTAAAGCTGGATAGGAAAAGTATTGGTTAACTTGATTAACCCCTTAACTGGGGACCCCGGATATATCTGTCCATTTTACATTGAGTTACAGTTAAATACCCAGTTAAGGGGTTAAAGCGAAAGTTGTTATAAGGGCATTATCATAAACCAGAGATGTCCATGGGTCCATTTTTTAGAACCCAATCCAACCCAACCCATCAAATCTCCAACCCAACCCAACCCATGCTGATAATAGGTTTACTTGACCCAACCCAAAGCAGTCTCAGCTGGACTTTTCATTAGAAATTTGAAGACATTTATTTAATATTGGATATGAACTGTGTTAAGCGCTCTTGTTGTAGGCCTTAGCCTTGTCTACTACGCTATATAAATTGTCAATAAATAAATAAATAACCCATCCCACTGTACTACATTACAGCTTCTTAAGTTTTCTGACCCAACCCAACCCATCATTAATATGGAAAAGTCTGACCCAACCCAACCTAACCCAACCCAACCCATAGGTTAACCCAACCCGTGGACATCTCTGTCATAAACTTCAGACTTGTATGTGTCCATATGCCACGTTTTAGTTGAGTCACATCGTAACGAATTACAAACATCATTTGGTCATATTTTTAAAGTAATAAGCAGCCATCAACAGTGTAGTATCAAAGGCAATGTTAAAATCAATAACCAATAAAAGTCAGTTTCAAACAGTGATGATCGCTGTTAAGTGTCTACGCAACTTGAGCTCTCAGCCTATTAATCAAAACGCTAAAGTTCATTCACTGGTCTGCTAAATTCATATTACATGTGATAAGTCTTCTTTAGAAATATATTCTGGAGAACAGAGACAAAGTTCTTTATCAAAATGAGTTGAGCTGAACTTAGCTAGGCAGCGTTTGAAGTCTAGACGTGCAATGCGCCATTCTGTTCATGTGTCGGTGCACTAATGCATTGGTCCAAATGCACAGAGGTGAGATGGTGCTGTTCAGACACTGGAGGGTTGATAAAGCAGCATGTTTCTCTCTGCTGTGTAGGAAGAAATAGAAAAGAAACAGAAAATAATATCCAAATAAAGTTTTCACAGAAGATTTTGCTGACAAAACAGTGTCAAGAAATAAAACAATGAAACCAACAACCTCCACTTTTGAAAAATAAAACGCTGTAAATAGGCCCTATATCGATGATTAAGCAGAAAACTGTATCTGAATGAAGTACATCGGGCTTGTAGAGTACACCACTACTTCTACTATTACTACTTCTACTACCACTACTTCTACTACCACTACCACTGCCACTAGGTCCACTACCAATACTACTACTACTACTACTACTACTACTACTACTACTACTACTACTACTACTACTACTACTACTACTACTACTACTACTACTACTACTACTACTACTACTACTACTACTACTGCTACTACTACTACTACTACTACTACTACTACTACTACTACTACTACTACTACTGCTGCTGCTGCTGCTGCCGTTGTCGTTGGTAGTAGAGTTGGGACAGCTAACCTGATGATGATGATGATGATTGCGACGGCGACGACGATGATGATAATGATGGACGCGAAGTACAGCTGATGAGAACTATATTTATAGGCTGACCTGCTGTTGCAGCAGCAGCGGCTGCTGCTGCTGCTGTTGCTGCAGACGATGCTGATGACACAGACGAACGATGGGTGCCTTGTTGAAACGCTTTACCCATGTCCGCTGTCCTTCTGTCGTCTTCGATCGTCGTGTTCATTCCGTAGTTATTGTCGTAATCGCTGGCAGTCATCGTTGCGTTGAGACCCGCTTCGGCGCCGGTCGAATAGAACGCGTTCGACGACAGAAGATGCGTATTACTGGCGCTGAGAAAACCAGACACGAACAACAGAAAATTATATATTGGAGAGATGAATGTGCCAATAATGGGCTCAGAGGGTCCACATGCATACCTCGTATGCTAGAATACAATGCCGTCGATTGCCGCTTTTAAGTGGGCGTGTCACAGAAGCAATTAACTGCTCAGATGATGCTGATGACACTGGACGAGTAACGATGGGTCTATGCTTTTCGTATCAAAATGGTTGGACAACGTCCGCTGTCCGCTTCCATCAGTGATTTATCTATAACCGACTCGATTGAGTTAATTCCGTATCGAATATGCCGTTTTTATAATCAAGTTCAATAGCGTGGCGTACTCGGCATTGTGGCGGTAGGGACGTTTTCACAGGTGCCACCCCCTCAATCTCAACCCCCACTGTCGAATCAGTAAACGCGATCAAAAGCGAAATAAAATGATTAATTGATAAACCGAAGGCAACCTATTAAATAATTGACACCCCATCTACTGGCGCTGAGAAAACCAGACACGAACAGCAGAAAATATTATTGCGTCTGAGACTTCAAAGAATACAAAACTCTCTAGCCCGAGCAATAGGGAAGACGCCGAAATACGATCATATCACTCCTGTACTCAAATCACGTCATTGTTTACAAATCAAGCAATAAACTGACGTTAAAATTTGCGTAATGGTCCACAAGGTGCAACAGTCGACCGAGTCATCGTATTCTCCAGTCCTTGCTTACTGTCCAGACCCAAAGACACTCAACCAGGTCGTCGGAGGCATTAACTCTGCAGAAACCATACAGTCACACCACTCTTGGGAAGTGCGCGCATTTTCTGTGGCTGGGTCGAGACTACGGAATTCACTCCCAGCAATGGTCCGCTCTTCTGAGTCTCTTATGATATTTCGATGCAAACTCAAAACGCACCTGTTCTCTATTGCCTACCTGTTCTCTATTGCCTACCTGTTCTCTATTGCCTACCTGTTCTCTATTGCCTACCTGTTCTCTATTGCCTACCTGTTCTCTATTGCCTATACGCCAGAACCGGAACCGGAAATCGGACTGATTTATTGGATTCGAGAATGGGAAATATGATTCAAATCAAAGAGCGACCATTGACTGATGTTCAGAACCTTACTAAAATGGCGCTATAGAAGTTCAATGATGATGATGATAATGATAGTGACGACGACGACGATGAGTGATGATGATGGCGGTGATGATGATGATGATGCTGCTGCTGATGATGATGATGATGTTGATGATGATAGAGGAAGGAGACGAACTGCGTAAAGTAGCTTTGAAATCCAATCGCTTTCAATTCATCTTCCGGAATATTTCCGTTCTTTCTTTCGTTTTTATCAACTACAACAACATACGAACAGTCAATGAATACGACTCTTATAACACTACAGATGAATACTCGCGAATGCTACTGTCGACTCTGGTACACCACGGCTTACTTGTCAAATGCAATTTATCCCAGCGGTTTGTGCACTCAATCAGCTGGATTGTTTAATCAGTCTTCGGATGATGACACTTTAAAGCTTGATACTTTCTCCAATCAAACCGTGTTACGCTTGCTGCTTTTGCGGTTTTGCGGAGCGATAGAAAACATGCTGATTGATTAAATCCAAGTGATTATCTTCACATGTGATACAGTGAAGAGACTGGAGTAGATTGGCTTGGATCTTATTTACTTAAATTTACCTCCACCAGTCTTTGAAATATCACAGGTTCGATTATTACAGTAATTTACATGTATTGAGAAGCATCTTTATATACACTTTACCCTTCACTGTCTGCCCATCTTTGATAATTATAAAATTACATTTCAACGCGTGATCTTGTGCTCAATTCGCGCTAATTAAACTATATCAACTACAGTACATATTGTCGTAGGTTTTATATTAGTGAATGCATTGTTAGAACCGGTAAACTTGTAGGACTTTAGAAAAAATTGTCTTTTGACCTGGATAAGATGCTCCTTCGTTGTTACGACAGCAACAGAACAGAAGGAGGAGGAGAAGGAGGAGGAGCAAGAGGAGAATAAGTCCGACGATTAAGCCAATCAACCAGGCATCAGATGACGCCTGGACTGCAATAATCAAGAACATAGCTGCTACAGGATCTATGGACATACTGTACATAGACACATCACAGAGCAAAGTACAGTGTAAACAATTATCGGAGATTTCATTTGCTAATACATTTCAGATATTGTTCGTATGTTTCTCAAATACTTTGCCATCAATGTATTCTGACCGGTTTCAGTTAAACCAAGATGAAAATTGTCGATTAGGCTTCAAAGGCTTTATGACACCTGCATCACCTGTACCTAGGTGCACAGTGGAGTAGTGGCAAGATTCTTGCACAGCAATCGAAGACTTGTGAGTTCTAACCTTGGTCATCGTTGTGCTGCTTTCCAAGGCGTTGTATAAATCTACGAGATTTTACTTTACTTACTTTACTTACTTTACTTACTTACTTATCATCATTGTCATCGTCGTCGTCATCATCAATGCCACCACCACGCATGATCACTGCCACGATCACTCGTAATCATCATCACCATCACTATCATCGTCATCATCATCATTCTCTTTTATCATCATCACTGTTATCGTCATCATCATAATCAATACCACCACCACCATCACTCATGATCATCGCCACGATCACTCATAATCATCATCATTCACCTTCACCATCATCACCATCATCATCATCACCACCACCACCACCCTCATAAACCTACATATTAAGAAGCCAACAGCGTCATCACACATGCTGTGTCCTAGGGCAGCTACGCCGACGATGTTTCCCTTAATAAATCTCTGCGTTTCTTATTCATTTGAGCAAGTCATTTCTGACCGATCTGGGCTCCGTAGACGTAGACAATCTCCGCCTCGCTGAATCCGTTCGAAACGACGCACTTGTACTCCCCGATTCGACTCTCGCCTCCGTCCGAGGCGTTCGCCGTGATGACGACCAGCGACCCGTCGGCTGCCACGTAGATCGTCTCCGTCTCTTGGATCGTTAAACCGTTGTACGTCCATCGGTAGGTGAGCGCCGTGCTGTCGTCGGTCGTCGCCGAGCAGTCGAACACTTCGTTCTGATAGGCTACCCAAGGACGGTTGCCCCCAACGGACGTGATGGTTGTAGCGACTTAAAATAATAGTAATTACTGTAAAATAGTAACGGTTGTAATTAGGGTTTCATTTCCCTGTCTTCAAAATAACGGATACCCGTGTAAGTGGTAAGAAATGAAATGTAACAAGATGGACAACGGAAAAAAATTGTATTATATATTTGTTCAAAGTTAATAAATTGTAACACAGTGATTTTACAAGTTCATTCCAAACTTCGAATCCGTTTTTTCCTCAAAATTTTACTTTTTTGGATAGACCACTCTGGTCCTCAGCGCCTCAAATAACACAGCTTACATTGTAAATTAAACAATAAAATTGCTACTGTCTCTTTATGTATATGTAAACTGTAGCCTGCCGTTTACAACAAAGAAATAAAGAAATTGTTACATGACTTTGTATTTATTTACTGGACTCGAGAGCTTTTATTAATATAATATCTTGTTTTAGCATTTTTAAACATTCATCTTTCACTTAAATGAAAATCTGGCTCTGGCTCTGTACAGAGAATGTTTCTCTTCTGCTTCTCCCTTTGGTTTCTAAATCCTTTAAATGTCACATTTTAAATATAATAATTATCTAACTTTCAAATATTGTTATACTATATAGTTTATCATTTTTACCTGCATGTACAACTCTTTTACATTATAAATTGTGACATCGATGATCTCTGGTTCTGTCATTGACATTTTGATACTAATAAACTGATTGATTGATTGATTGATTGAAAATGTCATTTGTGTAGCGGCAAAACCAAGAACATGGCACCTCTACGAAATAAAGAACGCAATGGCAGACAACAGGACATAATTCGCTGACTTCCATGATCCACTATTTTTTACTTAGATTAGACATTATCTCCGGAATAGCAGACAGACCTACCTAAGACGTTAACGTATCCCTGAGCAAACGAATACCCGTGTACGTTAGATGCGTTACACTGTATGGCCATGAGGTCTCCGGCGCTACCGTCGTAACAGTTCTTACAGACGCCGACGATCGTAAGAGTCTTCAGATCGGCGCTGAGACTCATCTTCGGCGGAAGAGACGACGCTATCAACACAATATTGCCACAATGTAATATTATGGCCTATAGTAATATATTAATATTTTATTATGTTAATATACTACTAGTAATGTGGCCTAGTAATATATTAATATTTTATTATGTTAATATACTACTAGTAATGTGGCCTAGTAATGTATTAATATTTTATTATGTTAATATACTACTAGTAATGTGGCCTAGTAATGTAGTAATATTTTATTATGTTAATATACTACTAGTAATGTGGCCTAGTAATATATTAATATTTTAGTATGTTAATATACTACTAGTAATATGGCCTATAAATCTTAGCATTGAATTACAATTTGACTATTATAGGCAAGTCCTTTGTCCTGGTTCTGGTCTTGAGGGCTGAGTCTTGGTCCTGGCTTTGAGTGTTGAGTCCTTGGTCCTGGTCCTGGTCTTGAGGACTGAGTTCTTGTTAACATCCCTTGAGACATGATGCAGAGAGAAAATAGATGTCATTTCTATGGCATTCGGCAAAAGTGTATCCTCGTCTACATATGAAACTTTCCAGTCGTTATACACTCTGTCAGGAAAATGGGAACCCTATGATAATTCACTGCGGTAACATATTTAAAAAAATTGTTCCTGGTTCACAGTGTGGTTTGTTTTTTAGTCCATTATTCCCAAACTAACTAGAAAACAGCTTTAGTTTCAGAAATGTTTGCTTCCTGGGACAGAGAATTTTTTTAAATTCCTGTAGACCTATTATAAAAAACATTATCAGTTCATATTCAATGCTGGGCACACGTCCACATTATTCTGGAACATTGGAAGCTGTCCAGAAGTTTTCAGATTTGAGCAGAATTTCCTAGACCGTTCTGGAATTATCAAAACTTTATAGCACTTTCTGGTATCTTCCAGTTGTATCCATGAAATTATAAAATTGCAGGTGTCTTAAGTCATCATTTCAGTTGATCTTTATGGCTGAGTAAAGGTGCGGCTCAATCAGGAGATGTGTTGCGGAGAAATTCCCTTACGATTATTACATTATTACATTGTCCCAAGATAGAAGGCGGATGGACCTTAGGAAAAATGCAGCAATGTCATCAGTCTCTTTGAGACCACGAAATCACCTTTAATACTATTAACCACAGCGAATGTCACCTATCCAGTATTCATACGCAGTTCATCAAAGAGACTCAAAGCCGTGCTGCTTCATAATGGTAGCAAGTACCGGTCTCGCCCTATGCTACCATTATTTTAAACATTCACTTTTACAGTTAGAAAGCGACGGCGGCAATTTCAAATCCAAAATGCACAATGTTCAAAAATAGCGGAAACAGCGGAAGAATAACCAAAGAGACCGGATGGTGAATGCGAGTATTGGAGAGAGAGAGAGAGAGAGAGAGAGAGAGAGAAGAGAGGGCGTGGATTCTGACCTGTGAACTCTGCCTGATTCTTGAACCATCTCACAGTTACACCCGGACTGGCTCTTGGACTGCAGGAGATGTTCGCAGTTCCCGAATCCGTAACATTCATGTCGTGAGGTTGATGCTCGATGCTCACGAAAACTGGACGCGCTTTTATATCAAACACAGAGCAAGAACTATGACGCACCGAGAAATGACAAGTTGAACAGAATATTAGTTAATCGAATAAAAATACGAAACTAAAATTTATGTTAAATTCGTTGACTAAAACTGAAGCTAACATTGGAATTATCTACAAAACGAAAACTACATTAGAAATTAAAACAGCAGGTCTAAAGCGAACTAAAATGAAAGCTAAAATAATTTGCAGAACTAAAATATCACGTAATATTCACTAATGAATAATTTGTTGAAGCGCCATTTCATAATGCGGTCTGCATCAGTCACCATATCTGACAAGATACAATTGGTCGTTCCTATATTTCTGGTTACTCAGAATAAGCGATGCAAACTACTTGGTCTCATGAATGCATCTAAAGGTCACGAAATTCAACTAATAGCACCCATTTTTTAAATTTAGTCAATCAAGGGAAAGCTAACAATAGCCAACTTGTCCACGACATGTCCGTTACATGTTGAAAATAGCTCTTTAGCTGGTCTTCAACTGCTATAAACTAGTGCAATCATTGGGCGCAGCACCAGATAGATCCATGCAAAAGTTCTAAAGTTGATTCGTTTTTCAATCGGCAACGCGTAGATCTGCTTTCAGAACTTAGCCATCCCTGGTTGTCCGGCCTGATAACATTGATTTTACCCTAATAGTGTTCGACTGTGATTTGGTGTTCCATCGGCGATAGCAGATATGCATTATGAAATGCGTCACGGAAGTTTAAAATTTAATTGGAATAGTTGCACTCCGATTAAATTGTAGCGTTTTATTGCAAGAATTCTGAATCCATAAAAGCCATTTTATGAAATAATACTTAAATTAATACGTCACAGATAGTGGCGATTTCACATGGGGGATGAGTGGGGATGATGCATCCCCACCGGATTTTTCTTCCTTGTGAAACATATTTTCGGTAAAAGTCTAGTAAAACAACGGGAAAAACTGCGGATGACCTTTTTTGATTGTCAACCTATTTTTCGGTAAAAGTGTAGTGAAATTAGGGGAAAATTCCTATTATAGAAAACATTATCAGGACATATTCAATGCTGGGCACACGTCCACATTATTCTGGAACCCTTTTGTCAGACTTTTTCCTTTTTTTTCACCCCCACCAACAAAAAAAAACTTTATGAATTCATTTCAGCCACCACCAAGAAATCCTGGAACCGCCACTGATCACGGACGTTTAGTAAGTATAAGTATAATACCTTGTATGCTCAGATCCATGATGTGTATTACAGATGATCCGATCTGATTTGAACCTTCGCAGGTGTACTGACCAGCGTCGTCTTGTACCAGCATCCCGCTGGTCAGTTTCAGTCCAGTTCCGGCATGGCTCGTCGTCCATCTATTCTGCGGAACATTTTGACCATTCTTCCTCCAAGTGATGGTCGGAACTACAACTATCATGGCATCATCTCACACCAGCAAATACACTTAGATCTTATCTCAATGTTGAGACATTCAAAATAACCCATGACCTAGGTGATCCACTGAATTCTTGACCTACAACCAGGCCTATGTCGATGGGACATTCAAAGTTTTCAGGGCCCAACCCATAAGGTTTTTTGCTTGTCAGGTGATCCACTTTTTTTTGAATTTTTTCTTAAATTTTTCTTAAGGGCCCGCCAATTTTTTTTTGTTCCGGGGTCCAGAATTTCTCTCGGCGGCCCTGCCTACAACCCATGTCACATGCGACCCCTTAGCCTATATCTTTTCGAAGCCGGTAAGCCACGTCAAACTAATGTCGAGTATCGATTGAACATAAAACAATGCTACCCCATTATACTGCATAGAACGATGCCAGTGCCCCATTATATACAGTAGAGTGATGTCACTATCGTAAAGGCGAATATTGCTTTACAAATACTTATATGCCAATGAACTTGAACTTGAAACTTTATTAAATGCCGATGCGCCCTCTATTCCGGAACCCCGGCTACTCCACTGCTCAAGTGGAATGGATACAGGTCAACAGAAGACTATCGTATCAAAAGAACCGTATGTGAGTCGCAATTCTTCATAATTCTGTATCGTGAACTTCTTCTTCTTCTTCTTCTTCATCATCTTCTTCTTCTTCTTCTTTAGGTGCTGTGTATTTCTTCCGCACCGGGTTCTTCCAAACAAGGATGACTTGACCTTCTTTGTCACGGTATTTGAGGTGCTTTAGAAGAGGTCCCAAGTCTAAATGGGTGACACCACGATTTTACCGCACTGGGTGACACCAACCCTAGCGACGCCACTGCGTTAGCGACCATGGACTTCCACTTTGTTCTATCTTGACATCCTCTTATTAATTCGATGTTGTTCATTACTCCCTCAATTCCTTGTCGAAGGCAGTCTACATATGTGTTTCTCTGCCTTCCTCTGGCTATTTTTCCCTCCACTTTTCCGGTTATTGCCATATGCTCCAGTCCTTCCTTCCTCAATACATGTCCGAAGAAGGAAAGCTGAACTTACTTGCCAGAGAAGAAGCAGCGCAAGACCATAGCCTCTCCCTCTAAGCCGATCACCGTTGTCGGCGTGCTGAACGTAAGTATCGCCGCGTAGCTGCCCATCGAATTCGAAGCTGCGAAAGAATTCAACGCAAGATCTTTCTTTTAGTCTAATATTTATTAGTAATAATAACAATATGTATTTTTATAGCATCGTGATCAATACGCAATGGTTTAAGGTTGTACGGCTTCAAATCCATCCACGAAAAATAGATGCCAAACACACTGTCTCTGTGTGTCTGTGTGTCTGCGTGCCTGTCTGTCTGTCTGTCTGTCTGTCAATCAGTCAGTCGGTCAGTCTGTCAGTCTTCTGTCTGTCTGTCTGTCTGTATATTCGTCAAATACAAGCCGCGTATTGAACATCTCTAATACTGTCTGTATGTCAGCCTCTCTTTCTCCTTGTATATTGCTGAAGAGTTATTGGCGTCATATAGCGCCATTGGCATAGCAACGAGACAGGGACATGGATGGGTCAGACCCCCTATTCTGGTTGGGACTTTTTGACCCAAAATGTCGATGTGCCCCCTTATTTTGGAATCCTTGCCACGCCACTGATTACTTTAGCTTTGCAACAATCGTAATGCTGATTGAGTGAACACTGACTTGTTGATAGACTGGAGTAACTTCCTTGATTGATTGATTGCAGAACTGAGTTTTCTACGTTGCAGATGTAGACTTTACCTCTGTCCGCCACTCCATCGGTAGCTTCGACGTTTGTCAAACACAGAGAACCTTAAAATACAACAGGTTAATATATGAATCGCTCAAAGACATCTATAAAGATTTATAGGAAAATGGTAAGTTCATAACCACCGCTTTCTCACTTTCCCTCACTGATTCACTCTAAACGTTGCAAGGGATAAGTCTCATGATGTCATTCACTTATTCAACTAATTCATTTAGCATAAGGAAACAATAAAATATTCATTGTCCCTACTGGTCTGGTTCTCTCTCTCTCTCTCTCTCTCTCTCTCTCTCTCTCTCTCTCTCTCTCTCCTTCCACTGGTCTGACTATCAAATGCCACTCTGTTGCTTCGTTTTGGGAGGATAGGCATACAAGTCGGCAATGAAATACCTGATATCGGTTCGCACGTGTTTTCCCGTTTTTAAAAAAAGCTTTTCATGTTTCGATGTTTGGCGTGTCAACACACTCATTAATCATCCTCTATATTGTAACGACACATGCGTACCAGACTTGGAACCGGGTAACATTTTAAGACCCGGTGACCCAGTGACCCGGTTATATAGCATTATAACTGTAACCTAATATATTCTTAACTTTAGTACACTAGCAAAACTTGAAATATATTGTTTGTGAACCAAGAAATATTTGAATATTTATCAATGACGTCAAGTAAACGTTGTCATCACACCATAGAATTTTTCATTACATTTTATAACACTCCATAGAGTAATAATAACAATATCCGTCAGTGATAAAATTAATTACTTGTATCTGTGGATCTAACTAATATCAAACGGACAGTCTCTTCAGCCTTTCCGGGATTGATGAACTGGAATGCTTAGCATCTGAAGAAGATTTTAATTAATACCAGGTCTATAGCCAGGTCATAAAGACGACCCGGTGACCCGGTGACCCGGTGGACAAAGGTGACCCGAATGACCCAGTGACCCAGTGACCCTGTCTGCAGAGATTACCCGTAAAGGGATCCGTCTGTATTCTCGCATTCTGCATAATTTCTATCGGTTTTCCAGTATTTCCAGTGAAGTTGTACTTCCAGTAGATGTCGGCGGCCGGTATGCTAGCGAGCGGAGGCTGACACGGCATGCACACGTGTCCGTTGAGGTACACTGAGTAGGGCGTCGATCCGGTGCTGGGCGGAAACGAAGCCAAGGATGCCATCTGAAGCAGCGTCTTGTTCGACATCGTTTTCCCGTAACTGTTCGTCAGTATGCACTGATAGTAGCCTTCGTCGGTCGCTAGGCAGGAGCTGATGTCGATTGTCCCCACCCCCTGCCGCATTCGGATGTTGCCGGTGTTAACGTTCAACGGAGCATCGTTTTTCGTCCATTCGTAGCTAGAGGCGTTGATTATATCAGAGATAACGAAACAGTGAATACTTTCATCAAAGAAATTACAGCCTGGCCGAATTAAAATGTTTAGGCCTAACAAGCTATTGGAAACAACTAGCAATTCCCAGGGTTGGAAAAATAGGTTTGTTTTAGACACAAAATGTGAGGTTTTATGGTTGCTTCGTGTTTTTATGTTTTTGGTTTTAATGTTCTGCATGTTTATACCTATAAACACTTCTATATGTTGACTTTTAGCAGTGTTTTATCCAGACTCCAGGCCGTTTGAGAAACGATTTGGCTGAAGGGGAAGAGACACAGTTCAATGCAAAATTTGCGCAGGGCTTTTTGGAGGTGATTTTTGAGGTTTTGGGGAGGGGAAATCCCCCCTAAAAGGACTGGATAGAAAACTGCCTGTTAGGCTTTGGGTTTTTAAAAAGACTAAACGTCTAGGTTTTAAAACCACATTTTCTAGCCCTGGTATTTCCAAGCAATAGACGAAAATTGATGGTAAATTCCATTCGAAGTCTATGACACTGCGTACGGAAAAACGGAACGATTTGATAAACCTAATTATGAGAAGAAATGGTAATATTCATCAATTTCATAATTCCAAATTTCATTTTAATTCAAACATAAAATAAGTTTATATAGTACATGATCTACACATGAAAACAGTTGCACTTGTTTGTCAACACACCAAATGACGTAGAGAACGATTGCGATAATGACACAAATCAATGTACAATGTATTTAACATTTCATTGAAACCGATGCAGGTCCGAGATAGTTATTGCCACTTAGTTTAGGCGTTTCCTTTTTCCAGACACAGTATATATATATTTTTTTCCAGGTACTTAGTTCCCGAGAGAATTATATATATATATATATATATATAGCTATATATATATCCTATATATATATATATATATATATACTAGAAAGATGCTCGCTTCGCTCGCGCTCGCTTCGCTCGCAGTGCAGGATAATACTAAACCCAATCATTGAATTCATGCCGCTGAACAACGTTTCAATGACGTACATACGCCACGTAGCCAAGCTCCGACGCTGCAACGTACGCTTCGTCAAACGCTTCGCGTCGCCGTTCGCTTCGCGTCGCCGTTCGCTTCGCGTCGCCGTTCGCTTCGCGAGTTGTAGGCCTACACACTATGACGCTGCAACGTACGCTTCGTCAAACGCTTCGCGTGGCCGTTCGCTTCGCGTCGCCGTTCGCTTCGCGTCGCCGTTCGCTTCGCGAAGCCGTTCGCTTCGCTTCGCGTCGCCGTTCGCTTCGCGTCGCATTTCGCTTCGCGAAGCCTAAGATTCCAGAACGACCAATCAGAACGCTCACCCAGCCAACCAATCAGAACGCTTGAAGGTAACGAATGAGAACGTCACACAGCCAACCAATCAGAACGCTCACACAGCCAACCAATCAGAACGCTTGAAGGTAACAGACATACAGAGCAAGGATCTTAATATTATACTAAAATGCTCGCTTCGCTCGCACTTCGCTCGCAGTGCAACTCTCGCTTTCTCTTCGCTCGCAGTTCGTTCGAGGCAACGAATATTCCAACAAACAAATTAAACATCAACTGCTTACACAAATCGGGCCTAAATGTGCTCTATAAAATTAGCCTTAAGCGAAGCGTAACCGCGTCTTTCTAACGTTTATAACCGCTGAGATATAGGCGCTATAGGAAGCTCCTATTCACCATTCGCCACTGCACAAAAATTCCTCTAACTTAACTACCGTAATAATCGATGAATAATTAATGTGCTCTATAAAATTAGCTTTAAGCGAAGCGTAACCGCGTCTTTCTAACGTTTATAACCGCTGAGATATAGGTGCTATACGAAGCTCCTATTCACCATTCGGCCTTGCACAAACATGCATTTCATTTAACTAATAATCGATGAATAATTAATTCCTTTGCAAGAAACCCGGAGATAAAAATTTCAGGAATCGATAGAAACGTAAAGAATTATAAAAAGGGACCTTTAAAGTTTAAAGTACTAAACGAACATTTGAAACTCATAATGCTAATCTATAGGGCATGACGTTGCACATTTGCGTCAAATTGCGGTAAATTTCCGTAGCTATGCAAAAATCTCATAATGCTAATCTATAGGGCATGACGTTGCACATTTGCGTCAAATGGTGGAGGGTTGGGAGCGGAAGGGGGTTGGGAAGAGGGGCGGAGAAAGGGGGTTGGGAATGGGTTTTGAGAGGGATGGTGGAGGGTTGGGAGAGGAAGAGGGTTGGGAAGAGGGGTGGAGGAAGGGGGTTGGGAATGGGTTTGAGGTGCTTGGGAGGTGAGGAGGAAGGGGGTTGGGAATGGGTTTAGGGTGGTTGGGAGGGGAGGAAGGGGGTTTGGAGAGGGATGGGGAGGGGAGGGGTGGGGAAGGGGGAGGGGGTTGTTTGGGAGAGGGATGGGGAGGGGGAAGGGAACGGGGATTTGAGCTGCAATTAAGACGCTTCTGAACGCTCCGTTGATTAGAAAATAATAGACAATGGTTGTCAATGGCAACAGCCTCGTGCACAGCCCAGGACAGAGGTTACGCAATTCGATTGTTACACAGTTTTGATTAAACAATAGACAATGGTTGTCAATGGCAACAGCCTCTGCACAGCCCAGGACAGAGGTTACGCATTCGACTTCGCAACGTCGATTGGTGACCAATCAGAACGCTTGAAGGTAACAGACAAACTGGACAAACAGAGCAAGAATCTTAATATTATAAATGGCGAGCTGTTCTGTTTCTCTTATCGGTAAGAAACAATGTTGCCGGTCGTTTGGTTATGATAGATTTTTGAATGATGGTTAGCCACTGCACGAGCGCCTATAGACTCACGTAAGACCCGGATGACCAACTCCTTCGCAGTGCAGAGTGACGTTTGCTCGCTCCTTGTAATGAATCAACGCAGACGGACCATTGGTCAAACTCGGCGGCATTCGAACTAAAGAAACGACTCTTGACATCAATATTACACGCTTCACGGGCAAGATCAAGCTCAGACATGTCGAAGAGAAAGATAACGCGTAAAGTTGGCAGCTACGAAGGAATGACAGTGTAAGGAGGCACAAGAGAACGCAGTAGTCTAAAAATATCTTGACATCTTGGCTATATGACATCACTACTGCCTACTACAACTGCCTACCTGGACTGCCTACCTGGATCTACAACGTTGCCCACAACGGACTACGGATTACGGACCGTGGATTTCACCCAGATTGAGCGCTCGTGAATAGGCTGGTGCACTGCGCCAAGCTTTCGGCCAGCGCTATAGAAAAATTTCGTCTTACTTACTTACTATATGGAATGGCCTTTCCAGATAATGACAGCTCAGGACAGAAAACATTGGAAGCCAGTTTCTCATTTGCACAAACAACAACCGCATATCGATTAGATTAGTGATGATACAAGTGGTCAAAATATACTGGCGATTGAACAGATGAGTGAAGACGGAAAGAAGAGTAACGATGAAAATAATATTATTGCAGTTTATAGTTTACGACTCCAACACTGCCCCTCTGTATTGACTACATTTCTTCGTTCGTCACTAGTTCTACTTCGAACAATCGTCATTCCAGACTTCTCTCGACTCCATTGTTTATTTTAGGAAGAATCTAAGTACTCAATTGTTCTGCATTTCATTCACGTGACATTGGTCTAATGTGCCTTTGCTTCTGTCATGTACACAGCGTTACAAAATTTGACATAATAATAGCGATGGTAATGCGTGACATGACATGACGGTCAAGCAACGTCAATAACAATATATTAGTATCATATATGCTATAGTTCACAAAGATCAAAACGGCTAGTGCAAGACGTCCATAATACCAACAAGTGCATACATACCGTCTTGTGGGGATGCGAAGGGAAGAGCTATCAGCAGCAGTAGTAGCACAGGCAGTTCGTTTAGGAGCTGGCGATCGTTGAAGCCAGCAGCCACAGATGCCGTCTTCATTTCTCCGCTGATCAGAAAAAACTGCAATTCGATATAAATTCAATACCCGGATCCGCTCCTGGATGAAAATTATAAAATTCCACTTTAGGAACGGCGAACGCGCGTATCGCTAACTACGGATCGAAAATCTTTGCCAATTTTCTGTAAAACTAAAACTCAGACCCAGAAGATTAAGATGTCATGAGTCTTATGTGAGTCAGCACCAAACATTTAGATCCTATATCAAATTCAGACAGACGATCCTACGCAAAGCATGGTTTCCTTTGGCTATAATTCATCACAATGTCGTCATATCCTATGCATGTACCAGGTAGATTGTACCTGTCGAATATTAGTCGACGCAGGTACATAAGTCAAGCGGTTTTTTTATAATAGCCTACCTGTAGTGATAAGATCATGACGCTCAAAAGGCTGCGCTGGATAATGAAGATAAGGGCCAATAGGCAGTGCTGATAAGATGAAGGCTTGCAGCTGATATCTGCGCTGGATTTGCCTCTTTTGACCGCGCTCAGCGTCAGAATTGTTTGCATTTGCAAAGCGAACTGCCAGCCAATTATAATGTGTAGGCAAAATGACAAACGCTGGCCAGAAGTAAAGTCTGGAATGTTTTAGAACAGCCCGTTCGTAGGAAATAGATAAACCTATCTGTTATGGAATGAGCTACCAACATCAATTAAAAACGCCTAGAACCTATTGCTACTTAAGAAACAACAAAAAGCACATTAGGTTTACATAGATCTATATTAGTTTTCTACTCAACCTCTCTAAATTTATCCATGCAATTATATTATTAAATATTTAAATAAATGTCATTTTTAACAAGTATTATGCTTTTTTTACTGGTTCTTGTAGTTGTTTTCGTGTAATTTTGTAGAATCTAAGTTACTTTACAATAATATGGATATAATTTGTTTTATAAATAAACTCTTAAAATTGCTCTGTCATCCGCATGTTGAATTTATTTGCACATAATGTATATTACTATAGGTTTCCAACTCAGTTAGAATTAGGCCTACATTTCTTCTGACAATCCATTTCCCCTCTGTGCTTTTTATTTGACAAGTTGCTAAAATTGTTAATAATTAATTAATATGAAAAGTTTTATTTGACTGAAAGTTCCTTTTGACTCGCTACAAATTCCATCTATTAGTTAAGACAAATAATGCAATTATGTTTTCTTTAACGAAATGCGTATTTACAAATGCTAATTCGTTGAGATCATTCTGTAGCCTACAGGAGTTTAGGCCTATATATAGAGTAGTTAGTAGAGAGTTGAAATAAAATTTCAGTCCAGTCTATTGGTTTAAAGACAAATAATTAATCAGGCACGTTGCAACACAATATCCAACGATTAGACATATATAGGCCCTATCATTGAGTGAGTAGTTTGAGATCATCAAAATCAGACACGTCGCCAGGGGTGCAGATTTTATCGAGAGTAGTAGGCCCCTACCTCAGTAGCTGTCTGCTAACTCTTAGGCGCTTAATGTACCGGTTAATGTTCAGTGCTTTTGCTTGAAAACTCCCAACTCACAATATCGCATAGGCCACGGTCTGTACTCAAGCTAAGCGCGGATTTACCGGTCACGTACTATAGCTTAGAGCCTAGGGCCCCGGCATACTGGGCAGTAGCGTAAAAAGGGCCATCGAATCCATGGCTGTCTTATCTTGCTTTGTTCATCTGTTTTAATTGGGCGAGTTTTACTTCGCCCCTAACACATTGGTTAGACGTCACGTATACTTTGTAATTTGATGCAACTCGCCAAACCCTAAACTGGGCAGTGCCCAGTGTCGTAGCCAGAATTTCCGAAGGGGGTTATGGTTCACGTGATTCCCAACTTCAGCATAATTCCCAACTTCGGAAAATTCTGACAACCAAAAAAGTTCATCATTATGATTCTCATGATTAACAACACGGTCAAAATCCTGACAAGCAAACAAAGGTCGGTCGTTAACTATTCTTGATACGCAGTTTGGTCGAAAGACAGGGGGGTTAAAAATCCCAAAGTCCCTCCTTGGCTACACTGAGAACAGCCAAGGGGTTTTTAACCAAACCCACCGAAACCTTGACTGCACCACTGCACATGCAGTACATGAAGTAGCATCGATTGATACCCTTGAGTATTAGAAATGGTGCTATAGAAGTGCATAATTATTATGCTAGTTTGCCATATTCATCGGTTCAGAACTTCGTATTGGTCAAAAATTCGACAACTGGGAATAGAATCTTACCACTAGACCGTTGGCTGTTAGATTCTTTCACCTTAGGAAGGATCTGCGCTGGAAATGTAGAACTTTATTTCTACACATGATTGCACAAACGTTTCTCTTTGTCTCAATGCGACATTTCTATTGCTGTGGCAGTGGACAGCACTGGACACAAGGACAGTAAGAGCTGAGACAATAAATGTATTCAAAGTTATCTAGGAGAACTCTTTTTTAAATGTTGAGAGCGGACTACAGTGGTTCTCACACAGGCTAAACTTACCTCTTAAACCATTTAAATTTCACGATATTATTCAACCTGACACTAGGCCTTTATGAACAGAAGTACAATTCCTACCAACGTTTTCACCTTACATTGATCATCGATTGGTGCTTACCTAATTACTATGGTGGCGCCATAGAAGCCTTCCTTCCCAGTTTTGGTCTGATATTACAAATCTACTATAGAGAACAGTGCACGGTTCCAACAGGGCTATTTATTTCTCACTATCGCATAATGCTGCTTAATCTTGATACGCGGACCGACGTTGACAGACTGTCGCAAACAGCTTCGTTCCAGCAAACGATCTCGCCTCTACGTTTCCCCTCCATCCAAGACCGTGAAGCCTGGAGAAAGATCCGTGACCCGACGCAACCCTATACTTTGGAACGCACTTCCGGATTCAGTGACCTGAATACGGAGTCACAAAGGGGCATAGAGAAAGAGAGAGGAGAGAGGGAGAGGAGACAGTGAGAGAGGAGAGGAAGCGAGTGCTGAATTAGCTGTGCGCGACGCTATTTTATTCTCGTGAATGATATTTTGGTCTAAAAATTGATGTTGCCGCTGCTATTACCAGCGCCATAATGACACCAGGGCCAAATTTCATTGAAGAGAAGAGTCCGTGATAATGCTTATCATTTATGAAACTTACGGTTTAGTGTTGAACGCACGACTGTTGAAATCAAACCAACCGAATGATTAAAAACGATTAAGGTTTCAACTCGTCCCGCAATCTCCCAGGAAAGTCTGACTCAAGATGACACCATTCTAAACTCTTTAGGCATCCACAGTGTTCGTAAATTCATGGCGGAACATGTCAACAGAGGCAAAATCCTAATGATGTTCAGATGCACGCAAACATTTCAGCCATGAAACTTAGTTTTTCTAATCAACCTTGGTGTCAGTGTGATGCCGCTGGATGCCTAATCTTATAATTAGAGGTCAAAGGTGGATAAACGCCAATTTCTTTTCTCAATGTCGATTTTCTGGCTTTTATTTTGTTGAAAATATCGATTTCCGATGCAGATGTTGAACTCAGTTCTAGGGAATTTTCTCTTTTCTATTAAAACTCATGAACTTATGAAGAATTATGTCTTGACTGAAAAATCAACCAACTTTAGGTTTCTGTGAGTCTTCGTACAGCGAATCATACGACAGACCCTAACGATCACGTTCGGCACAATGCATAGAAGTGAAGTAAAAGAAAATAAGGATGAGGGTTCTGGAATATTACGCTTTACCAGTCATGTTACATGGAGCTGAGAATTGGACTATCTCTTAAATCATGAACTTGACTGTCCTGCCAAGATGTGATTCTTAAGAGAAATGTTGAAAATACAGTGGACCAGAAAGAACACTAAGGAACTTCAATTCGATTCGAGATGGTGCGCACACAATGGAAAATGCTGTCTACCATATGATATGGCAGCTTCAATTTTCTGGACCTATTATAAGAAAGAACGTATTAGAAAAACCTGACAACTACTTAAAAAGTCGAAGGCAAAAGAGCAAGAGGAAAACAAAGAACGACATACTTCAGCTGTCTACTGATCGACGAAGGCCTAAAGGTAGTAAGTTTAAATACATAATTCGAACTCATGCATACTACGAACAACAGAGAAAATATCGTAAAATAATGGCACCTGAAGAAGAAGAAGAAGAAGAAGAAGAAGAAGAAGAAGAAGAAGAAGAAGAAGAAGAAGAAGAAGTAAAATGGGCGAACGAAGAGCCACTGACATGATTTTGACCAACGAGTTCGTACTGCGAATGATAAAACTTAATGTCTCAAATGTCAACGTGGCTCCAAATCAGTCACACTCGCATGTTGATGTCAACATTCTTTTTTGGTTCAGTCAGGCGTCACGCCTTTCGAATGACATAGTGTTATTCAGAAAGGAACAGACTTAGCGAATAAAATAGGTCATTGCGAATACATTTGCGTAGTTTATACAAGAACACACATGGATGGCATTGAAAGACTGTACCAGACGAATCAGTTAAGAGGAATAAATAGCCTGTGCTGTATCAACTCACAACGTGTATTTTATTTTGTGGCTTCAGATACCGGACAGTATTTGCTTGCTGCGTTTCAGACCGAGCTTGACAACACAAAAGGTATTCGTGTATGTTTGACAAAATGTTATCGATGTAAAAGAGGTCTAAGCAAACTCAGTTCCAATAATGTCAGATTTAAATGGCTTTTAAGAATTGAATCATAACTAACTGTTTTGCAGACACATCTTCTACCTGTCTATTATCGAGAACCTGATTAATTAGCTTCATATGCTTGTAGCATTACTATAGATGTGTGTGGGGGAGGAAGCGATATAATTTGTGCCATGTCCCCGGAGAGTAGAGGGTTCGAATATGATTCTAGTCACTACGTACAACCTTGGGGCAAATTGTATACCTCTGACTTGACTCTTGACTCATATATATGTGACAATATTTTTTTCTAAAATTCATTCTAAAATTTACGATACTTCCCTTTGTGAATGACATAACGTACGTTAACAATCATATAATAATAGTTATACTTGTAGCAATGAAGAATGTTAGACTGTAATAAAGGCTCCATTATTAAACATTTAACGTTTCTGTCTGCAATATTATTGCAATAGAGGAATTTGAAGACCATTCAGCGATTCGCGTGGATTGAAACAGCAGAAGATGACAACTGAATACATTCTGGCGATTTTCATCATCTTCCTGCTTTCGTTAATCATTCTTGGAAAATGGAAAGGAAAGAAGCAGCAAAGTCATCGTCTCCCTCCCTCACTTCCATCTCTTCCTATCGTTGGATCGTTGCCTTTTCTTCGAAGTCTTGACAACATCTCGGTATTTTTCGCGAAAAAATCTCATGAACTGGGTCCAATATTTACTTTCCGAGTTGGCAACAAGTAAGACCCAGATAATAAGCAATAATAAACAAATTAAGGCAGACAACAAGAGCAGAATGGCACGAAAAGTAAATTACATTTTAAGAGGCCCTCAAGTCATGAACATGAGCAAGACGTGTATGAGGAACGTTGACAATATTCGTTTTATCAGATTTGCCCACATCTCAACGTCCACGCTAACGAAGATTATTTGCAAATAGTTAACATAATGGAAACAAGTTCTAATCCCATGTGATGTGTTTTAGATTGGTGCTGACTTTGAACAACAAAGAAGCGATAGAAGACGCTTTGGTCAGAAATTCGCGATCATTTTCTTCTAGGCCAGAATAATTATTATGTATGCAAAAGATTATAAATCAAAACAGCAAAGGTAAACGAAAACAATGTTCTGACCGCTTTCGATTTTATAACTCATTGTCTTAATTAGTTGCCTAAGAGGGCAGCAAATGACTCTTGGGAAAGAAATAATTTTTGGTAATTAAGTCACGATGCTTGTCTTTTTGGGAAAGACCAAAGCAGCTTTCTTACTTGACTTCAGAAAACTGGCATTTATTTGTACAGTGTATGATCTAAAATTATTTCAGGGATTGGATTCAGAGACTTTTCTCCAAAATGGAAAATTATTCATCATCATAATTTGACTGTCTTAAAGGAATTTGGATTTGGCGACGAACGCATAATGGAGGAGAGAATCATGAGAGAAGTTGATGCAATGGTAGAATTCGGAAGAAAGACTGGAGCAACACCCTTTGACCCGAAAGAACTATTTCTTCTCGCAACTTCAAATGTCATGATGAACATATTGTTTGGTTCAAGAGGTGATTATGACCACGGAATTTCCAAACTAATGCTCGAAATTGATCAATACGCTCATCTTTTGGACATGCTATTTGATAGAGCGCCTTTTCTAAAATTCATTCCACCGTTAAAAAGCAGAATTCCTGAAATGAAATCGTGCTGCAGAAAAATCTACGAGATTCTCCAAATAGAATTCGAGAAGAGACTTCAGAATAACAAAAAGTGTTTTATTACTGAATTTATTAAAAGGGAAGGCCCTAATTATGACTACGAGGAGCTTTACTTCATCGTGCGGGATTTAATTGCAGCAGGAACAGATACAACTGCCATTACAATGAGATGGGCGATGGTGGCTTTAGCCAATAATCCTGAAATTCAGAAGAAATTGCAGCAAGATATTGATTCAGTGATACCAAGGGACAGATTTCCAACACTGCAAGACCAAACGAAGCTTCCTTACGTTGAAGCAACAATTCATGAGATTTTCCGTTGGCGAACTCTGGCTCCGCTGTCAATTGCTCATTCTACTAATCAGGACTCGATTGTTAAGGACTTCTTCGTTCCTGCAGGGACACTAGTAAGTCATCAGAAACAGTTCAAGAGCTGAATTTACTGAATATCTTCTAGAATAAATTTTTCGATGTGCTTAGTAATGAAGCTCTTTGATCTGATTTTAGAATTGACCAACTTCGTTTGCCTTTAGCGTTAGCCTTATTTGGGGATTGTACAAGGCATATCTCTTGCATTTTCATTTTAGGTGTTTCCAAATCTGTATGCTGCACATAATGACATAACATTGTAGAAGGACCCGGATGTCTTTAGACCGGAGCGATTTCTGGACACAGAAAACAATGTCGTCGGTCTAGATCGAGTCATTGCGTTTTCTCTCGGTTAGCACACAGCATATCACATACGTCAATGCCAGAACATTAGATATACGCGCAAATCATAGATCACAATCAAGTACTGCTATACACTGTATTTATAATGGGCTACGACAGAAATCAGTAGCGTTCCTTTCTAGATCAGTCATCGAATAGCGATGATCCAATTAATTCAATCAAATGTCATTTCGAGCTCTGAACTGCGGGCGTTGCCTTCCAACTATTAACTGACATCTGAAATTTGCGCTTATGGGAAATTCACCTCTGGAAATTGAATCTTGAGCCACTCTAACTTGACTGCACAGAAATTTAGAATGGACCGCATGAAAACGGAAGGAGATGACAACGCAAATCATAGTTTTGCGTTGTATTTTCAATTTTTCTGGGGACCAAGCATCGAATCCCCAACCCGCCAGCTGGCCCGCCCAATTCTATTCCTCCTGGGTCCAATGAGTCAAGATGAAACACCGGTCATTGACAACCCCTGAAATTATAGGACACCCACCTCGAACGCAGATACCTGGGAAAATACCTGTCAGCGGATGGCTTTACTATTGTCCAGTATTTAAGCTTTCAAGATGGCGCACGGCTTACAGCTCATGTCTAGATACTAAAAGATATTTTGACCATACTTTCAAGTAAATGTCTTTCCGCTGACACTCGTTAGCGTATTGTACTTGATTTCCTAAGGTGCAATCGTCAACCTCTGGCTATTTGCAGTTAAGGATACTTTTGTATTGTTCTCCTCGGTGTTTTAAAGTCACGCTAAATATGAAAGAGCAATGTTCCTAAGACGAATTCGGCTTTACGACAATACAGTAGAAGCTACCGTGGTAATGCTGCGCTGCAGAAACGAAGATCAGCGCCGTTGTATGAACTCGACCCTTAAGCTGGAGTATTTACTTTGACATTTCGCTCCAAATTCTGCGATTCTTAGCAGTGTAATACCTGACGAATGTTTTCGGCTAAGGATTATCTTTAATTGCTTTTTAGGTCGGCGATCCTGCATAGGGGAAATTTTGGCTCGAGCGGAGATTTTTCTCATCTTGACCAGTTTTCTTCAGCGATTTACCGTTCTTCCGCCAGAGGGCCAAAACAAAATATGCGAGCAACCTGCCATGCCAGTGACTTTACTATTAGCTCCAGAGCCTTTTTCCATGCGATTATCGGAGAGATAATAAATATCAATGGAACATTTTGATTAGTAGGTCTACTTAGCGAAAGTAGTCGATAGAGAGGAGAACTTTACAATTAGCTTACTGTTATTTGTTAATACTTTATTAATTTACTAATTTACCTATTAGTACCTTTCGTCTTGTGCTGAACTCGTGAGTTGCTGCATGAGCCGAAGTGCAACTGGGCTTTCTGTAGTCTCTACATCTTTTTAAAGTCTGCCTTTCTGCTTCCCCACTCTCACCAGTGGCGTAGCCAAGGGGTATTTGGGGGTTAAAACCCCCTTGGCTGGCGAAAACCAATTATGCAATTTTGAATGTTTTCCATTCATTTTTGGACGCGGTTTTGGGGGTTTTGAAGCGCCATATAGAAATGAGGTTGTGGTACATGACGACTTCTTTTTGCTTGTCAGCATCTGGAAAGAAAAAATCTAGAAAGGAAAGTTGAGGATGACGTTTTTTGCTTGTTAAGATTTTTCGAAAGTTGGTTTCGGTCAAACCCAACCCCCTCCCTTCCGGAAATCCTGGCTACGCCACTGACTATCACTCTTGACTGATCTCTGTAATTGACTTTTCCCGGCTGACCACTAAACTTCGGCTATAGCTATTTCAACTGTACTGTATATTAATTAATTGCCTAAGAACAAGCATCTACTGCTGTATCTACTCTCGAAAGTGCTATAGAATTCACAAGATTTTACTTACTTACTAATTTAATATTTGCAACTCTCTAGTTTATGTGCATAAATTTAGAGAAGCTTCGTTTAAATGCTTCGCTACAAAAGCGGAAATCTAAGAAACAAACATATTATATTATGCAATTAATTATTGTACGGTGACGTGCAAAAGTCTGTAACCACCTGACAATTTTTGTCTCTGGGAAAATGGTGAAATATCTAATATTGTCTCTTGAAATAAATGTTTTTATTAAAGCTTGGGGACCATTTTAATTAAAAGATTATTTTTGTAATACGCTGTGACAGAAATACCTTTGTCATGAGATGAATACAATCTAGTGTGAAAAGGCAAAATCGGTCATGTCAGTGGTTCATTCCTGTTTAAGTGCAAACATCATTTTTGTAATGAAGTACATATTATTACACGTTTGCTGACGCACATTAAGTCATTAATTTGGGTGAAGAATCATAAGAGCGAGGTGAGTCACGTGTCCTAAACAGTGTAGGCCATACAAATTTGCGGCACAACGACAGGTTCCTTAAATATCATTACGGTGGTTTTGAGGAAAGCCAAATTTAACCCATTGTCTTGCAGCGTGTTGACAAAAAAGTGGCTGACGATGTGCATGGCTCATGGCAGCGATAAGCGGCTATCAGCTTATGCCTGTTTGTCGAATGTCTCTTTAAAACCTCCAATGATTTTCAATCGGATACAGCTCCAGGGATTGCGCAAATTTCAGGCATTTTTAAACATTGCCTAAAATTTCAGTCAATGTCGGCATTCCTCGAGTGAATCGGGATATGTTGACATTGCCTAAAAATTTCAGGCAATGTCAACATTGACTGATTTCACACTTTTACTGTAACACACACATATATATATATATATATATATATATATATATATATATATATATATATTCAAAGAAATATTTAAACAAAAATATTGCTAGAACTTTCCATTTCAAAACCACGCAAAAACGTAACAATTCCAACGCAACAATAATTTTGCAGGCAATTTTAACTTAAAACAAACGAATTGGACAATTAAAAATACTAATTCAATAAATAAATAAAATATTGCCTCGATTTTTGCTTCAGATTAAGAAGAAATGCAGAGAACAGATTTCTTTTGAATGAAAGTCATCTATTACCTAGACAACAGCATTTGAATCTCTACATGTAATACATTTTTGAATTTGGAAATTTAAAATACAATATTATAATTACTAGCACTAACGTAAACATGCATGCTTATCAATTATAGCAGATAAATTATGCAGTTTTGTGAAGTCGGTTCTGAGGTAAGAATTCCATGGTTCAGGTTTTAATTACTTCTGAACTGGTTGTTCTTCCCAGCTAACCAGGTGACATTTTACTAGAAGTTTGCTTTTGATCCTGTAAACAGAAAAGTACAGTGTACAAAACTGTACATGTAGTTGACATATGCCAAAAGCAGAGTAATATCAGTCAACAGTTTAATATCGGATGATTGAAGAACTAGACAAATAATGTTAGACTTCAACCGATATTAAAACTACCGAATACAACTAATATATGATTTTCATTTGCAAAAGTAATAGTAAATAGCCATAGTAAATAGCCAAGGAACCTCATTGAACTGTACAACTGGAGTTGGTCAACACTACATTTACAAGTTACATAATTAGCCTCAGAAAGTATAATGAGGAAGATTAATTGAAGCCAACTAGATACGATCACGTTCTATAGCAGAGACAAGACACCCAAGGTTCCATGAATTCAAGTGACTGATATTCTTAAACAATTTCTTTAATTATTGACAAATGCTTAGAATACACTACTGGAATGGGACATTTTGCATAATGTGCAATATGTTTGCACAGGATATAAAAGTTCAGGGCAAAAATATGAAACTGAAAGCGACACTTTAATATTCTGATAAATGCCTCTTATTCAGGTCTAAGTTCTTCACAATTATTTATGAGAAATTAGTCCCAGTGACATTTCATCATCATCAATTCTTAACCATATAGTAACTAATAAATAATATACTAAACTGAAAAAGATAAAATGCCAACCACTCACATTGTTGGCAGTATTAAGAGCTCTTCTTGCTAAAAACAGACATAGAACAATCATAGATTTTGTGATGTTACACCAAAACACATAACAGTTCAATAAACTGACAGATACCCATAAAAGACTAAAGCCATGTCAAAACATCACTCATTTCTATCATAAGAATAAACAATTTATTCAGAATTCTAACCAAGAGCAGATCATTATAGAAAATAAATTGCAGTCTATTTCCAGCAAGAAAATGGTACATGAGAGAGTCAATCAATCAATCAATCAATCAATCAATCAATCAATCAAAACTCTTCTATAGTGTCAAAATCACAATGCTCTTTCGTGTCATATGAGCACAAATGCAATTCCATGAGTAAAATCAGCGCATAAACGCATGCTTATGTATACGGGTGAGTTAATGTGTCCTGGACATCAACAAAAGCAAGCAGAAAATACAGGACCTTGACAAGAGGTGTTAAGACCTCATAGATGGTTAATGCACAACACAACAAACAATTCAGAATGGGTAGGCTACATGAAGAACGCACAGCACAAAAGAGATGAGAAATTAAGATGATTGCTATAAGCGGAAACAAATCACGACTGTCGGTCTTAAATTTGATGATGATGATGATGATAACATGAAAAGAAATACAATAAATCTGCAAATGTCGTTAATATTACCTCATGTTAGACCCACTGCCATCAGTCTGGCCGTCCGATGTCCCCGTTAATTTCTGAAATATTTTGGCACTATTACTCACTATGGACTGGCGCAGCTTGCTAAAAAATCCGCTACCATCAAGCTGGTCATTCTGAAAGACAACCAAACCAAATAGACATTACAATAAATCATAAACAAATATGTCTGAGAAGCACAAAACTAATTTCAAACGGTTAATTTAGACTCAGATGTGATTAGCGGTAGGCTGCGTATCTGAGTGATGATTGTCCAAAGCTCTCTGTTTCTTGCAGATTTCAAAAGTTTTGTTCCATGCAGATACATTTCATGATGTTGTGACACCAACAGATCGTTGGTTGTCCGCACTTCCATTTCCCCCAAAATGCCATCAAAACACAGTCTTCTGCATAATCATGCTCTAGTCTCATAACACGCCCAAAGTATTGCAGTTTATGAGACTTGATGCTTTAGAAATTCACCCTCTGTTCCAGCAAAGCATATGATGATCATTAAAAGAGACGGGTCGGAGAGGAGCATAGGATTAGGACAAAATGCACAGAAGAAATGGCTTCTACAAAGGCAGAAGTCATGCAGTCGACTAAATAGGAAGCGATTGTCGCACAATAACCAGCTGAGTGTCTAGAGTGCAACACAGGAGAAGAGAATGAAAAACAGTGCATAAGCTGAAATCCTAACAATGATCCATGAAGACAAAGTGAAAGACAATTAGCATGAACACAAACACTTTTAATGCATGATCGATTGGCAAAGTCTTCAATCGTCTTTGCTGCCTCCAGCTTTCCTTGCTTCTTGTATAATGCACGCAGGTCCTTCAATGCAGTAGAAAGAGTTGAACTGTACAAAACAAAGCACACTGAAAAAGTCTTCCTTTAAAGTAAGCTCAATGACTTGTGTTGATCGACTAACAACCTTCACTTGACATATTTTGCAAACATAAAAAATCATCTGCAGCGATACATATTACACGATTATTAAAAAATAAATCAAAAAGCTATTTCAACTTCAATACAAAGAACGTATAAAACAAACTACTGCAATTCAATATTAACAGCTATAATCAGGACTATTTCAACTATGCAACGTTTCAAAACCAAGTTTGTTTTTTAAAAATTCATACATCACCACCTGTCAATACTGTCTGATCGGTACCAATTTCTGTAATCTGGAATGACTTTTGGATCTTTTGCTTTATCCTGAAAGACACAATAGAAAAACTTCATACCATTTAAGACTACGAAATATCCATCAATTCCAAAAACCTGATAGAAAACAATCACATAATTAGAAGTGGACAGTTATTTTCTCTGTAAATTAAATAGCTGCAAAAGGTGCATCAAATACATACAAGTGCACTCCTGGACCGCAACAAATATTAACAAATTATTATTATTATTATTATTATTATTATTATTATTATTATTATTATTATTATTATTATTGACAAAATTAGAAGAAAAATACTCAATTGGTATGGACATGTCAACAGAATGAATGAGAGGAGACTACCATACAAGGCACTCTACACTCAAATAGAAGGAAACAAAGGAAGAGGAATATACCCAGGAAAAAGTAGATGGACAACATCAGAGAAGACATGAATATGAAAGGAATTACAATAGTAGAAGGAAGACGATTGACAGAAGATAGAACTTCTTGGAAGCATTTTGTGTCTAGCTATTGCCGCTGATGAGCTGGCAGAAAGCAAAGATGATGATGATGATGATGATGATGATGATGATGATGATGATGATGATGATGATGATGATGATGATGATGATGATGATATTATTCAGGGGCGTAGTGTATCAAAAAATAAGGGGAGTCTAAATCAGTCTATAAAAAGACCAAATAAATCTTGTATCCATAGCCTATAGCCAGGGTAAATTCCTTAACTAACAAGATGTCATCATGTCAAGATTAACTAACTTTACTAAGTTGTAAAATATAACTTTTTTTTATAATTTATGTAAAGTTTAAAAAAGTTATTAATAACGTGTAAAAAAATTTTTCTGTTTCTCAAAAAGTGGGGAGTCTGTAGACTCCCCTAGCCACAATTGCACGACGCCTCTGATATTATTATTATTATTATTATTATTATTATTATTATTATTATTATTATTATTATTATTACATGGTTGTTAACGCACATCAAATCATTCACAAGTGAAGAATGGCAAGTGCTGGGTGAGTCACGTGATCTAAACAGTTTAGGCCAAACTGCAGAGTACAGTTTTCAGTCGGCGTTTAAAAACAATAAACGAAACAGTTAAGTCCGAAGTGACAGATTTCGGTAGATTGTTCCAAACAGACGGAGCAGCGATTGCGAAGGAACGGTCGGTGAGAGAAAGGCGAGTGCGTCGTTTTCTCAGTTTATTAGCACCACGTGATCTAAGTAGGCGAGACTGTCCCTGCAATTGAATGACGTCTGCCAGGTAGCTGGGCTGTTGTGTTGTTTTGTCTTGAAAGTGATTAGCGCGATCTTGTACTGAATGCGGTATCGTATTTGTAGCCAGTGGAGACGAGCAAGGATCGGTGTAATATGTTCTGTTTGGCGCACTTTACAAACAGTCCTGGCCAGTGAGTTCTGTACCCGTTGCAACTTCTGTAAGTTTTTTCCTGAAGTGCTGTAAAGTACAGAGTTGCAGTAGTCCAGTCTACTGCTAACCACGGAACAGGCTATTGGGGCGGCTGTGTCAAAATCGATGCTGTTACGGATGTGCCTTAGAGCCCGCATGTGAAAGTATGTTGACTTGTAGATTGTGTCAACGTGGGCATTAAAATGGCATTGTGTCGTCAATAGCTACATCTAGACAAATCGTTAGACAGCACATTACTTTAAGCATAGGGTGAATTAAAGTGGCTAGGAGCTAGGGCTATGGGCATTTAGCCTGTGGTAAACCACGTTGGACGATGGAACGGGACTTGAACCTCGCTTCATCAGCCCTAAAGGTCGACTCAGCCTTTTTCGCGGTGGTAAAATGAGCCATCATCCTAAAAGTTATTTAAGTTAAAAATTGGTAAATGCATACTAGCCCCGTATCCGTGGCATTGCACGCCTGGCTGAGGGCTGTGACAAACGGAGATCAAAACCTTGTTGATTTCATTTTCTTCAGGAATCATCCAAATTGACTTTTATCACCTAACAATAAAATCAGTAAAAACAGAAAAGATTAAAACAATAATGAACCTCGCTTCAACAAGATTTCCAGCGCGTTAACCCAAAACCATCATCCTCTTGAGTTATTTGTGTTCCAAATGAGAAAATTATTGGTACTGAACAGCTACTCTGCACAACACTGTGGCAAAGATTTAATGTAAAACCTTGTTGTTTTCGTTTTCTTCAGCAATCATCCATATCGACTTGTTATCACCTAACAATAAAATCAGTAAAAACAAAAAAGGTTAAAACAATAATGAAAGCAATAGCACGATTTCAGTGTTAAGCAAAACACATCGCACTTAAGAGTGAGCACACAAACTGAAGTCAGAATCTCTTTCTCTTTTGCCCTACTGACCATTTTACAATGCACTTTAGGGTATTGCTGACTTCTAAAATTGATCAGTGCCCACTACTATTTTAATCCCCTCAAAAATAACAATACAATTTATATCGTTAGATAAACAAATGCAACGAAACAGCCTCGCCAACTGGAAAACATTACAAAAACAAATGTATATGTTATACATGAAAATTGGTTAAAACAGTTGAACCACCCTAATGCCATCGATCTTAATGTCCCAAGATTTAAAATCTCCAAATGCTTTTACTTTAACAGAATGAATGTATCAAATTAATTATGCATTGCTGTGATAATTAATTAATGCACTGGTCATTGGCCTACAGTGCAGCACAGACCAAGCAAGCATCCATCACGCATCAGAGCACGTGATATAACAATTTCCCCATTCATCCACTCCAAGATTTTGACTCAAGTGGACAGGCTCACCCTGTCCGAGGCCAATGCTTTAAACAGTAAGCAACCAAGGCATAGTACCTAGTTTCATATTATTAATTTATTAGTATTCATCATCATCATCATCATCATCAGCTCAAAGTCCCCTCTGGCACCGTTGAAACCAGTAGCTTGTTGAACGATCCTTTTCCAAGTTTCCCGGTCTTGTTCCCGCATGAATCGCCTCCGCAAGATTTAATTTGCTCTCTGATATCGGTAAACCATCGTTTTCTGGGCCTTCTCGGGGAGGTGGCGTGCTCCTTACATTGTTCCCTCCATTGCAACGTTCAGAATTCTCTTCTCTTCCATGCGACTGATGTGACCAAACCACGGATGTTGATTCCTCCCTCCTCTTTCTCCTCTAGTCGCTGCATTGCTCGCTCTAGCATCAGTAAAAATGGCAACGGTGATATTGGGTCTCCCTGTCGTGAGCCCACTGTTGGCCTGAACCAGTCTCCGATTTTCCGAATTATTAGTATTACTACTAAATATTCAACTCCTGACAATATCAAATTCGCAACTACACAATGCAAGAAACTTTATGAATGAACTGAGTATCACTGTGAAGCCTGATGGTAAAGTCTAATGACACTGACCTCCAAGTTTACCAAATTCTTTTTCATGTACTCGATCCAATACGTCTTTATCTAATTGCTCAGCCTCTTTATACTTTGACTGCCTCCAATAGGTCGCTGCCTAATTCCAAACATCACAACATAAAAAAATTATCTTGCTTAAGAAGCATGCAACTGTAATGTCATTCAGCTCCATTGCAATCCCTGCATTTATATAGCACTGATTGCAGTAAACTCTAAAGCGTTTCCATGAGAAAGTCTCAAAACAAAATCACCCCAAAACAACTCCGTTTTTAACACATAATAATGGCAAAGAGGGTACATAGCCTACTACAGTACATAGCCAAGCAAATAATCCACAACATGCTCTATAATGCTGTACTTTTGACCATTATCATTCAGCTAGGCTGCAACATAATATGGAATGCTATTTCACTTGAAAATTTTGAATACAGTAAAAGAATATATTTAACAGAACAATAAAATTAATGTTCCAAACATCACCCTCTTAAGATCAGCCCAAAGCAATTATCATTGTCATTGTCTTTTATGATTTGTTTTGTTAGTTTTTAAACAAACAATCATTATAATAATATCGATAACACTGGGCTACAAAGCATTTCTTGTCAGTTGCCTTAGATATTAGACTTCTTTCTGGGTACATTTAAGACGCTGATTCCAAATATGTAATCGGATTTTCTGTATCAGCTCTAGTTTTTGGGATACGGCCATAAATCTTGTATTTGATGCATGAAAATTAGCTATAAGTTATCACAAGGCAAGAAAATTGTCTGTCCAATAATTACGTCAACATTTTTTGATCAATTTTTGACCCCTTTTTCCTGTCAGCAGCTGTCAGACTTTCAGTGGCCCTCATAATTATGTCAAAAACATTTGACCCCACCAAAGGATCAATGACGGGTCCCCCTAAAAAGTTTAGAAGGTTATAATTTTTTGTTGTTTCCTTTTTTTGCTCATCAAGTGTCAAAATGTTGTGATGATGGCCTTTACTGCTTGTCGGGTTTATTTCCGTTGTAATAAATAGGATTCCTTAAAATTTCATATTTTTTATTATTGTCATAAATGAAATTGTTGAAGTCAACTTCTCCTGACCTCTCCTTCCACTGTCAACAACTGTCTATTTTATAGACAGTGTATTTATAGCAGGAAAATGCTTTTTTAGAAATGCATTACAATAAATGACACAACCAAACAACTGAAAATCTTACCATATTCAATTTTACAGTCGATACTTTCGAATCGGAATGTCCATAACAGGATGCATAAATCTCTAAAGCCCGTATGTAATATTCTTCAGCCTGGTTGATAGAAAATAAATCACAAGAACATAAATTATACTTAAAATACAGGAATATATATATATATATTATTTTGCTATGGTTAAGTTCGTTACATAGTCAGTGGCGTAGCCAACTGGGGATTTGGAGGTTAAACCCCCTTTGGGCGCCGACGAAACAAATTGTTAATGTGTTCCGTGCATTTTTAATTTTCGGACGCGGTTTTGAGGGTCAACTCCCTTTGGGGCTGCTTACCAAAATTTTTAAGCGCCATAGACGTGACGACCTTTTTTGCTTGTCAGCATCTGAAGAGCCACCAGAAGAGCTGTGGCAAACGATGAAAGAGGGTTTCAAGGAGGTAGCTCAACAAGTAATTGGAAAACAAAGGAAAAGAACAAACAAACCATGGATAACTGAGACTACTCTAAAGTTGATGGAGGTCAGGAGGGAACTCAAAGCAAATAAATCTAAATCAGAAGAAGATCGCTTGGCATATGCCAAGGCAAAAGCAGAAGTGCAGACACAGGCCAGAAGAGATAAGAAGCAGTGGCTTGAGGAACAGTGCCAACAGATTGAGCAAGGAATTAAATCTAACAACACCAAACATGCTTTCAAAGTGATTAAAAACTTAAGGAGAGACTTTGCTCCAAGACAAAGAAACATCAAAGACAAGATGGGAAGGCTTTTGACAGATTTAGATGACATAAAGCGTAGGTGGAAAGAATATGCAGAGCAACTATATGAAGACGATCACACCAGTCAAGATGACAACATCGGCGCAGAGGAACAACCTGAAGAAAGGCCAAACCTGATCCTTGTAGATGAGGTACAGCACGCCATTAAAAGATTACCAAAAGGAAAGGCTGCAGGATATGATGACTTACCAGCAGAGATAATAAAACTGGATAGCGATGTAATAGCGCAAGGATTTTGCCGACTATGCAACAAGATACTGGAAACTGGTGAATGGCCAGAAGACTGGAGACGATCAATATTTGTTCCCATTGCAAAAGTCAAAGGCACAACAAACTGCGAGGATTACAGAACTATAGCGTTAATCAGTCACGCCAGCAAAATACTTTTGAGAATCTTATTAAATAGAATGCAAAGACAAGCAGAAAATGAGCTTTCGGATGTGCAGATGGGTTTCCGAAAAGGAGTTGGCACAAGGGACCAAATTTTCAATCTAAGACTAATAATGGAAAAAGCTAGAGAGATGTCAGTACCGCTGTACATGGCATTCATAGACTATAAAAAGCGTTTGATTCAGTACAGCACACAAAGCTCTGGAAAATACTAAAGGGAATGGGATTATGCCATGCCACAGTTGACATAATTCAAAAATTGTATAAGGAACAACAAGCTACTGTAAGAGTGGACAAAGAAACAACAGGTTGGTTTATGATTGGAAAAGGCCTACGACAGGGCTGCCTTATCTCCCCTATGTCATTTAATTGCTATTCAGAACACATAATGAGATGTTCAGCAGATGAACTTCCAGATACAGGAATTAACATCAGTGGACGAGTGATTAACAACCTGAGATATGCTGATGACATAGTTTTGATAGCAACTTCGCCAAATTCATTGCAGGAACTGGTAGATAAAGTGGATTTTGTATCGAGAGAACTTGGTCTTGAAATTAGCATTAAAAAAACAAAGGTAATGGTAGCTACAGACAAAAGGATCAAAATCAATATCATGTGTCGTGGGCAACCTATCGAACAAGTGGAAACCTTCCGTTATCTTGGTTCATTAATTACAGAGGATAATGACTGCAGCTCTGAAATAAGATCAAGGCTTGGCATGGGGCGTTCAGCCATAAAGACACTCACTACTGTTTGGAAGGATCGGTCGCTCAGTCTGCACATAAAGAAACGCCTGATGGAAGCATTGGTCTGGCCCATTGCAACATATGGAGCTGAAGCTTGGACAGTGAAAAGGCAGATCAGAAAAGAATCAATGCTTTCGAGATGACAGCTTTCAGAAGAATGATGTCCATCAGCTGGAAAGAACATAGAACAAATGCCTCAATCATAGAAGAACTTGGGGAAAATAGGCGTCTATACTCAGTTATCAAATTTAGGAAACTGAAATACTTTGGTCACATAGTGCGAGCAGACAATTTATGTACAACGATACTGCATGGCAGAATTAATGGCAAGAGGAAGAGAGGACGGCCTCGTAGACGATGGACGGATGATATTGTGGAATGGACAAAACAACCAATTATCAATTGCATCAGAACTGCAAAAGACAGAGTCACGTGGAGAACCTTGTCATCAGCCTGCATAGCCTCCGACCCTCAGCAATGAGGATGGACGATACCATACCATACCATACCATCTGAAAGGATAAATTTAGAAGGAAAGACATAGGATAGATACATAGGATGACCTATATTTTTTGCTTGTCAAGATTTTTCGAAAGTTGGTTACGGTCAAAAGACACAACCAAAACCCCCCTTCCGGAAATCTTGGCTACGCCACTGTACATAGTTATATGAGCGCGAGGACAGCCTATGAAGCTTGTTGTTGCGCCCCTCCTCACACAGAATAATGATACGCAATAACAAAAATTTGGTCGGCCAACCAGGGGACTAACCCCTAAAACCCCTTTGCTACGCCACTGCTATACACCATTTACATCTTCTGTTAGAATATGTCCATCAGAAGAGAAAGAAAAAAGCAAATAGCACCATATATTTCAGGCTTAATACGTTCGAAAAGTGTGACGCCAAAGTGATCTTTACCCTAATTCCCCTGTCGCAAACTGTCACACTTTCTTGGATTCCTTCACCCTCCTGGAATAGCTAACATCATTTAGCCAACAGAAAGGAACAGTGGCGTAGCGTGACTGAAGGGCATCTTTGCCATGGGGGCCCCAAGTTTCGAGCTGACGAGCAAAAAAACGTTATCGCCTCCTTTTTCATCCTGACGAGCAAAAAAAGCTTGTCAGCACATCATTTCTAGAGTTAAGTTAGGGTTAACCCTAACCTAACCCTAGCTTAGACCCCTCTTCGGGGGCCCCCCTCGCCCGGGGCCCGGGGGGCTGTCAACAAAGTGCCCCCCCCCCCCACGTTACGCCACTGGAAAGGAATAGCTGATCTGAGAAAACAACACAGCAATAAAAGTTCTCACTTCCTCGTATTTTCCTTGATGATGACAGTGCCTGGCAAGATTATTTAACAGTTTTCCAACATCCGGATGGCATTTACCTTGAACCTAACACATCAAAATCACATTGCAGCTGGTAAAATTTCTAAACATGTACTCTATGGCATGCAGAAGATAACACCAACAAGTTATTGGACTCTGTAATGTGCCCTTGCTCCTGACATTTTGGTAATATGGAGCACAAGAAATTGTCAGTTTAATAATAATAATAATAATAATAATAATAATAATAATAATAATAATAATAATAATAATAATAATAATAATAATAATAAAAACCTGCTCTTTCGTCATCTTAAAATTTATATGGTTATGAAGGAAAAAATAATGATTATTTACTTCTATAGCACCATTTTTACAGCAAAATCCTAACACCTGGCAATCATCAAGAACAATCATTCTAAAGGTATTTATGCAGCAATCCTAGTAGGCCTACAATTTGAATAGTTATGTAACTCTTTGAAGGCGTACATGTATATCGAAAAAGTCAATATCGAGGGCAGAGGGCTGACAATAACACATCTATGATAAAAGTCGACATATTGCACGTAGAGCATTTCGATATTACTATATTTGCAAGGTGGTGCCCGTGTAGGCGTATCTACAGCAGAAAAAATCCAACTCCAAAGAGTTAAAGAAAAATTCATAAAAATTAGAACAATTATAAGGACTGCATAGCAAAGTTTCAATAACCGTCAACATCAGAGTTATCATGAATTGAGAATTTTATTTAAAATGCCACTTCCAACATCTCAAGTTTTGAATGTTAATTACAGCGTCACTACAGCAGCTTCTAAGCTTTTGGTGAATTTTTTCAGGGGAATATTTTTCAGGGGAACATTTTCAGGGGAATATTGCTACGCCAATTCTATTCATATTACATAAAAGCAGCCGATGAAAATCAGTCGAAGGCCTCAGTGACTCACCTTCTCACGAATAATGAGCGCTCTTTTCGAGAACGGCTCTGCTTCTTTAAACTGTCCTCTCTCTCCAGAAAGAACTGCCAACTTTTCAAGAATATCAGCAACCTTGGAGGAAGCAAATCCATAATTGAACATAGCAGAAAATAATGACAGAACAAAAAATCAAAGTCCTCACGGACTCATTGGGCGACGCTGGCCTCCGTTGCTATAGTCCTCAGCCAGGCGTGCAATACCACGGAATACGGGATTAGTGCACCTCATAGCGTATCTGTTTGACTAATTATCGCATTTTGTCACTGCTCCTTATTTTACCAGCGCCCTCTAGCGAGTAAGGTTGAGACTACCTAAGGGCTCCTGGGGGTCTCGAACCCGCGACCTCCTGCTCTATCATCCAACGTTGTTACCACTATGCTAACTTCCCACCCTGTTAAACTTACTGCCCAAATGACAGAACGAAAATAATAATAATAATAATAATAATAATGGTGTTTAATTAAGTAGGATCTGTTTTGTGTTCGAACCGCTGTGTTCCATTTGGCCTTTCATTCAAATAATGGTTTTGTTCATTTGAGGTCTAATTGAGATCTTAAATTCAGCAATCACATTCAACAAATGAATGTAGGCCTATATCTGATTTTGCAATCAGCTACAGGCAGTGCCGTCATTTGGGGAGGGGGCAGGGGGGCATTTGCATTTTTTTCGCCAACGTTTGTGTAAAATGACTGACAAGCAAAAAAAGGTCGTCAACTTTTTCGCAAGTACTTGTCAGGTCGAAAGTATTTTGCCCTCCCCCCTGAAAAACAGTGAAATGACGTCTCTGGCTACAGGTCATAAGAAAAGATACAATACAGTTTGAATCTTATGACTACATGATATCAATTAACTTTTACCCATTCAGAATCACATAGGCCTAAATTAAATAAACTGTGATGCCGCAAAAGGTTTTTAAAAATAGTAAATGCTGCAAATACTGACTTTTGGGTGTTCAGGTCCCAACGTCTTTTCTCTCACAGCTAGAGCATCAGTCAGTAGAGGGATTGCCTCCTTGTACTTTCCTTGATTTCTTAAACGTTTTAAAAATGCTATAGCATTTATAACGTAGCAACCATGATAATTATTTCTGTCAAAATTAGGCCAATTCAAATTCGTTTTTTTGTATCGATCTAAAACTAGGGTAGTTAGACATTTCTCAGAGTGGGTTGGATGACATCATATTCATACGCGCATTCTGCTATCTGTGCCAATAGACATAGCAGGTCAACTTGCCCGTGGGCTAGCGCATCGACAATGTTACTATAGATTCCCAAGATGACCGTTTCGGTAGAAGACGTTGTCGGTAAGCAGACTGATCTGCTATAAACATTTACATTCCCTATGCATCGAATCGGTTTTCATCATAGGAACTAGGATCAGAATCATCAATAACATAGTCTACATTTTAGAATTTTATAATACTGTGGTCCCTGAAATTGTAAGTCTGCATGACACTCTACTTGGAAAGCTTGGGAACCACTGATCTATGCAATAGCCATTTTGTGAGCAGCACACCTTGAGAATTTCACTCACCTGTACAATGATGCAAGAATGCTTAGCATAGAGGCAACATAGGGGTGGTTATGCCCTCTATATTTCTCTAAATCGTAAATAGCCTGTTTGCAGAGTGGTACGGCGACCTCATAACGACCTTGCTTGGCATACTGGATCACAAGATCCTGAAGAGAGAGCAGAGTAAGACTAGATTGACATTCTCCATCCAAGGGTAAGATTCCAGATTTTGCTAGAACATTAGTATCATCAGCTGCTCAAGGCTTGACGAATAAATTCAACTAATTTACATGTAATTACACATGCTTTCAGCAATTCTGCAAATGGCATTGAACGTATTTCAACAAAGCAACACTGCTCTTAAATTTCAGGTCACTTTGTTCACCTTCTGCAGATTGATCATCATCATCATCGTCGTCGTCGTCTTCATATTCAGAGAAACCCAAGTCAAGCATCAGTGCAGACATGTTGGCCTGTTCTATTTCACCTTCGCCCGGTACCTGGTTCACATACGGAGTGAAATAATCGTGTAAATACAGCTCAAAGTGGTGATATCAATCAAGTCAATAAATTTCTATGGGGCCGAGGCACCAGCCGATGGCGCACCAAATCCAAGTAGAATTAGAGCCAGGTCAATCAGGAAAGATCAGTCAGAACAGCGGCGGAGCAACCTAAGGAGGATAAGCCAAGTCAAACAGGTATGTTTTAAGGCCGGGTCTGAATGATGACAAAGTGTTAGTTATACGAAGTGATATTGGCAATGAATTCCAGGGCTAGACACTGAGAAACAACTAGTGTCAATGACTGTATGAAAATGAGGAAATATGAGCAAATGAAAGTCCTGCCGAATACCTAGATTAGTGATTAGTAGGTCGAGGGATAAGTCGCATCTTAAGACAATTGAGTTCACTATATAACATGGTTTTATATACTTGAAGACATATTTATAATTAATTCGATGTTTGATAGGAAGCCATTGTATGGACTGTCTAGATGGGGATATATGGTCAAATCTGGGAATTTAGGATTTGACACTAACTACAGAATTTTGTACACTTTGAAGTTTCTGCATATTTGATTTGTGATGCCGAAAAGCTGGGAATGGCAGTAGTCTAGGCGACAAGATACCGCTGCATTGGCTCGTTGAATAAGGATCGGTTTAGAAGTAGATGTTTTATGCGATGGATGTCACGAATATGACAATAAGATGTTTTGCAGACTGAATTTACGTGGCTATAGTGAAACAGAGGGAAGAATCGAATGTCACACCAAGGATGCGAGCAAAAGTACTTCTAGAAACAACTGTGGAATCTCCTAGGACTACAGATTTCAGAGTTTCAGATTTGGTCAATTGAGCTGCAAACATCTAACTGAAACATTGACTTGTGAAGCAGTTGAATAAAGAGATGGCAAAACACTGATTAATTATTATGTAATGAAAACAGAATTTCATGAAATTTTGCTAGAAATATGACGGGAATCTAGGAATAAAGCACAATTACTGTTAGGCCTATGGTACGAAAGCACTGTAATCAAACTAAGCTTATTTCACGAATAAGGTGAAAAAAGGCTAAAAATGTAATAGTATACACGCATTGACATACCATATGCCACATAATCCTTGCATATTAGGTACTATACAGCATACTAGGCCTAATATACCGCAGACATAATTTAACACTTTAACATTCCTAACGCTAGATGGGCCTACATTCTTTACAACAGGGTACCGGATTAATTCATTAATCTCAAATGGCTGTTGCTCCCAACTTTGTTCCAGCAGCCATGATCAAATACTTCTTTTACCTCTTGATAAAAATGACAGACAGTATTCTAGCAGAAATCCGTTTCTTAGGAATTCGCTGCTTGATGGTTTAACAAAGGTGCTATCCATATCATCGTCTTCATGTTGTTTGTCACGGTGTTCGACAACTTGCCGTTCACCCTGGCATTCACTACATCTACAGAACTGTGAAAGTCTTTTTGGCAGCATAACATGACAACATTTCATAAAAACTTAATTTACAATGCTATAAGCTGCTTCAATAAATATTTGCTACCCCACGTTTATGTCAGAGCAAACAGTAGGCTACACAGATCATAATAAGTAACATTAAGCCTACCTTGTCATCGTCATTGTCATATTTTTTCATATTAGTCATAAATTGGAGATGGATTTTCTCCTGTGCCAAAATTACGCATTTCTGCTCACTTTTCTGCAAAAGCTTTTGCGTGTTAACAAGTTCATCACGAAGTGCAGAATTTTCCTGGCAAAGAAACCAAGTATACATGTAAAAGCAACAACAATAAAATTAGTAATAATGATAGTAACAATAGCTATGTTAGTGATAATAGTAATAATAGGAATAATAATTATAATAATAGTGAATTTTATTATTATTATTATTATTATTATTATTATTATTATTATTATTATTATTATTATTATTATTACTATTAAGACAACTTATGTATCGCCGAGGTCGTGACCCAGGCCAAAATCTAGGGCGATATAAGAAATGTCACTTGTATGATTTGTCAAACAAGTAAGTCTTTGGGTTTATAGCAGATTTGATTGTCTCACCTGGGCCTCACTAAAGCCAAGTTCCATAGCTTCTGTAGATTTTTTCACAAGAGCAATATTATCATTGTTAATATTGGTCCCTCCACCTTCAGCTTCTGAAGTGGAATTCAAACTGTACAGCAGCTGAGCGTGCTCAGTTTTTAGAGATTCAAGGCCTTGCATAAGACTTTCGATGAAGAAATTTTTCTGAAGTCCTTTCATTCCATCTGCAGGGATTGGGAACTCTCTCCTGCATAGGGGACATGGTAAGGCGTCTCCCGGTTTCTTCCCATTCTTTAGCTGGATGTCTTCGAAACATTTGAGGCAGGCGGTGTGGAAGCATGCCAACATTCTGGGATCTGTGTAGGTCGTCAAACAGATGCAACATTCTGACAACGCACGAAGTCGTTTCATCGCTTCATTCTCAACTGACGCCATTTTGACAGTAACTGTTGCTGCGATCTGTTTTGCAAACACGAACTAAATCTATAACGCAAACAATGACTTTTATCTAGATATCTTATATTGCATGCAACACGTTGTAGCTGACAGACTCGAAAACATGAGCTGGCTGTATCTATAATAAAGTTTTGAAAATTCCTCTTTTAAAATATATTTAAAAGATTAGGTTAGCTCCTGTTTAGGTCAGCAATGTTCCCCTTCCACCTTTTCCTGTGGCATAGACGTCCACATAAGTGACGCTCCTAAATCGGTAAACCAATGTTTTATTTACAGTATTTTTACAGATTTTAGTCACCCAATTTATTGAAATGAAAAGAAGTACATTGAACAATAATTACGTGGGGCATGATTGTCGAATATAAAAATGACTGTTTGTAGACTTGTCGCGTAACTAGTGACTATAATCAAAAATGTCTATAAATAGTCATCCTTCAAAAGTCCAAAAGCTCAAATTGTTTATCCTCAGCGTGACGCGTGAGACTGATGCACTATACGCAAGGTATCCAAACGAGGACGATTAGTGGACAAACTAACGCACGTCTCTCTATCAACATCAAGAAATGTCGATTGACCATATCTTTGATTTGATCGTTTGCATTGCTTATTGTTATTATTATAGTCACTGGCGTAGCGTGCACCTTTGCTGCCTCTGGCTCATGGCTAATCAGCCGCCCCCAATGCATTCATATCAGCGGCGTATCTAGGGGTCTTCAAAAATTTTAAATTCAAAATTTGCCGCCTCTTCTAAACAATTTCCCGCCTTGACTGGACATCCTCTGACAAACAAACAAAATCGTCGCTCCAAAATGTGCCGCCACCCGTCATGTGTGCCGCCCATGGCTAAAGCCATACTAGCCATTGACACGCTACGCCCCTGGTTATAGCTAAAGCTTTATTCACGATTGCAGACTATTCATTTGGTAGTACTTCACGGCTTCCTGGCCGAGAACACAGTGAGAAATACACATTGTATTAAAATGAAATTGGTTTCTGCAAGTATACACACACAGATATATATATATATATATATATATATATATATATATATATATATATATATATATATATATGCTAGGAACGACCGTGAATTCACTACAACTAGTTTGTAATTTTGCAAAAATTGCTTATGTTTTTGCAATTGTGTCATAAAAATTGTGTAATCATGTTTAATGTATTTGGGAATATTTTTTATTTGAACCACTGTATTTCTCGCGACACATCTAGCAAATGCTCTCGACATACAGTATTTATAGTTATACTATTTATACTTATCTATTTACTCATTTAAAAAATCTGCATCCTTGCATTAATTAATTCCTAGTTATCTTAGTTTTAATTTTTGATTCTTTTCTAGTTTACTATAAGTTAGTTAGTTAAGTCTCTTGCCTCATTATGTAGGCCTATGTATTTTGATATGATGCTGAACTTATATCATTATATCATTATGTATTTATTTTATGTTGCTAATCTTGTAATAATAAATTGAATGATAGATTGATTGATTGACTGACTGACTGACTGACTGACTGATTGATTGACTGATTGATTTATACAGTATGAAAAGCTCTGCACTAGACTATTTAAGCTATATCATCATCATCATCATCATCATCATCATATGCAGTTTTAATAGCAAAAATAAATCCTTATGAAAGAGTCATGCTGATGTTCGCGATGTTCAATTTTAAGTCTTACCTTACTTTGCGATAAAGAAAACACCGATCGTCCAGTCACAGAAATGTGTGTCCTGCAGATTCGTATATCTAATATTGTACCTTGATTTCAATTGAAGAAGGCAATAATCGATAGATTGTAAAGTCTAATATGAAGTTGCTGATAAGCATGACAATTGCAGTTAGAGGTCGTCCAGAAACTTATGCTAATTTGTTTGCACTTTTAAGTGCGGGAACTTTGACCTATATAGAGTCATTGCACCCATTTTTGAGACTCTATCCCACTAATCAACGTTTTATTGCCTCCATGTTTTTAATCATTGAAAACAGCTAATTTTTCCTCGTTCTTTCCTAGAATGTAGTTTCGACTTATCAGCTATATTCGTAGAATAATGAAGGCTCACTTGAATGTTTGTGGTAAAACGCTCGTGAACATTGAGGGATTGAAAAATTCTGCTATAAATGGCGTGGTGATGTCAATAGAGTCTTTAGGTGTGCTAGTTTGAAGAGGGACACTTGCGAAATACACTTATACAGTACGTGATTATTCCAAAAATTATATTATCTACTGTAAAGATAAAGGTATAGGTAGGTCCCGTACTCGAGTTCGAGCGTTGTGTTCCTGCACTTATCTCCGGTCTTAGGCAATCAGCGACGTGGGTGGTATAGGCCAATAATCTGGGGCAGGTTGCCACTATTTTCCTCGGACCGGCGTTTTACCTCGCAGCTTAACCGCTGCTCGTCATTTTTGCCGCCGCCCAGATCTGAGAGGCGGTCTTCGCCTCGCTTCCTGGAATGTTACGGCGCTATCGGAAACTGGTAATTATCAAGCTGCACTTACTCAAGAACTACAGAGATTGCAGATCGGTGTTGCTGGTTGCAATCGGTTCGGCGACTCCCTTCTGCTACACTCAGGTGGCAAACAACGACGTAGTGGTTTTGCTTAATCATCAATCCGTCGTTCATCAATGCACTACGAGTATGGACTCCTATCTCGAATCGTCTCTTCAGGCCATGCTATCCCATCGACATGGTCATTTCGCTATAATTTTCGCCTACGTTCCAACCGAAGTATAGCGGACGATGAGGACAAAGAAGCGTTCTACAACCAGCTTTCCGCTACTATTGCATCTACTCCTCCGCACGATATTCTGGCCATTCTTGGAGGTTTCAATGCTGCGTCTAGTCCAGCCACCGTCAACAATGGTGCAGTTGTCCCAGCTTCGGCTCCGGCGACCCAAACAATAACTCTGATCGGCTATTATTATTAATTTATTATTGTTTTTGTTCTATTTGGTGCTGTGCTTGTCATGGATAAAGATTATTATTATTATTATCTCTTTGCGCCATTCAGGGGCGTAGCGACGGGGTATATCGGTATATATACCCCCAAATAAGTCTACCTTACAGCTTTTTATGTGATTTACAGGCGATTATATGTGTTTTATATGGTTTATAGTTAAGATTTATACCCACCCAAATATTTATACCCTTCCAAATCAAATTCCTGGCTCCGCCCGTGGCGCCATTCATAGCCTCGCGTACCTCGGATCCTGGTTTCAGCGCCTTAAGATTCATCACTGGACATGTTTGTCACATGACGGCCACAACAAAACGGAGATCGATCAAATCCTCACACTCCAAATGGATAGACACCTTCTCAAAACACTCCGCGTCTACCGGAGCCCAAAGTGAGTGTCCTGCTATCACTGATTGATCGATTGATTGATACAGTATGAAAAGCTCTGCAGTAGACTATTTAAGCCAAATGGATAGAAAAATAAATCACCATTGATGTTCTGTTCAAAACACTCCAGTGATGGGTAATTGAATTTCTAATTCTAATTAATTAGCTAATGAATTAGCTATCTGTCTAATTCTAATTCTAATCAATTACTTCAAAAAATTTGCCGGAGCCCAAAGTGAGTGTCCTGCTGATCACAAATGATTGAACTCGATTGATTGATACAGTATGAAAAATCAGCTCAAATTAAGTCCCAGATTTACTTCGATATATGACTATTTAACAGAAACTAAGAGCTATCATCATCATAATTGTATTTCTTTTTGGGAGGAGTTTAATCATATTATACCGACCACATCTGCTGCTATTGAAAGATCATTTAGCAAAAATAAATCCTTAGGAGAAATCGAATAGATGAAACAGTCATGCTGATGTTCGTGATGTTCAATTTTTTTGATGTTCAATTTTAATTCTAATTAATTAGGCCTAACCAATTCTAATTCTAATTGTAAAGTTTTAACTAATTATAGCAATTCTAATTAATTAGATAAAAGGCAATTACCATCACTGATAAATATCGCTGGAAATAAAACTCAATAAGCCAAAGAAAAAGAATCCCATACAGTATTGAGGCAACGCAACGGTCCACCGCTAGCAACGAAAACTAACTAGTACCTAATAAGTAAAATCTACATTTAGTATATATATATATATATATATATATATATAGAGATATATATATATATATATATATATATAGAGAGAGAGAGAGAGAGCACGTCCCCTTGTCCAATAGCTGGGCACTCAATTAGTGATGTTAAAGTGAAAAGAACTAACTTAGGCCTAGCACTCGTTGACTAAATGTCGAAGATAATATACATGCAGTCATTGCTAACTGTGTCTGATTCTTGTAGTTTAACACTCAATAAGATATAACTATAATTAGCGCTAGCCAGGATGTCGCGTGTTGAAAGCATAATTTATACAAGAATACTGTTGGAACTTTACATTTCAAAAGCATGCAAATGTAGCAATTCCATTGCAACAATAATGTTTTGAGCAATTTTAGTTTAAAATAGGATAAATGACTCAGATAAGTAAAAATCAATTCAATTAACAAAAATAATATTGCCTCGATCTTTGCATCAGATTAAGAAGGATGCAGGAAACAGATTTCTTTTGAATGAAAGTCATCCGTTACTTAGACAATAGAATTTGAATCTCTACATGTAGACTAGTAATTTTTTGAAATTTGAAATGTACAATCCATTATTAAAGAAGACCTAATACAAACAGGCATCCTAATCAATTAGGCCTATAGCAGATACATTATGCAGTTTTGTGAAGTGGGTTCGGAGGTAAGGATTCCATGGTTCAGGTTTTGTTAATTACTTCCGAATTGGTTGTTCTTCCCAGCTAACCAGGTGACATTTTACTAGAAGTTTGCTTTTGATCCTGTAAACAGAAAAGTACAGTGTACATGTAGTTGAGATATGCCAAAAGCAGAGTAATATCGGCCAAGAGTTTAATATCGGATGATTGAAGAACTAGACAAATAATGTTAGACTTCAACCGATATTAAAACTACCGAATACAACTAATATAATTATGATTTTCATTTGCAAAAGTAATAGTAAATAGCCATAGTAAATAGCCAAGGAACCTTATTGAACCGTACAACTAGAGCTGGTCAACACTACATTTACAAGTTACATAATTAGACTCAGAAAGTATAACGAGGAAGATTAATTGAAGCCAACTAGATACGATCAGGTTCTGTATACGAGACAATGCACTCAATCTTCCATGAATTCAAGTGACTGATATTCGTAAACAATTGTCTTTAATTCTTGACAAATGCTTAGAATGCACAACTGGAATGGGACATTTTGCATAATGTGCAATATGTTTGCACAGGATATAAAAAGTTCAGGTCAAAAATATGAAACTGAAAGCGACATTTTAATATTCTGATAAATGCCTCTTATTCAGGTCTAAGTTCTTCACAATTATTTATGAGAAATTAGTCCCAGTGGCATTTCATCATCATAAATTCTTAACCATATAGTAACTAATAAATATACTAAACTGAAAAAGATAAAATGCCAACCACTCACATTATTGGCAGTATTAAGAGCTCTTCTTGCTAAAAACAAGACATAGAACAATCATAGATTTTGTGATGTTACACCAAAACGCACAACAGTTCAATAAACTGACAGATACCCATAAAAGACTAAAGCCATGTCAAAACATCACTCATTTCTATCATAAGAATAAATAATTTATTCAGAATTCTAACCAAGAGCAGATCATTATAGAAAAATAAATTGCAGTCCATTTCCAGCAAGAAAATGGTACATGTGAGAGTCAATCAATCAATCAATCAATCAATCAATCAATCAAAAAACTCTTCTATAGTGTCAAAATCACAATGCTCTTTCATGTCATATGAGCACAAATGCAATTACATGAGTTAAATCAGCACATGCATGCATGCATATATATATATATATATATATATATATATATATATATATATATATATATATATACGGGCGAGTTAATGTGTCGTGAACATCAACAAAAGCAAGCAGAAAATACAGGACCTTGACAAATGGTGTTAAGACGTCATATATGGTTAATGCACAAAATAGCAATCATCTCAGAAGGATTGCATGAAAAAAATCACATAAAAAGAAATTCATTGGGACGGAGAAACAAGTATCGAACTCTTTGAGAAATTAAGATGATTGCCATAAGCGGATACAAATCACGACTGTCGGTCTTAAATTTGATGAGGATGATAACATGAAAAGAAATACAATAAATCTGCAAATGTCGTTACTATTACCTTATGTTAGACCCACTGCCATCAGTCTGGCCGTCCGATGTCCCCGTTAATTTCTGAAATATTTTGGCACTATTACTCACTATGGACTGGCGCAGCTTGCTAAAAAATCCGCTACCATCAAGCTGGTCATTCTGAAAGACAACCAAACCAAATAGACATTACAATAAATCATAAACAAATATGTCTGAGAAACATAAAGCTTAGTTGAAACGCGTTAATTTAGATTCAGAAGTAGTTAAAAGGTTTTGCTTTGTAGCGGTAGGCTGCGTGTATGAGTGATGATTGTCCAAAGCTCTCTGCTTCCTGCAATTTTCAAAAGTTTTGTTCCACACAGATACATTTTCGGTTGTCCTCACTTCCAAATATTTTCCTAAATGCCGTCAAAACACAGCCTTGTACATAATCATGCTGCAGCCTCATAACACACCTAAAGTATTGCAGCTTTATCAGACTTGATGCTTTAGAAATGCACCCTCTGTTCCAGCACAGAATATGATGGTTTAATAAGAGTGATGGATCGAACAGGAGCATAGAATTAGGACAAGCTACAGAGAAGAAATAGTTTCTACTACAGAAGGAGTCCTACGCTCGATTAAATCGGAAATGGCAGCAGTGTTCGTCGCACAACAACCAGCTGAGTGTTTAGAGTGGGACACAGGAGAAGAGAATGAAAAACAGTGCATAAGCTGAAATCCTAACAATGATCCATGAAGACAAAGTGAAAGACAATTAGCATGTGCACAAACACTTTTATTGCATGATCGATTGGCAAAGTCTTCAATCGTCTTTGCTGCCTCCAGCTTTTTCTGCACCTTGTATACTGTACGCAAGGTCTTCAATGTAACATCAAGCAATGAACTAGACAAAAGAAAGAACACTGAAAAAGTCTTCATTTAAAGCAAGCTCAAAGACTTGTGCTGATCAACTAACAACCTTCACTTGACATATTTTGCAAACCTAACAAATCATCTGCGGCGATTCATATTAGTCCTACATGATAATTATAAAAAAATAAATCAAAAACTATTTCAACTTCAATACAAACTGCAATGCAATCTATACAGCCATAACCAGGACTATTTCAACTATGCAAAGTGTCAAACTCAATTTTTTGAAAATTCATACATCACCTGTCAATACTGTCTGATCGGTACCAATTTCTGTAATCTGGAATTAACTGCGGATCCTTTGCTTTACCCTGAAAGAGAGATAGACAAATTTCATAACATTTAAGACTATAAAATGTCCATCAAATTCAAAAACCTAATAGAAAACAATCATATAATTAGAAGTGGACAGTTATTGTCTCTGTAAATTAAATAGCTGCAATATGTGCATCAAATACATGCAAGTACACTCCTGGCCGCAACAAATATTAACAAATCATTAGGCAGCACATTACTTTAAGCATAGGTGAATTAAAGTGGCTAGGAGGCATTACTGCCTGTGTGAAAACCACTAGGGACGCTAACGGGACTTGAACCTCGCTTCATCAGCCTACCGCTCCAGCGCGTAACCCACTCTGCCATCATCCTCTTGAGTTATTTGTGTTCGAAATTGAGAAAATGCATTCAGTTGGTACTCAACAGCTACTCTGCACAACACTCTGGCAAAGATTAATGTAAAACCTTGTTGATTTCATTTTCTTCAGCAATCATCCATATCGACTTGTTATCACCTAACAACAAAATCAGTAAAAACAGAAACGGTTAAAACAATAATGAAAGCAATAACCAAGATTTCGTTGTTAAGAAAAACACAGCACACTGAGGAGTGTTCCAGTCAGGATTAGTTTCTCTCTTGCTCAACTGAAAAATTTAACCCATACACTTTATGGCACTGTTGACTTTTAAAATTAATCAATGCCTACTATAATTTTAGCTCCTCTCAAGAATAAGATATTAATACTGTTGTGTGTGGGGGGCTTTAGGAGATGTGTTTGCCTGTTCTCTCGCTTGTGTCTGTGTGTTTGGTCCTTAGGTGGCGCTTATTATGATTATTGTGCCGTGTAGCTTATGAGCTTAAACTATTCTAGGTCTTTGCCTTAGGCTCTTCCGTTTTGGTTGTTGCTGATTATGGACCTTTGCGAGAATAAAATCTTTTAAATCAACCAAATCTTATAAATTAATATAACGCTGCGCTCCGAGCCTCTAACATATGGGGGCTCGTCCGATTAATACCACCACTTAGATAATCAAATGCAATGAAAGTCTCATTAACTGGAAAACATTACCAAAAAACAAAATTTACACATGAAAATTGGTTAAAACAGTCAATCAATCCTAATGCCATCGATCTTAATGTCCCAAGATTTATAATCTTCAAATGCTTTTACTTTTAAAAAATTTCTCAAATTAATTATGCATTGCTGTGATAATTAATGCACTGGGCGTTGGCCTAAAGTGCAGCACAGACCAAGCAAGCATCCATCACGCATCAGAGCACGTGAGAATGCTTGATGTACCAATATCGCTATTCATCCACTCCAAGATTTTGATTCAAGTAGAAGCCAATGCTCTATACCAGTGGTGTCAAAACCTTGGCCCGCGGGCCAAACTTGGCCCGCGGTCTGATTTTATTTGGCCCGCTAAAATATTAACGTATAAAATTTTTTTACTAATAGTTTATGCGTGAAATTGGCTGTTAGGCATGACTAGAATACGGTTTGTCATAGTTACAACAATAGGTTGTAATCAAATCAATGTAAATAATGTAATGATTGAATGGCCTTTTAATGTTTTCGTCATCCAGCACGCATGCCATCCAGCACGCGTTCCAACTAGCACGCGAGCTCAGATTTTGGAATATAATATTGACAAGCATTTATGCATTTGGCCCGCGAGGACATGAAAAACATGTCATTTGGATATTTAGTTTCATCAACTACACAATCCAAAGAGTTTATGATTGAACTGAGTATCACTGTGAAGCATGATGGTAAAGTTTAATGACACTGACCTCCAAGTTTACCAAATTCTTTTTCATGTACTCGATCCAATATGTCTTTATATATATGCTCAGCCTCTTTATACTTTGCCTGCATCAAACAGGCCGATCCCTAATTCCAAAACATCGCAAAATACAAAAAATATCTGGCTTAATTTAAGAAGCATGCAACTGTAATGTCATTCAGTGCCATTGCAATCCCTGCATTTATATAGCACTGATTGCAGAAAACTCTAGAGTGTTTCCAAGAGAAAACCCCTAACCACAATCAAACTCAGCAACCAAACAACAAATCCGTTGTTGGACGCATAATAAGTCTTAATCTAATGCTGAAAGAAGCTATCCAAGATAAATGAATGCAAACTTGATCCTCCAACGTTGAGAGCAAGTGAGAGAGCGGTTATATGACCAGGCAATAAAACCCTAGAAGGAATTATGGGGTGCAGGGATATTTCTAGGATTGTGAATTTGAAGGGTGTTGGGTTTTTGGGTGTTGACAAGCAAACAAAATTTGCGCGCGGCGCGGCGCACTGTGCCCGATTTTTAACACGTAAAGACGGGCCGGCCTTTAACAATGGACATGTCTGATGCGGAATTGAACAAGACTATTGACGAACAATTTGATACTAACCGTTCAACACCCTGTGTAATTCACAGGGTGTTCAACGATGCGTGAACATGGTCAGTGAGGTATCAAAGGCCGTGTATGGTATGGACGCAAGAGATGGTTACATACGAGATGTTTTGAGGTCGCGTCGTCTTATGCCTTCTTACAAGAGCAAGCAAGAACATTCTGCAACTGATGATTCAGAGTGAAACAAATTTATGACTATACGCACATTTCACAGACCACTCTTACAGTCTGACTGCGAGTGTTTTATTGTCATCTCATAATTTAACGTTAAATAAACAATGGCCTACGCTATGTAATTTCATGCACATCATAACATGGCAAATATTGAATATTTTTTATATAAAAAGGAGCACCTATGCTTGTCATGAAAAATTTTGACCTGCGTACTTTTGATCAGCTTATATGACTGCACAAATCTGCAAATGCAAATGTTCCAATTGATCAGATAAAACTTGTTAATTGGCGCTAAACTCTAATGTACAGAACAAGAATTCAATTGGCAGAATACAGCTGTAGGAAAAATGCTTTTTAAGAATGCAGTACAATAAATGACACAACCAAACAACTGAAAACTTACCGTATTCAATTTTGCCTCCAATACTGTGAAATCGAAATGTCCATACCAGCATACATAAATAGCTAAAGCCTTTGTGTAATATTCCTCAGCCTGGTTGACAGCAAAATAAACCACAATACAAATTTCATATGCCGTGAATAATATTATTACTATGCACCATTGACATCTTCTGTTAGAATACATTCATCAGGAGAGAAAGTGATAAGTAAATTTCACCATGGGCCTACGTATATTTCAGACTTTATAATATGTATGAAAATTCTGACGTCACAGTTATCCTCACCCTACTCCCTGTCACAAATTACCATATTTTCTTACACCTAATTACCCTCTTGGAATAATTAGCAACATAGAGTCATAGACGATGAAATGCATTTAACCAACAGAACGGAAGAGTCGAAAGCTGATGTGCAAAAACAAGAAGGCAATAAAATTTCGCACTTCTGCGTATTTTCCTTGACGATAACAGATCAAAGCATTGTGGTCTAACTGAGCTGCAACGTCCGGATGATCTTTACCGTGTACCTAACACATCAGAATCACATTGTAGGCGGTAACATTTCCAAACATGTAAAGCATGCAGAAGATAATACTAAAAAGTTAAAGATAGCAGCGAAAACCTGCGTTTTCATCATCTAAGATTTATATGAAAATGAAGGAGTAGTTACAGCATAATAATCCTAGTATCTGGTAATCATCAAGGAAAGTCATTCAAAAGCCATCCTACCACAATTACCCCTGTTCCAACTATAAAAATCTCGGATTCTTCTCTAAACTTCGAATCACAAATCTCTCAGCTTTCCAAAGCGCGCTACTTTCATAGCCGTGACCTTCGTCTCCTGCGTCCTTGCCTCAATACCAAAACTGCCTCCACAATTGCCACCTCAATAGTCCACTCCAAATTAGATTACTGCAATTAGATTACTGTAACAATAAATAAATTGCAATCAATTAAAAATGCACTAGCTCGTGCTGTTACTAAGTCACTTATGTTCTCTCATATTTCATCCGTACTAAAATCATTATACATGACGTATATCCAATATATGATGATTACACTTACATATACTGTAGCTCACTAAAGTCATTAAAAATTTGTATACCTTAGAGCACTGTTAACACCTCAGCCTCCTCGACCCAAATGATCTTTTCATCTCACTCTCTCAAACCCACTGAATCAGTCATCCTTGAAAATTTGCAACCGTGCATTTTCATACGCCGCACCTGAACTTTGAAACTCGATCCCAGCTTCCCTCCGCAGCCTTGGCACTTTTCAAACAATAAAATCTAAATCCTCATTTCCTATAATTCATGCATCATCCCCTCAAGTTTTCAGGTCTAATCATATGTTCTTACTTTTCTGAAATCATATTCATCATAGCTGTAACAACCTAGCCTCACTGTCCTTCGGATGTTGACTATTGCCTGGCTGATAACATACCTTCCCCATATTTATTTTAAGAAAGGCTGAGCGCCTAATAATAAGCAGCTACTGTTGTACTGCTTCCAAGGCGATTTATAAATCCACGAGATTTTAGGCCTACTTACTTGCTTACTAAATTGACATAGTTAATTAACTCTTTGAAGAGGGATGTCGACAAAAGTCGATGTTGATGAATAGATGGCTGATAAAAGTAGACACAAAAGTCGACATATTGCGCGAGGAGCATTTCGATATTAATAGGGGCCTATATTTGTAAGGTGGTGCCCGTGTAGGCGTGTCTGCAGCAGAAAAAAATCCAACACCAAAGAGTTTTAAGAAATCCATAAAGATTAGAACAATTATAATGACTGCATAGCAAGTTTCAATAACCGTCAACATCAGAGTCATCATGAATTGAGAATTTTATTTAAAATGCCACTTCCAAAATCTCAAGTTTTGAATGTTAATTAAAGCGTCGCTACAGCAGCTTCTAAGCTTTTGGTGAATAATGCATTTTCAGGGGAATATTGCTACGCCAATTCTATTCACATTACATAAAGGCAGCCGGTGACATGAAAATCAGTCGAAGGCGTTAGTGACTCACCTTCTCACGAATTGTGAGCGCTCTTTTCACGAACGGTTCGGCTTCTTTAAACTGTCCTATCTTGCCAGAAAGAACTGCCAAGTTGTCAAGAATAAGAGCAACCTTTGGAAGCAAAACCATAATTGAACATAGCAGAAAATGACAGAACAAAAAATCAAAGTCCTCACGGGCTCATTGGGCGACGCTGGCCTCCGTTGCTATAGTCCTCAGCCAGGCGAGCAATACCACGGAATACGGGACTAGTGCATCGCATAGCGTATCTGTATCTCTAGGGATTAAGGTTGAGTCGACTTAAGGTTTCCTGCGGGTCTCGAACCCGCGACCTCCCGCTTTATCATCTAGCTTTGTTACACTATGCTAACTTCCCGCACAGTTAACTTACTGCCCAAACGACAGGTCACAAATAATAATAATAATAATAATAATAATAATATTAATAATAATAATAATAGTAATAATAATAGTAGTAATAATAATAATAATAATAATAATAATAATAATAATAATAATAATAATAATAATAATAATAATAATAATAATAATGGTGTTTGGTTCAGTAGGATCTGTCCTGTGTTTCAACCGCTCTGTTCCATTTGGGTTTTCATTCAAATTATGGTTTTGTTCATTTGTGGTCTAATTGAGATCTTAAGTTCAACGTTTTCATTCAACAAATGCATATGCATCAGATTCTATAAGCAGCTACAGGTCATAAGGAAAGATACAATACACTTTGAATCATGTGATCATGTGATAATAATTACCTTGTACCCAATCAGAATCATATAAATTAAATAAACTGCAATGTCACACAACTGTGACACAAGTTATTTACAGTAAAAGTTGCAAATACTGACTTCTGGGTGCTCGGGTCCAAACGTCTTTTCTCGTATAGCTAGAACATCATTCAATGTAGCCGTGGCGTCTTTGTTTTTTCCTTGATCTCTGAATTGCATCAGACATTTTTGAAATGCGATGGCACTTATATAATTATCTAACTACCAGGAAAATTTCTGTAAACATTATTTAAATTCGTTATTATGCATCGATTTCAAAGCTGGGGTGGTTTGACATTTCTCAAGGTGGGCTGGATGACATGATTTCCATATATGAATCCTGATATTTGCATCTGAAAGGTCTGGAAAGTATTGAGGGAAAGCTTGGGCTGACCGACTGATAAACTGAAAAGGGACAATCAGCAAGATATAATTATCTAAATGAAAACTATGCTTCCACACTTCTTTTGCTTGTTAAAAAGTCTTAGGCCAACACTGTAGAATCATTTGAAAAGCAAACATCAGCATGAAATGAAGCTAGACGACAGTCGTTGCCTTGCTATGTCACTGACTGACAGAAGCACATGCAATAATAACAAGATTCAGGTCACAGACTCAATCCCAACAAAACCATAATTGTTGGAATAGTCCCTGGGCTGTATTTATCCATTCCAGGTTACCAACAACATAAACTGCAGACAAAGGTGCTGGTCACTCGACGCAACCCTCTGTTAGGGGCTGTCCATTAATTATGTCAACAATTATTGGGCAATTTTGACCCCCCCCCCTTGTCAACAACTGTCAACTTTCAGTTACCCCATATAATTATGTCAAAAACTTTTGACTCTCCCAAGATCAATGACAGGTCCCAATAACAAGGTTATTATTTTTTGCGGTGATGACCATTTTTACCATTTTTCCCTTTTTGCTCATAGAGTGTCAAAATATGGTGGTGATTACCTTTTTGCCATGTTTTTTCCCATTGTAATAAGTAGTATTCCATGAATTTTTTATTTTTGATTATTTTTTAAAAGTGAAATTGTTGACGCTAACTTCTCTTGACCCCGCTGTCAACAACTGTCAAACTTTCTTAACCCCCCTAAATTGTTGATGTAATTAATGGACAGCCCCTTATGGAACTCGCTCCAGGACTCAGTGACCGCAGTTGCCTGCTTCGAATCGTTTGCTAAATTGCTATCAAACTTAATGCTATCAAACTTAAGACGCAACTTTTTAACTCCTCGTACGACCGTCCCACGTAAAGCGCTCTTGACTTTGTCCCTAGCCATGCTACCGCGCTACATAAATTGTCATAAAGAATATAATAGAATGGATAAAATATAAAATTATTTTACCAAGACCACACCAAGAAACACACCGCCTTTAATACAGTGTCTATTCTAGGCCTTCTTAGGGGGAATCCCCCCCCCCAATTTTTTTAGATGTTGGCTGGAGAATGGAAATCCCCCCAAACGTGTGGAAACTCAAACCTTGTGCCCCCAAAACATTTCAAAATCCCCCCAATGTCAAGAGGGCTAGAATAAACACTGCCTTTAATATATTTCAATACCCTGAAATTGTAATAAACTTTCAACTTCAGCACTAAGGAATGCAGTGGCGATGTAATACAATAATAAAACTTTAAAAATATACCTCAATATTTTTCTGACACCTTCTTTATTCAGTAGTCACTCAGTAAAGATTCTAGGGGAGTAGTAATTTGGGCAAACAAGAGGCTTTTAGATATCTTCTCATAAGAAAGAAGTAAAGGTAGGCAATAAGCTTACATGCACATGTAATCTTGCAAAAATGACTCAATTCCTTTGACAACTACCAACAATGAGTAATCTCATCAAAAAACTGAAGCATGTTTAGAAAAATTTCAATCAAGTCAAATACTGTTAAAGTTTCACTCATACGTTATCAGGAAGCCCCGAAGCTCTACAGTGTATATCAGACGTTCTCAAACCTCTGGCGACAGGCAATCAACCGCGGCCATTCTGAAGTGACGCTACGATCTTCATCGATCAAGCAGCGATGATGATGATGTTGTTGATGATGATGATGATGATGATGGTGATTGGTGATGGTGATGATGGATCATGATGATGATCATGATGATGATGCCAGCCCTCAGAAAGTGGACCGCGAGGCCTCAATATTTGATATAGTGACTGACTTGCTTGCGTGGTTTTAGAATTCTATTTCTGCGAGTTACGAATGATATAAGACAATTTCCATAATTTTATTCTATAAACATTTACATTGCCTATGCATCGAATTGGTTTTCATCATATAGTAATCAGAATCAAAATCATAAAAATAATATATAGTCTGCATTTTAGAATTCTATAACGTTGTGGCCCCGGAAAATTGTAGAAATGGCACTCTAATAGAAAAGCTTGGAAACCACTGATCCAGTGGCGTAGCCAGGATTTCTGGAAAGGGGTTTTGGTTTCGATCGTGATCAAATTTGAAAAAAATTTGACAAGCAAAAACCTCCTCTATTTTTTATTTTTTAGGACCTCACAAGCAAAAACAGGTCGTCACCTTCCTGGCACCTTTACATTATTTCTCTTTTCTATTGCGCTTAGACATTTTTCGGTCGGCAGCCAGCCAAAGAGGGGGTTTGACCCCCAAAATCTCGTCCGAAAATGAAAAATGTATGGAAAAACATGTAAAATTTTGTTCGTCGGCAGCCAAGGGGAGTTTTAACCCCCAAACCCCTCTTGGCTACGCCACTGCACTGATCTATACAATATCCACTCTGTTTGCAGCACACCTTGAGAATTTCACTCACCTGTACACTGCTGCAAGAATGCTTAGCATAGTGGCAACATCAGGATGGTCATGCCCTCTAGTTTTCTCTAAATCTTCAAGAGCCTGTTTGCAAAGTGCCACGGCGACCTCATGACGACCGTTTTTGGCATGCTGAATCGCAAGACTATGAAGAGTCAGCAGGCGATCACGAAACTCACGGTCTTCTCTCTTGGGTAAGATTCTAGATTTTGCTAAAACGTTAGTATCGCCAGTTGCTGAAGACATCACGAATTAAAATCAACTAATTTAATTGGAGTTTTCAACAATTCTGCAAATGGCTTTAAACGTATTTCGGCAAAGCAGCATTGCTACTCTTAAGTAACTCTGTAACATATCACTTTGTCAACCTTCTGCGGATTGTTCGTCTTTAGGGAAGCGATAGCCAAGCATCTGTGCTGACATGTTGGCCGGTTCTATTCCACCTTCACCCGGTACCTGGTTCACATAAGAAGTGAAATAATCTTGTAAATACAGCTCCAAGTGCTGATATCTACCAGACCTATATATCTGAAACATTGACCTGTGAAAGAGTTGAATAAAGAGATGACAAAACACCGCTAATGATGATAATGAAAGCAGAATTTAATAATATATAGCGCTAGAAATATGACGGAAATGTAAGAATAAAGCACATTTGCAGATATGGTAAGAAAGCACAGATAAACTATTTCACGAATAAGGTGACAAAGTGCTAAACAAAAAATTGTAATGCTATACATGCATTGACATACAATATACTATACGTCACAATCCTTACATGTTAGGTACCATATACTAATATACAGCATAAATATTTTAATACTTAAATATTCGTAATACTAAATACGTTCCTCTCAACATGGTATCGGATTAATTCATTAATCTCAAATGGTTGTTGCTCCCAACTTTGTTCAGCAGCCATGATCAAATATTTCTTTTTACCTCTTGATAAAACTGACAGGCCATATTCTAGCAGGAATCCGTTTCTCAGGAATTCGCTGCTTGATGGTTAAACAAAGGTGCTATCCATTTTACCGTTTTCATGTAGTTTATCTGGGTGTTTGTCAACTTGCCGTTGACCTTGGCATTCACTATACCTACGGAGCTGCGAAGGTTATCTCGGCAGCATAACATGACACAATTTCATAAAAACTTAATTTATAAATACTATCTTCATCACCTGATTCGAAAAATATTTATTAACCCATGTTTAGACTATGTTTACGCAGATCATAATAAGTAGCATTACCTTGACATCGTCAAATTTCATTATATCAGTCATAAATTGGAGATGAACTTTCTCTTCTGCCAAAGTCATGCATTTCTCCTCACTCTTCTGCAAACGTTTTTGTGTGTTAGCAAGTTCATCACGAAGCCAATCATTTTCCTGGCAAAAACAACAAGTACACATTTAAAAGCAACGACAATAAAAATAGTAATAATGATAGTAACAATAGCTATATTAGTAATAATAATAATAATAATAATAATAATAATAATAATAATAATAATAATAATGAATGTTATAGCAGATTAGATTGTTTCACCTGGGCCTCACTAATGCCAAGTTCCATAGCTTCTGCAAATTTTTTCACAGGAGCAATATTATCATTGTTAATATTGGTCCCTCCACCTTCAGCTTCTGAAGTGGAATTCAAATTGTACAGCAGCTGAGCGTGCTCAGTTTTTAGAGATTCAAGGCCTTGCATAAGACTATCGATAAAGAAATTTTTCTGAAGTCCTTTCATTCCATCTTCAGGGATTGGGAACTCTTTTCTGCATAACGGACATCGTACGGTGTCTCCCGGTTTCTTCCCATTCTTTAGCTGGATGTCCTCGAAACATTTGAGGCAGGCGGTGTGGAGGCATGGCAACATTCTGGGATCTGTGAAGGTTGTCCAGCAAATGCAACATTCTGACAACGAACGAAGTTGTTTCATCGCTTCATTCTCAACTGACGCCATTTCGACAGTAACTGTTGCTGCGATCTCTTTTGCAAAAGCGAACTAAACCTGTAACGCAAACAATGACTTTTATCTAGATATCTCAAATTGCATGCAACACGTTGTAGCTGGCATATATGAAAACATGAGCTGGCTGTAACTATAACAAATTTTGAAAATCCCGCTTTTAAAATATATTTAGTAGATTGGGTTACTCCCATCTAGGTTGGAAATGTTCCTCTCACATCTTTTTCTGTGGCATAGCACTTGAAAAAGACTTCCACAGATGCGGCGCTGTTACATTGGTAAATCAATGTTTTATTAGGCTATTTACAGATTTAAGTCACCCAATTTATTGAAATGAAAAGAAGTACATTGAACAATAATTACATGAAACATGATTACTGAATATAAAATGACTGTTTGTAGACTTTTGCGTAACTTGTATCTATAATCAAACATGTCTATAAATAGTCATCCTTCAAAAGTCCAAAAGTTCATATTGTTTATCCTCAGCGTGACGCGTGAGACAGATTCACAAAAGCAAGATTTCCAAACGAGGGCGATTAGTGGACAAACTAACGCGCATATCTCTCTCTATCAAGATCAAGAAATGTCGATCGACCAAGTCATTGATTTGATCGTTTTCAATGCTGAAAATTCAGCGTTCCACGTGTAAGATGTAGAAAAGAGAGGATCAGTTACAGCTTTATTCACGATCGCAGGGTATTCAGTTGGTAGTAGGTGACGACTTCCAGGCCAAGAACACAATGAGACATGTAGATTGAATTAAAATAGCATCGATTTCACCAAGTAGGCAATATATATATATATATATATATATATATATATATATATATATACATATATATATGCTACGAACGACCGTTAATTCACTAAGACCAGTTTGTTATTTCCAAATTGCTTATATTCTTGCAACGATATCATAAAAATCGTGCAATCATGTTTCCAGTATTTGGGAATATTTTTGCTTTGAAATACCTAGCAGATGCTCTCGACATGCAGTACATTATGAAAGCCACTGCACTAGACTATTTAAATCATAGCAACATATGCAGTTTTAATAGCAAAAGAAACCCTTAGGAAAGAGTCATGCTGATGTTCGTGATGTCCAATTCTAAGTCCTACCTTCCTTTGGAAATAAAAGAAAGCGATCGTCCAGTCACAGAAATGTGTGTCCTGCAGATTCGTATATCTAATATTGTACCTTGATTTCAATTGAAGAAGACAGTAATCGATAGATTGTAAAGTCTAATATGAAGTTACTGATAAGCATGATAATTGAAGTTAAAGGTCGTCTAGAAACTTATGCTAATTTGTGTACGCTTTTAAGTGCGGAGCTTATCTTGAATGATTAAATCCATTTCGACACTCACTCCCCGCTAATCTTGGTACTTGCTCACTAAAAACAGTTAATTTTCCCGTGTTGTTTTCTCGAATCTGAGTTTCCTAATATCAACTTTACATTATTCGTGGACTAATGAAGGTCGACTTGCTTGAATGTTTGTGAACAATGAGGGGTTTAAAAATTCAGCAATACTTGGCGTGGTGATGTCAATGCAGTCTTTAGGTGTGCTAGTGTAACGAAATTGTAGATATGATTATATTAGTTTAAAAGCATAAGGGTAAGTAGTATGTTTAAGTACTCACTAGGAGGCGCTTATGGTAGCTTAAGTAAAGGAAGAAAGAGTATGTCGATAATAATAATATTAAGGACCTTTTAGTAATAATAATCGTATGATAAATAAGTAAAGAGCCTAGAAAGATTGTGTGTAGAGTTATAAATAGAAGGCTTTAGTTAGTGGGAAGTTATAGCTGATGGACGATTTGAGGCTTAGCACACCACTGTATTTAGTGTAGAGAATATCATAAGTATTGACTTTTACAGTGAGCGTGGCCGATGAGCCGGTGTCCCATGAGCCAGGGCGATGAGCCAGACGGACAGAGGCAGATAGAGTCAGACAGACATAGTCTGAGAGATACATGAGAGGTAGGCTACAGGAGTCGAGATTAGCCAATCAGAATTGAGTAAGCGAAGGAGGGTAGGAGCCGGTGAGGTCGGTTCAGAGTATATAAGCCAGAGCGGAGATCTGAACAGACAGAGTAGTTGAGCTGTCGAAGGAGAAGGTTGTCTCATGTGGATAGGTTGATAGAGTACATGAGTACATTTGGATAGGTTGATAGAGTACATAAGTACATTTGGAAGCAGTACATGTAGGAAAAGCAGTACATGTAGGAATTGAGTACATGTAGAAAGAGAGTACATATATGAGTTTGGATCAAGTCTTAGCCACAAAGCTAAGAGACCATATACGTGCCTAGAGTTAGCACCGTGTAGAGAGATTGGATTTAGGCATCCTGGGTACTAGAGTAAAGGGTTCGATCTCTACTACATGAGTGTAGCACACGCAGGGGTGAAGGCACCTGTTGAGTCGCCACATAATTGCGATTCATGGTAAGGCGTGTCGTTACATAACTGGTACCAGAAGTGGGGTCTTGATTTGTTTAACACTCAGACTTAGGAAGGTACTCTGAAGTACATTTTTGGTACTCACTTTTGGAGGAGAGTCATCTCCTATAGCACATGACATCTTGAGTTCGGAATTAAGCTGGTGTACTGAGTTTGGAATTAAGCTGGTGTACTGAGTTTGGAATTAAGCTGGTGTACTGAGATAAGGACTTCGTGTCAGACATCTGACATTAGTGTGGAACTCAGCATAGCGAGTAAGTAGCGCGAGTACACGACATATTCGTACTCTGGAAGTACATAAGTTAAGTTGAGATTTGGACTGAGTCTGGAGTACTTAGTACATTGAGTACAGGACTCGACATAAGAAACATGGCTGAAGCTATGCAGTCAGAGTCGTACGGTCTGATAGGTCTGGCAGATGAGGGTCCTGAGTTGGTGACGAGTTTGACAAAGGAACGGAAGCACAAGAGAAGAGCCGTTGATCATAGACCCGGCGAAGACAGTATTTGTGAGTTCGGATCAGTACAAAGATTGGAAATGGGTGCTCGACCTAAGGAGAGAAGTACTGACAGACTGGCAAGAACGAACGGCGAAACTAAGTCGCACCGGCGCGGAGAAGTCGCCGGACGCGGAGACGGTGTGACATTCAGACAGTTTATGCAACGGAATTGTACTGAGGTGAAGGAAGAGTGGTCTGACTCAGATGTACGAGAGTACATGAGACCATCTTACAGGGAAGGAAGACCTCGGAGTACGTACAAGTACACGCAGATGAAACCTAGCAAGTTTGATGGGGCTATGCCCTTAGAAACTTTTCTGCGTCAGTTTGAAGTTTGTGCGAAGTACAATGGGTGGTCGGAAAAGGACAAAGGAGCGTTCCTGCAATGTTCGCTTGAGAAAGGACCAGCTCAGTTATTGTGGGACTTTGGAGCGAAGGACCACGTAACTTATCGAGAGTTAGTCGAACGGTTGAGAGAAAGGTACGGGTTGGAGGCTCAACAAGAGACATTTAGAACACAGTTGAGATGTCGGCGTCAGCACGGGAAAGAGAGTTTTGCAGACTTATTACATGACATTCGTAAGTTGGTAGCATTGGCGTTCCCAGGTCCGACGAATGACACAACGGAGATCTTAGCTCGCGATGCGTACCTTGAAGCATTATCAGACAGGGAATTATCATTGAAAGTACGGGAACGAGAACCACGATCTCTTGACGAAGCCTACAGGATAACGTTGAGATTGGACAGTTACAAGAAGGCGACAGAGGACGAGTACACGACTCGTAGAAAATGCGCAGAACCTTACAAACAGGTGAGAAGTACTGTTGAAGACGATATGATAGAACGAATGAAACAGCAGGTGACTGATTTCTTGGCTGAGCAAAGGACTAAACAAGAAAAGTGGCAGATCGACTTAGAAGAAAAGTTGCTTAAGAAGATGACATGTACATCGCCAGGAACAACAGGAAGGGTGTCCACAGATAGAAGTACATGGGTAAGAAGGCCCAGTACATGTAGAGGTGACGGTGTAAAGGGACGGACGACGAACAACTGGAAGAGGAGTGTACAGTGTTTCAAATGTCAGGGTGTAGGACATTTGGCTAAAGAATGTCGGAGGTGCGAGGATACATCACCAAAGAGATTCTTAGCGAATCATAGTCAGGGTGATACAAGAATAGAATCGCCTAGAGAGTCTGTAAGCCATAATGTACTAACGACCGCAGGACAGAGAGATAAAGGAAGATCTGTGTACATAACTGGTGTAATAGAAGGACGTGAATATCAGTTTTTAATTGATACAGGATCAGAAGTGAATTTGATACCTGAAAATATGACTAGAGACATGGTCATAGAGGATACGACCGAGAAGTTGTTAGCAGCCAATGGGAGCGAAATTGAGCTGATTGGTGAAGTGAAGGTAGATGTAAGATTTAGTTGGGGTTGCAGACAGCAAGTAACATTTTTAGTGTCTAAAGACGTAAAGGAGATCATGTTAGGAATGGAATTTCTAGTTGATAACGATTGTCAAGTGAATTTCGTTACTGGGGAAGTACGCATAGGACGCAAGAAAGTGCCATCGACAATCCAGAGTCGTACTTCACAATGTAGTCGTATGTGGTTGGAGATACAAAACCCGAGTGAGAGTAAGGATGTTAGGAAGGACAAGGCAAAGGCTAAGTCCGGGGTGCATGCGATACAGGTTGTTTTGGAAAAGTCAGAAGGAGTTCAAGTGAGAAGGTCGAATTTGAACGAGACATCTGCAGTCTTATGTCGGAATGACGGACTTGGTGAAGTACAACCGGTCACGACAGATCAGAAGTCCGGAAGAAATGAAAACAGACGGATAAGAAGAGCGGAAGAGAATTCAAAGACAGTCACGAAGAAGAGTAAAGACGAATACGACTTGGGAATACATCAGAAAGAAGTCAGAAGACGAAGGAATCGTTACCAGGAATGGCAGAAGTTCAACGAAAGATCCTTCATTGAATTGAATCAGAATGGACGTCTCAATTATCGAGTACAGAAGAAACCAAGAGGGAGAATGTTTGTGACACATCTGGACAAGATGTTGCTATACAAAGCTTTCGGGGAACCAGAAGTACAAGAAGTACAAGGAGAAGACAAAGTCGTCAACGACGAAGGAAGGAACATCGTCGCTGCAAGACCAGCGGAGCCGATCGCAGGAGTTGCAGATGAACATCAGGACGTTGTCGCTCAAAGAACTCCAAGGATTCCAAGATTACGACCGAGAGAAAGACTCAGAAGACCTGCAAGATACGACGATTAAAGAAGAAGTTTGATATTTTGTTTTAAAGTAATTCATGTAAAATAAAGATTTTGTGTTTAAGAAGGACATTCGTTATTGTTGTGCATAGTACATTCTAGTTGATTGCTTATATTGCGAATGTTCTTGTATTTAACATTGATTGCTTATGTTACAGACATTATTATAAAGGTACTTAGTTAAAAGACATTGTATTATGGTATAAGTGCATTAGTTTAAATGTATAGTCGATATTGTCATTAGTTAAGTCAATGATTATGTACATGTAAAGCATTAGTACATTATAGTTGCCACACACACGGGTAGTGGGTCCGTTAGGTAAGAATGAGGACATTCTACAAAATAAGTCCGGGGTAATGTAACGAAATTGTAGATATGATTATATTAGTTTAAAAGCATAAGGGTAAGTAGTATGTTTAAGTACTCACTAGGAGGCGCTTATGGTAGCTTAAGTAAAGGAAGAAAGAGTATGTCGATAATAATAATATTAAGGACCTTTTAGTAATAATAATCGTATGATAAATAAGTAAAGAGCCTAGAAAGATTGTGTGTAGAGTTATAAATAGAAGGCTTTAGTTAGTGGGAAGTTATAGCTGATGGACGATTTGAGGCTTAGCACACCACTGTATTTAGTGTAGAGAATATCATAAGTATTGACTTTTACAGTGAGCGTGGCCGATGAGCCGGTGTCCCATGAGCCAGGGCGATGAGCCAGACGGACAGAGGCAGATAGAGTCAGACAGACATAGTCTGAGAGATACATGAGAGGTAGGCTACAGGAGTCGAGATTAGCCAATCAGAATTGAGTAAGCGAAGGAGGGTAGGAGCCGGTGAGGTCGGTTCAGAGTATATAAGCCAGAGCGGAGATCTGAACAGACAGAGTAGTTGAGCTGTCGAAGGAGAAGGTTGTCTCATGTGGATAGGTTGATAGAGTACATGAGTACATTTGGATAGGTTGATAGAGTACATAAGTACATTTGGAAGCAGTACATGTAGGAAAAGCAGTACATGTAGGAATTGAGTACATGTAGAAAGAGAGTACATATATGAGTTTGGATCAAGTCTTAGCCACAAAGCTAAGAGACCATATACGTGCCTAGAGTTAGCACCGTGTAGAGAGATTGGATTTAGGCATCCTGGGTACTAGAGTAAAGGGTTCGATCTCTACTACATGAGTGTAGCACACGCAGGGGTGAAGGCACCTGTTGAGTCGCCACATAATTGCGATTCATGGTAAGGCGTGTCGTTACACTAGTTTGAAGTGGGACACTTGCGCAATACACTCAGACAGTGCGTGATTATTTCAGAAATTATATTATCTACTGTAAAGATAAAGGTATAGGTAGGTACCGTACTCGAGTTCGAGCGTTGTGTTCTGGCGCTTATATCCGTTCTAGGGGGTCTGCGACGTGGGTGGTATAGGCCAATAATTTGGGGCAGGTTGCCACTATTTTTCTCGGACCCACATTTTAACGCTGAGTTTTTGCCACCACCTTCTAGGCCATCTAGGGAGTAAGGCTGCGTTGACCTTCGGCTCCTGCGGGTGTCGAACCCGCGACTTTCTGCTCTATGGTCCACAATAGTCACCACTGCTATAGTTTCCCGCCCACATCACCTACTGAAAGCATCAGAAATGAATAGAGCAAGTAACAAGACGAGGTAGGTGCTTGTGTAGGCAGCTCTAAAATAGATGCTTATGTCTATGTTCCAGCTGCATTGAAACTGAAATGTTCGTGAAAGTATCCAGCAGTAACGATATGAAACAAAGCACTCGTCCACGACCTTATAACGAGACCACACTCAGCCTTTCATAGGCGCAGTGGCGGCTCCAGGATTTTGCAAGTGAGGAGGCCGTTGGGGTGGCAACTTCTAATCATGGAGGGCCAAACATTTGTTGTTAGGTACTGTATGTAGTATTAAGTATAGGGTCCCAACAGGGGGCCACTGGGGGGCCAGGCACTCGATAATGGGGGCACGGGCCCACCTGTGGAGCCGCCACTGCATAGGCGACGTGGCGATCACACATGTATTTCAAAAACCCATTGTCAACGTCTACCTATGGCGAAAGGACAATTGCATAGAAATCACTAAATGAAAATCAATGAAGTCAAGAATTAATTACAAGTTAAATTTTAAGTCCAATATAAATAATAGCTTGATAGTAAATACCGATAAAGTCATCTTGGTTTAGGTCCTAAGTAGTCGCTACGAGCGTTTTGCTTTGCTGAGTTCTATGCAGTTGATGATGTGAGCAACTAGCAAACCGTTTATAAGAAGGTCTATGAGATGGCAAAGACCGGGGAACTAAGGTAAAACTTGGATTGACAATTTAAAAGAGGCGAACGCGCTTTCTGCTAGTGAATTTCTCAATCACCGCTATCCGCGGTTCAAGGGCGGACGGCAAACCAATGTTAAAACTGCGGCACGAGCTAGCGTGAACAGACGAATGCGAAAGCGTGTTTGTAGCTGACGAGGTCAGTGGCGTAGCCAGGATTTCCGGAAGGGGAGGTTGGTTTTGATCATGATCAACTTCAGAAAATCTTGACAAGCAAAAAAAGAAAAGGCCATACCCATCTTTCCTCTTCTACTTTTTCCTTTTCAGATGTGAGATGCGGTGACAAGCAAAAAAACAGCGCCCGAAAATTAACAATATATGGAAACACATTAAAAACAATTTTTCGTCGGCAACCAAGGAAGGTTTAACCTCCAAATTATCCCTTGGCTACGCCACTGGGCGAAGTACCCTCTACGTGGATGGATGGACGGCGTTTTTTGGACGTGAGTGCTACGGCGATCGGCTGTCATAAGACGGAGTGTTGAGCTTAGGGATCGCAGCTGCGACTCGCCGTGTGTGAGGTTAAGTAGCAAGGCTGAGCACGGGGAACGCTAGGGCGACTAGCCGCCGTTCAGTTAAGGCGGCGTGTTAAGGGTAAGGCACGGCGCAGGAACTCGCCGTAGCGAGGCAGTTCAGTGAGTAGAGTAGTTTGAGAACGCCACGGGGCACTGCATTTAGAGCAGGGTTCCCGCAAACTTTTTAGAGTCGCCGCGGCCCACTTCAGCAGTTTCGTAACGTGCCGCGACCCTGCACACTTTGTGTCAACTAAAGTTGATAAAACCCTACTCATATTAATATAAGCCTCGCATGGATTTCAGGTGTCTAATTTTCTTAAAATCTAAGTCTATCTGTATATTTGTAGGATATAGGGTATAATAGTTTTAATATTTTAATAATTCTTAATAATTCGAAAGGGTTAATCAGTGCATTTCAAGAGCATCCTCGAGTCATCTAAGTCATAAGACATAGCAAAAGTCAATGTTGCTGCTCGACATCGCAGACACACACACACATACAAAGATGCATACACTTACACATACAGTCATACAGACAGTCACGAGAAACCATCACTTAAGATGCTGCTATTTGTATAAACCAGTTTCAAGTATTTTAAAGGAATCGTCAAGATATGAACTTTATAACTGTTGTGAACTCTAAAGATACGAACTTTAAGATAGTCATGTGAAATGTATATAAAAACTGTTTAGGAGCGACTTAGATATTGAACTGTATGTCATATGAACTTTTAACTTGTGTGGAAAACTTCGCTAATAAAAAGGAGCAGTCGGCCAGTGTCGGTCAGAGTCAGTCGATCCGATCCAGTCGAAGAAGAACTACAACACGACAACTAAAGTAATGCAGCAACGAAGTCTCCGCCGAGACGACAACCAAGGGCCAACAACAAGAAGGGATCGGAGGCTGACCGACCGACACTGACGGCGCTTGTCAACTATCAACTACGTGTCGTTTCTACAATCGCTAGTTCCCGTAGCATACGTACAGTCAACAAGACTGTATGCTACAATTGGTGGAGAACCGGGGTATCTGGTGGAGAACCTCGAAAGATCCTGTACCTCTACAAGAACCGGACGGAACCGGAACCGAACGATCCTCTACACCGAACGTCTACATCTCCACTATATGCATCATCTGGTGGAGAATTCCGAACGATCCTCGACTTCTGCAACAACAACCGACAGGATGGAGGAGTGGATCACCGCCAACCTCCGCCGTATTCGTTACGACAGCACTCCAGGAGCAGCCCCAGACGCAACGGTTACGCCGGTTGCGACGACAACGGACAACGCGGGAACGGTGGATCGATCGACGCCAACGTCCGATCGACACACAACAGTGGCAACGTCGGAAACACCGAACGAGGCAAAGGAATCGGTGGCAACACCTCTGTGCTTCCTCCGCCTACGGAGCGGAAGGCTCATCCGGATTTACGACCACACCACCCCAAAGAATCCGCAGCGGGACGTGAACAACGATCCTCGCTCCTCAATGCAACACAATCCGGAACCTCAAAGCGTGGTGCGCCGCTACATACGACTACACACCGGACAAATGGTGAGGGTTTTGGATCGCGACAAACTCCGCCAAAATGCAGCGAATTGGCGACTGACTCTCAATGCGCGTGGATTCCCCTTGCAGTCTACGTCAGTCCGTTAAGAACAAGTAACAGATCTTACTTACCTTGACATTTTTATCAGGTCTATGTAATTTTTTTCTCGTAGCGAATGTAATGACGTAAAACTTTTTTTCTTTTGTGAGTGTTTGAATAATTATGCTTCATTAAGTTTTGAGGATTGACATTATTTTTGTTTTCTGATCATAGATGCTGTAGAATTATTTACATGGTCATAGTAGTTTTCTTTTTATCGCTACTTTTTTTCATATATTCTTAGTTCCGTAGTATTTTAGTCCAATTATTAATGTATTCAAGGGTTAACATATAAGCAGGTAGTCGGTAGCGGAGAAGGGAATCGTAAGGATTCCTATTGGAGATAAGTGACCGTAGACCCATCGCCATTGTTAGTGTGCACGCATAGATGCCCCGTTGATACCAAGTGATGCCAGTATAAGCATAGAATAGCGGGTAATGACGCTCATGACGTCATTGTTTCAGAGCGACCGGCCTGTGACTCATTGCAGTCTTATTTTAAAGTAGTGCAGGATATACCGGCCTGATATATTTAGCGCGAGAGAGGTTTTACTTTAATAATCGTTTACAGAACGAAGGTCACAGTCGCAGTTCTATTCAGAGAGTTTTTCTTAATTAAGCATATTGTCTCTTGAACGTGATGCAGAACTAGTAAGCCGCCTTAAGGATTAATTGAACAGGCGTAGAGCAGAGAGAGTAGTACAATCAATGGCTGCCGTAAACCTTGAATTTCATTGTGTTTATGTAAATATTTTATCATTTCATTGTATGTTTAGCTAGCTTTGCCTATAATTAACTTAGTGCTTGAGTCCCTTATAGATATAATCGATTGAGTCATTAAGGATCTGATTTTTATGTTTTCAAAGTGCTTTATTCGCTTCGTATGGTTCACTGTTGTTAATGGGTAGACTCCTTAATAGGCCCACAGAGGCGCGAGTCGTTATGCTGAATGTAGTAGTCAGAACAGCGTAAGGTTTAGAAGCACTTGTGATTTCTGCAAACTTCCAGTCATCTGATTATCAATTGAACTTCGTATATTTTTATCCATTCATATCACTCCAGCTTTTATCACCTGTATGCTTGCAGATTTATGCATTGCAGAACGCATTCCTGAGCTGCACCCAGTGACAGTTTGGTACGCCTGTCAGTAGCGAGTTGTGCTTAGAATTGTAATTATGTTTTGCTAAGTCTTGCATTCATCACAGCATCTTTTCAAAATTTTAAAACTTTCTACAGTAATTTTCAATGATACTTAGTTTCCGATGCAGGGCCATAAACTCTCATTTTTGTGTCGGGTGTGTTGTTTATGTTTCACTCCGGAAGGCTGAGCATTCATTGTTAATTAGTCTCAAATTTAACTACAGAATCTCATTGGTACTCATTGTCTTCGATGCAGGGTTACATTTCTCATATTTCGCTGTGTGTGAGCACTGTATTTCACTCCGAGGGCACGGGTCACCAGTATTATCACTGTAGCTTACAATAGTATCTTAAATCCAATACACAACACTTTTCTCAAAATTCTTCACTCAAGCGTTACCATTGTAATTGCATTTTTTTAGTTGCTTAACGTATGTTTTATTGTGTTTAGATTGCTTTTACGATTGTATAAACGAACTTTATTCGAGGGACAGAATGAAGCGTCGATGATTCCGTCTTTTTATTGTTCAGTTGTTAAACATGTTTTGCTTAATTCGTATAAGTGTTGCTTATTTGTTCGTTATATTAGTTGAGTTGCTTACTTGTATTATTCGCCTAAGACTCTGCGGAATTAGCAGGATTACTCGATGAACACTTTAATCGTACGCACGTTATTAGAATTTACATTCGCTTCTGTATTATATTAAGCATTTGCAAAGTATAAGTAGATAGATATTTTTCATTTTAACATTATGCATTTATTTTTATCTGCGAGGTCGCAGATTCTTTAAGGAGAGGCGGATGTAGGATATAGGGTATAATAGTTTTAATATTTTAATAATTCTTAATAATTCGAAAGGGTTAATCAGTGCATTTCAAGAGCATCCTCGAATCATCTAAGTCATAATACATAGCAAAGGTCAATGTTGCTGCTCGACATCGCAGACACACACACACACATACAAAGATGCATACACTTACACATACAGTCATACAGACAGTCACGAGAAACCATCACTTAAGATGCTGCTATTTGTATAAACCAGTTTCAAGTATTTTAAAGGAATCGTCAAGATATGAACTTTATAACTGTTGTGAACTCTAAAGATACGAACTTTAAGATAGTCATGTGAAATGTATATGAAAACTGTTTAGGAGCGACTTAGATATTGAACTGTATGTCATATGAACTTTTAACTTGTGTGGGAAAACTTCGCTAATAAAAAGGAGCAGTCGGCCAGTGTCGGTCAGAGTCAGTCGATCCGATCCAGTCGAAGAAGAACTACAACACGACAACTAAAGTAATGCAGCAACGAAGTCTCCGCCGAGACGACAACCAAGGGCCAACAACAAGAAGGGATCGGAGGCTGACCGACCGACACTGACGGCACTTGTCAACTATCAACTACGTGTCGTTTCTACAATCGCTAGTTCCCGTAGCATACGTACAGTCAACAAGACTGTATGCTACATATTTGCAAGGCTAGTGACAATATGCATGGTGTTGGTTAGAAAATGACACTTTTGAATATAATTGTGTGATATATACCCTGCGACCCATTAGACTGAACCCTGCAACCAATTTTTGGGTCGCGACCCGCAGTTTGGGAAACACCGATCTAGAGAACAGGAAGCTAAGTTGTATCTGAAATAGGACATAGCCGCTGCGCACACACCCTTGAGCAAGGAGAGTTAAGTGGATATGGAGAAGAAGCAAATACTACAGTCATATTTCAGTTAAGGTGTCTTGCTAGTGTAAGGCAGCACAGCGGTGTGGAATTAAGGTCTTCTTAGATATGATATCGTTTTCCTTAAGAAAAGAGAGATTTGTTGTGCTGTGGTGTATAGGCCGTGGGTCGTGATCTTTTCAGCAACAAGATTCGGGAAGACGAATGGAGTATAGATTCATTCGGTTCCTTTGAGAACTCTAGTGACTAAGATAGCTAGGTGTTTGACTAATTTGTCTTTACTGAAAGCTGTACTATGGCTGCGCAAGCCTCGATATGTATGAGCGAATGCATGGATCGGCTAGATTAGATACCGGCTGTAATCCGACTAGGGAAGAGCCATCTGGCGAATCTGCGAATTCCTGTGGTCTTGTAATTGTCGGTCTATTGGAAGTCGCGTTCGCTGGAAAAGTCCGAGTACAGTATCTTCCCTATAATTTCTATCACCAGGAAGAATATCCTGGTGGAATGGAGTGGTTTGAATAATGCATTTCTGGCTGTGAGTTGCTGAAAGAGTTCTAAACTTATTGCTGTGTGAAGTGCACGTATCATCTAGGCTTATCGCGAGCGCGGAATGTATTTATTACAGTGCGTTTGATTAGTTGCAGCTTGTTTGGTAGTCGTAGGTTTTCCAGTCATTTTCTTTGTTGTCTGGGATTTTGGACGGCTGTCTGAGTTTTCTCAATAAAACCAGGTCTCGGCGTTCGCTCATCGTCTTGAGCAAACGATCGCTGCCTTGAATAGACGTCTTGCGAGTCAGTCTCCGCCAATACACTAAAGTGCCATTGAGTTGAGGAGCAGACGTGCTGCGAGAGGCGGCAATATCGAGTAAGTAAGTGAGAAAGAGAGGATAGAAGTGTTTATATGCAGCTCACCGCTGAAGATTTCCTAGCCAAAAATCTAGGACAAATATACGCTACAATTGAGTTAAGTCAACCCGTGTAGCAGGCAAGGCGATCGCCATCTTGAGTGAGAATGGAGATAAACGAGTTGAGGTAGTTAATTGGACACTTTCAAACAATAAAATCTGATTCCTCATTTCCTATAATTCCCGCATTATCTCCTCAAGTCTCAAGTCTAAGCTTAAATCATTCCTTTTTCTACAATCATATCCTCCATAGCTGTAACAAACTAGCCTCACTGCCCTTTGGACGTCGACTATTGCCTGGCTGATAATATACCTCCCCCATAGCTATTTTAAGAGAGGCTGAGCGCCTAAGAATAAGCAGCTACTGTTGTGCTGCTTTCCAAGGCGCTATAGAAATCCACGAGATTTTACTTTACTTACTTTACTTACTTTAATTAGAACCAGAGACCTCGGTCGCTAAAACAATGCTTTGCTATAGGGCCAACGATAGCTGGAAATATTTATCCTATTAGCAAAACATTTCTTCCCTTCCCTGCAGATCAGCACACGTGCTTTCTGCGAATACAGTAGAACTTAGTTACAGCATACGTACTATACGTAGCGGGTCTGTAAAATTTATTGCGTTATGTTATATCCGAGGTACGTTGTATCCAATTAATTATTCAATGCCATCGAACACGGTAGCGAATCCTGTGAGACCGTACATTGCGATTTTTTTTAATCAACTGAGTATGCGCTGTGAACGAGCAGTGTTTATTCTAGGCCCTTTGGGGGGGGGATTTCCCTCCAAAGTTTGAAAATCCCCCCAAATTTCTATATGTTGCATTGGGGGATGGAAATTCCCCTCCCCTCTCTCCCCCAAAGTCCAAAAGTGTGACAAGTGTGACGAAAGGGGGTTTTTTCTATTTAGGAGAGGTTAAAAACATAAGGATATGACACCATATTCAGAAGAGCATTAGAGCATGTGGAGAAGAAGGGGAAGAAAGATAAGGAAGGATGTGATGACCTTTCTTTTTTTGCTTGTCACCACTTTCCGACGAGAACAAAATTCTCAAATGCGGGATGACCTTTTTTGCTCATCAAGGTTTTTGGGCAGAATACAAACCTTCTCCCCCATACATTTCAACCCCCCCAATGTCAAGGTGGCTAGAATAAACACTGATGAACGATTCTGTTATAACTCGATATTGGATCATTGATTTTGTTATTAAAATTGGTTGATGTTTGTATAAATACAGTATGAGCCTTCGAGGCTGAAGATTTAGAAATTTAGATAATCTTGAATATGTTTTAGCAAGTACGTTATTTTTATAGTTCACAATATGTTGCTATGACAGGCTGCTGTGAAATGTAAGGGCAGAGTCCTAGGTCTTGCATTTAGCCTTGAGGGTTGAATCCTTTTTTTCCAGAGTTCAAGATATATGTTATTATGTTTGCGGCTTGTGTTTATGGTGCCCATAATGCCCCATATAGGCCCTATTGTTGCCAAAATCGACACTGTGAGAAACACATAGCCTAATTTACAGGGTACACCAATAAAACCAATATCACTTTGTTTTCTTGTAAATATAGCTTCACATTCCCAGGGTCAAAATGCATAAAATTTGGTCTACTTCTGTATGGTTATATTCTGAATGCAGCCAATTAAGTTTTTATATGCAATTCCTAAATGCAACGGCGTGACTTTGTGAAAATCAGGCTTTTTCCTCAGTGTTAGTGTTAATTGATTCGTTAATGGTAATGCTGCTTCTTACCTTTGGCGTTCCTAGTCTTTAATTTATACTGTGTGCTAGTAATATGGCATATAAATCTTTGCGTTAAATTGGAAGTTAACTAGTATAATCAAAACCTTGGTCCTGCTCCTGGCCTTGAGGGTTGAGTCCTTGCTAGCATACATGATTAATTATAATCGGTGCTATAAAATGCATTATTACTTGCAGTATCCAGCAGGAAAACGTTTAGTAGAAGCCATTCTTTGCTCGAACCCATTGCTTGTTCTACTAACGAAGAGCAGTTTTAATTTAGGAATAAACTATTGAAAAAACAAGCAGCCATAAATAATTAAAACCGAAAGCAAAGGCCGAGTAGAAAGTCCAATTTCGCTTGGCGTCGCCTTCCTTTCCACTAACAGTAACACACTGTGAACCAATAAAAACACGTGCCACTGTATATCTGCTCACGACTTTGACAAAAGTGAAGCGACTTTCAAAACGAAAACATTTTAAAAATCGGTTCACATACGCCAAAGTTATGAACAACTACACAGTGGGATGCTTTCATTGGCTCACAGTGTAGAAACCTCGGCGGAGCGAAAACGAATTAGAAAGAAAAATACGAAGCCTAATAAATAAATCACAACAGATTTTTAGCGCATAGTAGACTTTCAAATAGGCATTGCATAGGCCAATGTAGACTATACTCTAAGCTCAAGAGACTGTTAAGTATACAGTCTTGTGTTAGGCCCCTATTGTCTTTTCCAGAACAGCAAAGGTATTTGAATTGCTTGACAAAATTATTTTGAATTTAAAGTTGCATATGAAATGGCTGAGATCTGAGAAAACGAAATTGGAAGCTTAAATAGATTAATACCATTGAATCGTTCAAAACGACTGTCTTGCATTGGAACTACCGATATCGGAATAATAGAGATATATTTATTGATATTCTTAAGATGATACGGCAAATGTTGGTAGTAAAGAAAGATAACAGGAACAAACATGAAATTTGTGATATTCAAAACTAGCAAATCTCTGTCTTATAAAAAATATCGTGGTAGGGCGTGGCTTAGCTAGAAGAGTTAAAATGAAGATTGATTAACGTGTCCTTATTTATAAAACAGCTTGAAGCTAATGTCTACGTTCTACATCTTTTGCAGCAAAAGACTTTGAACCAGCTTTCGTCGATCTCACGTGGATCGAGCTTGTAGAAGATGGCAACCGAGTACATTGTGGTGTTTTTCGTCGTCCTCCTCTTTTCGTTTATCTTCTTTGGAAAGTGGAAAGAAAGGAAACAGCCGAGTCATCCCTCCCCTCCCTCAATTCCATCTCTTCCTATCATTGGATCTTTGCCGTTTCTCCGCAGTTTCGACAACATCTCGATCTTTTTCCTGAAAAAATCTCGTGAATTGGGTCCGGTGTTCACTTTCCGAGCTGGCGGCAAGTAAGTTTCAGCTTTAAATGATTAATATTTGCTAAATCTAAAAATGTATAGGGCTACATTTAGTCCAAACTACAGAAGATTCGAGGCTGTAAGCAGAATTGCATTTTTGAAATTGGTGAGAAGACGAGGGAAGACGAGCTTGATTTTGGATTATATGGAGGACGAATTGTGGGAGTCACAGCGAGGTTCTCTGAATGTGGAGACGACAGATCGGGATGAAGAGCTCCGCTTGCGATAGTTGGGTCCACGAAGGACAGGCAGTTCTGAAGGCAGCCGCTATGGACGCCGGGATACGTTCATATCAGAGAGATACCAAGGGAATATGTTGCTATCAACAATTAATTATAATACAAAATAGTCAGAAATATTTCAAAAGTAAAGTGTTGGCAGGATGTCATACTGTAATTGTCTAATAATTTGGTCTATGTTAAGCGTGTTTCACGTTTTCCTAATCAGATTGGGATCTAGAGAAATTGCTGGAAATTTTAATCAATAAATATACTGCAATGGTGAAAATTAATGAATGACTGTACGATCACTCAGTATCAGCCCAGTGAATGTTAATTAGTTATTTAGTTAATGCTCATAATTAGTATCACTACTGTACGTAGTCTTATATTTATCGCGAAAGAAAATATCTGATACTGTGTAGGCCTATTCATAATTTTAACAAAGAAGAAAATAGTTTCATATATTATTTAGTTGACGTTAGATTCAATATAAATGTGCAAATTTGGACGAATTCCAAATGAAAGAAACATCTTCAGAAATAATAGGATCAATTCTGTTATTTGCGAAGGTTAATAAATATGTCTATTGGGAAACAAGGTTTTATACTAATATTTAAAGGTGAATGAAGATGAAAAAATTGAGAAGAATATCCGCTTACATAATTTTTTTTACTTTATCGGTATGGGAAATTGCTAGATTATAACGAAGAAAACAGCCTTGTAAATCATATTGTTATAATGTCATTAACCTCGACATAAGCAGACGTTTAAATGTTATGTGAGAGATTCGCTTTTGACTGACGCCTTAAAAATGTAGACTTTGAAGGCGTCACAGAAAGGGAGAGAGCTACTTCGAGCTGCTTTGGTGTGTTTGCTAAGGCAAAGCACAAATAATTAGGATCCTTGGAAAAATTGTAAGGCATATGTGTGTTTGCTAAGGCAAAGCACAAATAATTAGGATCCTTGGGAAAATTATAAGGCATATTGGCCAGATTATATTTTAAAATTTGGAGACTACTTAAACGATACTAAAAGATCACTGGATAGGGTTAGATAAAATTTTGCGATAGTCATAGATAAATACAGGGTTGCGAATAGAAAATACTTTGCTAAATTTTACTCTTATTCGAAATTAACCCCATATGACGTCACATTTTCAGAGAACGTCTAGTGAATAGTTAGACCACAACCACAACTGCTGCGATCTCGTCGCTATGCATCGTTTAGAACAGTAATAAGTTCTTGCAGTATTTCAAAGTTCAGAACACGAATTTCAAATACAGAAAGCAATTTAGATTAGACACTTAGATTAGACACGCTTTCCATTAAACTTCGCAACGTCGGTAACTTTCAAAGAAACGATTTTTGATTATCAACGAGGTGGCCAATTATACGTTTACATGCGATCTCGAGACTGCAAGATATACAGACGGAGAGACACAGTAACGTGGGGTCGGGGGACACTTTGTAGAGTGCCCCCGGGCCCCGGGTGAAGGGGGCCTCCAAAGAGTGCTTGACGACCCTTTTGCTCGTCAGCACTATACGAAAAAGGGCGCCGGAAGAGTTGAGGGGCCCCGAGAACGATGTGACGACCTTTTTTGTCAGCAGTGTTAAGGGCCCCCATATCAAGGATGCCCCCGAGCCCCCAAAAGTCACGCTACGGCACTGGAGAGAAAGAGATGTTTAGAAATAGAGAGGCTACGTCGCCCCATGACTTCTACAGCAACGTTTCTAATTTTCAAGACACCAGTCCTATAAAACCGGTAGTTAAAAATCTTATTAAAATCTTTAGTTGAAACAGAACCTTGAACCTGTAGGGTGGTCGGATTTGAAGTAGGACCTATCGTCGATTGGTGCCTTTAGAGTACTACAAATGGTGCTATAAAAGTGTATAATTGTTATTATTATGGGCAGTCGACTTCCGGAAAGAGGCAATGTTATGCTCAAGAATCTACTAGAGAGGAAAGAGCGCAAATCATTAATGAGGTTACACAGCACAACCATAATGTGTGACTCTCACACAAGGCACAACCTACAGAACCACTCTAAATCATATTATTATTATTATTATTATTATTATTATTAAAACATTATCATTATTATTACATGGTAAACCTATGATGTCTACAGGTTTTCATACAGTATTATGGTTTAGAAAGTGGAAGAAGCAACAGTGATGTTGCTATTTAGAATTAAGCCTAACTGATTAAGTTAATTAAGCGAATCACTTTCCCTTTTGTCGAACATTGCACGTTCAATAATTTTGGACTGAATGTTTCTTCGTAGACTGGAGATTGAATGTTGTGTGACTTTATCGCGAATACCGTCAGCACTAAGGAGAAGAAGTTTAGTTTTTCACAGTTTGGAAAACATAAAATAACATATTGCAAACAAACATAACAACAACAAAAATGAAACTTAATTAAGCTTATATACTAGGAGAGTACTTAAGTGATTAGTTCTGTAGAGTATGTTGCCGAATGGAAAAAAGGTTAACGTAAAGAATCAGAGATCCCGTAAAGTGGTTAACCTGGTTTAACAGTGGTTTATGTAATATGTTGATATGTGCCATAAGCAATATTGAAATCAAGAAAATAGAAGGTAATTTAGTTAAAAACTAGAATGTAAAGGAGTGAATAATGGTAAAAATTGGTAAAAATGTAATGAAGTATTTAACTATTTGCATGTGATTATTTTATTACTAAAGGAGACTCAACGTCTAATGTAGCCTATGCATAGAGCTTTGCAAGTGTGAACCTAAGTAGGCTAATACTCATCATAATATTTTTTAGATTGGTCTTGGCGTTGAACAATAAAGAGACAATAGTGGAGGCTCTAGTTAGAAGGCCACGATCGTTTTCATCTCGACCAGAAATTTTTATGCAAAAGATAACAAATCCAAACTTGAAAGGTAAAATAACATCAAATTTCGAACATATTCGATTCTATAATTTATCAGTATTATCGATTCAAGTCACCATGGTAGCAATTTTAATTTCAGCATTAGGATCTAATAAAAGACTTTTAAATTTCTGAATTTAAAGAGACAACATTTAACTTGTAAAGATACGATCATAAAATGTTTGTAGGGATTGGATTCAGAGACACTTCTCCAGAATGGAAAAGAATTCATCAGCTTTCCATGTCAGTTCTAAAAGAATTTGGATTTGGCGATAAAAGCATAATGGAGGAAAGAATTATGAGAGAAGTTGAGGAAATGGTCGACTTCGGCAGAAAGACAGGAGGAAAACCATTCGACCCCAAAGAACTCTTCTTTCTCGTATCCTCAAATGTCATGATGAACATATTGCTTAGTACAAGACAAGATTATGACCTTGGGATTTCAGAGCTGATACACGAAATCGCTGAATACGGTCACCTCATAGACATGATATTTGATATAGTGCCTTTTCTGAAGTTCATTCAACCATTCAAAAGTAGGGTATCTAGAATGAAATCATATGGGAGTAAAATTCTTGATATCTTAGAAACTGAGATCGACAAAAGTCTTCAAGGGAACAAGAAATGTTTCGTCACTGAGTTCATTAGAAGAGAAGGACCCGGCTATGATCGCGAAGAACTCTATTTCATTCTACGAGATTTCTTTGCAGGAGGAACAGATACAACTGCCACAGCAATGAGATGGGCAATGGTAGCTTTGGCCAATCATCCTGAAATTCAAAAGAAACTACAGGAAGAAATTGATTCAGTCATATCAAGCGATAGATATCCAATGCTCCTGGACCAGCCGAGACTTCCTTACGTGGAAGCAACAATACACGAGCTATATCGTTGGCGCACAATTGTTCCATTGTCAATTGCTCATTATACTAAGGGCGACACATTTCTAAAGAAGTTCTTAATTTCCTCTGGGACACTAGTAAGTCGTCATAAATTTTGATTCAACGGTTTGTGTTAATGATGCTTTTCAATGTCAGTACAGATCCAAAATCGTGGTGAACATTTAAAATATGCCTACTCACTTGTGATAAACTTTGCATAAGATGTATGTAAAAACTCAATAACCTCCTGAGTTCCCAGTCCATTTAAATGGACACGGGTTTTTGACAGTTTAAAGTAAAAACCATGCATCAACATTTTAAAAACTAGTGTCCATTTAAATTGACGCAAAGACTCAGGAGGAAAATTCTTGCCGTTACTTTTAGGTATTTCCAAATTTGCATGCTGCACATCATGACACAACAGTCTGGAAAGATCCAGATGTCTTCCGTCCGGATCGATTCTTTGACAAAGAAAATAACGTTGTCGGTCTAGATCGAGTCATTGCGTTCTCTCTCGGTTAGCAACACACAGTTGCACTTTTTACTACGAAATAATCATAATTATTCTACAATCTTTAAAAGGTTTATTACAGACCGCATACTAAACAGTGAATATTACAGATCGACAGATGCTAAATTTTTAAAATAAAAATAAAACTATCAACAAAACTGAGATCATCCAGCAGAAGCAATATACTAGTTCCTTCTTAGCATAGATTTTGCAAACGCAAAATCTGAATTAAAAAACGTAAAAACGCGTTTTTTCAGAAAATATAAAAGACGTAAAAACGTTGAAAAAACGTTCATTTGCTTTTTAGCCAACACAAAAATTGACATGTTAATTTTCTACTGTGGTGGCGTATTTATTTTATAAACGAAGAAAAGCAAGACAAAGAGAATCACTCATTAGTAAGCCTAATGCAGAAAACGCTTTGGTCCTAAACTTCACGTGATTGAAATTGTGTAACGCCTTGATTAACATCTGACAATTTTGATTCTCCGATTGTCTGACCTATAACCTAAAAATAATGGAAATACCATATTGCAAAAAGCCGTTGAAAAACGCAATAAAATAAAAAACGTAAAAAGTTAAAAAACGTAAAAAAACGTTAAAAACGCGGGGTTTTTTGGCGAGAAAAAAGGTAAGAAACGTTTGCAACAGTTATGCTTCTTAGTATTGAATTGATTGCCTGAATGACCTAGTAGCAACGTTGGATTATGTCTTAAGCATCATATTGATGTTATTTACTCATAAATTACTCAAGACTTCAAATGGAATCGCTTTGGAACAGAGTTAAATGGCTTCAGGCAATCATAGGGAATCTCAGGTAGGTCCCGTACTTGAGTCGGGCGTTGGGTTCCGGCGCTTATGTTCGATCTAGGCCATCAACGACGTAGGTGACGTAAGCCATTAATCTGGGGTAGGTTGTCATTATTTCCCCAGACCTACGTTTTACCTCGCATCTTAAAGCTGCTCCTCATTTTACCACCACCCTCTAGCGAGTAAGACTGAGACGACCGTATGGCCCCTGCGGGCATCGAACCCGTGACTTTCTGCTCAATTGTCTTGTGTTGTCATTAGGGCCGTTGAGAGAAAATCCGGGCCGGGGGACAAATATTGATTTCGGGCCTCTTGTTTCACTCTCCATTATTATTATATGAACACAAAATTTCAAGGATACTAAAAATTGTGTTTTATGATTTGGGACTGTTCATTAATTACGTAAACAATTTTTGACCCTTCCCACCTTGTCAACAACTGTCAATTTTCAGTTACCCCATATAATTATGTCAAAAACTTTTAACCCCCCCCCCACCACTAAGATCAGTGACGGGTATTCCAAAAAAGTGTTGGAGGTTATCAATTTAGCGGTGATGACCTTTTCTTCTTTCTTTTGTTCATCAAGTGTCATAATGTGGTGGCGATGATGACATGGTTTTTTGGTGGTCATGCTTTTTTCCGTTGTAATAAATAGTATTCCATGAAATTTCCATTTTTAACATTTGTAAAAAAGGAAATTGTTGACGCCAACTTCTCTTGACTCCGCCTCTGTCAACAACTGTCAAACTTCTTCAAACCCCCTCCACCACCCCTATTTTGTTGACGTAATTGATGGACAGCCCCTTTGTTGCATTTACTGTAGCCTCAGCCTTCAAATTTTTAAAAAACAAGTTATGTTATAGGTACAGTAGGTACTAAAACAATCCGTGAACCAACTTTATCTGACATGTAATAGTGTTAACGACACCGTTTATTTTAAATCGTGTCGCTGATCGAATTTCATCCTTGCTCATAGTTCAACAATAAGTTACAAACAGCATTAAAGAGTAAACATGATTTTCTAGCATTTATTGAATTTTTCGAAATTTTTTTGTTTTTGTTTTTGAATTCATGATTACTTATTTAAAATCACCTCCAAGCTTCACGAATGACCTTTGCGCATGATACGCACTTTCTGAAAGTGTAGGCCCCATAAGAAATTTTCCACGGAGTTGCCTAGATATATCAGTTAAAAATTTCTTTTTTCTATGGTTAGACGAGAGTCTTTGTTTATCTATATTTAACAACCGACAAAGATAGCGAATAAAATTGAGACCTAAAATTTAATGCAAATCTGGCAAAAAGTGGACATCAATGAGCAATTAAAAACGTCTTCTACTATGCCTCTTATCAGATATATTTAAGGTTTTAATTGTACTGAAAGTGTAACGTCATCCTGGCCTTTGTCCCTTTACCTCCTCTGTCACAACCTGTTACATTCTTTTAAGACCTTAGAGAATGGCGTACTTTATAGACGGCCCCTCGGGTGATCATTATTTGTCTAATTTCTGCAGTCCTTGAGTGTGTAAGCTTCCAGTGATTAGTTTTATTCATAAGATTGCTTTAAAATTGCTTTTAAAGGGCGACGATCATGCCCCGGAGAGACTTTGGCTCGCGCTGAGATCTTCCTCATTTTGACCAGCTGTCTTCAGCGATTTACCATTCTACTGCCAGATGGCCAGGACAAGATCTGCGATAGACCTTCACTACCGGTTGATTTAATACAAGCTCCACAGCCTTTTTCCATACGATTAGCGGAGAGATAATGAAGATCAACGGAACATCGTGATAATAATTATTACTTAGCTGCAGTCTCAAGTATATTCGAATGAGACGAACTTTGCAAATAACATGGTAATATTTGTAACGCGGTAGTTTATTTGCGTAGGCTGAAACATGTACCGTCAATGCTTTGAATACATTTATGCGATTTTATTCTTTATCATTGTCAGGAATATATAATATTTTGATAATCAATTGCTTATGCTGGTTAGAAATATATACTTTCCTGTTTGCAAACTCGTTGTTCCATTATGACACTAAAAACATTGATTGGGGTTCAAAATGTTCACCTATATCAACATTCTAAAAATATCCCACATAGGCTGCCAAATTAACGCGTTAAGTTCTGTTAACTAATGCGCCAACCAGGGATATTTTTACACCCCCTAACACGCTCCAACACCCCAATTTGAGACCGACACCTCCAAATTTTTCCAAATTCGAGCCTGAGATGCACCCTAACACCCTCCAACACCCCCAAATTTGAGACCGACACCCCCAAATTGATAATTCTAGAAATAACCCTGGCGCCAACGCGTTAGAGAATTAATCGCGATTTTACCAAATTAAAACCGCTAAAAATTTTAGCACAAATTTTATGTGATCAACAATTAATAGAATGCTCAAATTTTCAATTAATTAAAATTGCACCATTGCTTTCGCTGTTGACTTGTGTTCTTCGACGCCGTATCAGCAATACCTTGTAGGTGATAGTATGAACATTTCTTGCGATGTGTCATGAAATTATTTACCACAAATTTACGGAAATTTTTCGGAAAAGTACCGCTATATTTCCGAAAAAATTCCGCAGGAAATTTCCGAACTCCAAAGTCCAAAGTCCCAACCCTGATATTTACTGTACAGTATACAAACGTCGATATTTTCTCTCAGAATGCATCAACCAGAAGAAAAAGTAGAATATCTAGTGTGATGTGACATCTTTATCCCTTTTCACGCTTTCTTAGACCCTTCCGTCGAACGGGGAGTCATTAATGGACGACCGACCCCAATTTGCTAGTTCACTTACCAATCAATTCTCCAAGCTCTCAACCGGATAATTGTGACATAATTCAGCTCCAACGAGATGCACGAATGTGCTAATGCAGTGGTTCTTAGAACCCTTGCCTCGCGGACCACCTTTTATGTTCAAAAACTTTTCGCGGACCACCTGATGAAATGAGCAGCATCGGCTCCTAAAGAGCAGTGAATGCCCATTTTGATTTTCTTTGCTTGTACAACTTTTTCGTATTGAAAATGCGCAAAATACACACAAAAGGTGCTGATGATCTTTTTGTGTTTATGACCTTTTTTGGCTTGTCGCGCTTTCAGATTTTTCACATGAAAGATATACAAGTCTAGTTTTTATTTATGTGTTTTCAGACTTCGCCGCGGACCACTAGACCCCTCTCGCGGACCATTCTTTGTCCGCGGACCACGAGTCGAAGACCACTGTGCTAATGTTAGGCGTTTTAAAGCGTACAACCAGGATCGCAAAATCTCATCCATTCTAAATTGTTCGCAAATCTTGCCTTGGACAGAACGCACACAGAAGCCCTATCTAATTAAAATAAATCGTCAATACAGATTAGTATCACAGCTCTTTAATGTCTGACAATGAACTGTTGTTTGTCATTGAAAAATGTGTCAAAAAGACGACGACATACTAGTCTGTTATAACTCCGTCACTCCGGCGCTTCGCGAACTTCATTGACTTCCAGTCCAGTCACGGATAGAACACAAACTATGCCCGCTGATGTTCTGTGCACAGAATGGCCTTTGTCCGACCTATCTGGCCGATCTGCTCCAGCCAACATCAACCGCCATTGGTAGACCAGGCCTACGATCAGCCTCTACCAGTCAATACCAGAAACCTCGTCTTCGGATAGCTATAGTCATGGGGCAACGAGCCTTTTCGTACGCTGGACCCCATGCCTGGAACGCCCTTCCACCAGAGCTACGGAACATAAAGTCGCCCGTCGCTTTCCGTAAACATTTGAAGACACATCTGTTTAATTGTGCATATGATAATTGACATAATTGACATTAATTGTAATGCGCTTGCTAACATTGATTGATTAGGCGCAATATAAATAGCTAATTACATTACATTACATTACAACTCGATATTGGGTCATTGATTGTGTTATTAAAATTGGTTAAAGTTTGAATAAATACAGTATGAGCCTTCGAGGCTGAAGATTTATAAACTTAGATGATCTTGAATATGTTTTAGCAAGTACGTTATTTTTATAGTTCACAATATGTTGCTATGACAACCTGCTGCTGTGAAATGTAAGGGCAGAGTCCTAGGTCCTGCATTTAGCCTTGAGGGCTGAATCCTTGGTTTCCAGAGTTCATTCAAGATATATGTTATTATGTTTGCGGCTTATGTTTATGGTGCCCATATATTGTTGCCAAAATCGACACTGTGAGCAACACATAGCCTAATTTACAGGGTAGACCAATAAAACCAATATCACTTTGTTTTCTTGTAAATATAGCTTCACATTCCCAGTGTCAGAATGCATAAAATTTGGTCTACTTCTGTATGGTTATATTCTGAATGCAGCCACTTAAGTTTTTATATGCAATTCCTAAATGCAACGGCGTGACTTTGTGAAAATCAGGCTTTTTCCTCAGTGTTAGTGTTAGTGTTAATTGATTCGTTAATTGTAATGCTGATTCTTACCTTTGGCGTTCCTAGTCATTACTTTATACTGTGTGCTAGTAATGTGGCATACAGTATAAATCTTTGCGTTAAATTGGAAGTTAACTAATATAATCAAAACCTTGGTCCTGGTTCTTGCCTTGAGGGTTGAGTCCTTGCTAACATAGATGATTAATTATAATAGATGCTATAAAATGCATTAGGCCTATATCAAGCGCCTAAGAATAAGCAGCTACTGTTGTGCTGCTTTCCAAGGCGCTATAGAAATCCACGAGATTTTACTTTACTTACTTTACTTATTACTCGCAGTATCCAGCAAGTAAACGTTTGGAGGAAGTCATTTTTTGCTCGAACCCGTTGCTTGTTCTACTAACGAAGAGCAGTTTTAATTTAGGAATAAACTAATGATGAAACAAACAGCCATAAATAATTAAAACCGTAAGTAAAGGCCAAGTAGAAAGTCTAATTTTCCTTGGCGTCGCCTTCCTTTCCATTAACAGTAACACACTGTGAGCCAATAAAAACACGTGCCACTGTATATCTGCTCACGACTTTGACAAAAGTGAATCAACTTTCAAAACGAAAACATTTTTAAAATCGGTTCACATTTGCCAAAGTTATGAACAACTATACAGTGGCATGTTTTCATTGGCTCACAGTGTAGAAACCTCTGCGGAGTTAATAAAAATTCTTAAGAAAATTACGAAGCCTAATAAATAAATCACAACAGATTTTAAGCGCATAGTAGACTTTAAATAGGCATTGCGTAGGCCAATGTAGACTATACTGTAAGCTCAAGAGACTATTTAGTTGACTGTCATGTGCTAGGCCCCTATTGTCTTTTCCAGAACAGCAAAGGTATTTGAATTGCTTGACAAAATTATTTTGAATTTAAAGTCGCATATGAAATGGCTGAGATCTGAGAAAACGAAATTGGAAGCTTAAATAGATTAATACCATTGAATCGTTCAAGACGTCTGTCTTGCATTGGCACTACCGATATCGGAATAATAGAGATATATTTATTGATATTCTTGAGATGATACCGCAAATGTTGGTAGCAAAGAAAAATCACAGGAAAACATGGAATTTGTGATATTCAAAAGTAGCAAATCTCTGTCTTATAAAAAAATATCGCGGTAGGGCGTGGCTTATCTAGGACAGTTAAAATGAAGATTGATTAACGTGTCCTTAATTATAAAACAGCTTGAAGCCAATGTCTACGTTCTACATCTTTTGCAGCAAAAGACTTTGAACCAGCTTTCGTCGATCTCACGTGGATCGAGCTTGTAGAAGATGGCAACCGAGTACATTGTGGTGTTTTTCGTCGTCCTCCTCTTTTCGTTTATCTTCTTTGGAAAGTGGAGAGAAAGGAAACAGCCGAGTCATCCCTCCCCTCCCTCAATTCCATCTCTTCCGATCGTTGGATCTTTGCCGTTTCTCCGCAGTTTCGACAACATTCCGAACTTTTTCCTGAAAAAATCTCGTGAATTGGGTCCCGTGTTCACTTTCCGAGCTGGCGGCAAGTAAGGTTCAGTTTTAATTGATTAATATTTGCTAAATCTAAAAATGTATACATTTAGTCCAAACCACAGAAGATTCACGGCGTGAGCAGAATTGCATTTTTGTAATTGGTGATTTATTTATTTATTTCAAGACAACTTCTATAGCGCCGTGCGCTAGGCTAAGGCCTACGACAAGGGCGCTGCACACACACATTCAACCATATCCTAAACTAAAAAGGTGCGTCTTTAGTTCTCTCAGGAACAGCCCAGCTGAGTTGGCCTCAGTCACTGCGCTCGGCAAGGCGTTCCGGAGCAATGATGAAACTGCATATAGTTTTTATGATTCTAACCAAGCCAATTAGCTAATGGTTTTATTTCTATCTAAGTTTATGAAATGCTATTATAATCATAACGGCGTTTAGAGTGGTTCAGTAGGACATGCCTTTTGGAAAACCACTATGTTCCATCTCTTCACTATGTCAACGAGGTGACTGTAGACTATCTTTATGCAGACACCATTGAGTTCAATTTGAAACAACGCGGTAATAATGAAGCGATAGAATAGACATGTCTGTAATACTTACAATTCTAGCAAAGGCGTAGCTAGGGCAGGCGAGTACATAAGTCCCGAGACGCCGAGTTGGGGGGGGGGCGCCAAAATCGTGTTAATCGGGTTCAGGGCGCGAGCGAGAAAATGGAGCCGATGTTAGAAAACAAGTAAAAAGTAAGAAAAGAAGCATCAATATAGTTAGTTGTAGCGACGACCTTTTTGCTTGTCAGGATTTTTCCTTGGGTGAGGGCGCCATCAGTACGTTTTTTTGTAACCAGACGTCAGACACCCTAGCTACGCCCCTGATTATAGCATTACTTAAAGGCCTACTTGCGTTTCTAAAGGCTGCAACAGACAACATCATAAATAAGCATCTAAAGACAAAGTGGATAATTATAATTGCGACAGGCGTCTTTTTGTGGATTTGAGTAATCCTCATTAAAAGAGCCAATAAGAATGATTCGTGAAGGAAATAAGAAAATACGGTGGATTTTATGAGTCGATAATAGAATTGAGCCCAAAAGAATGTTTAATGCAAGCGATAAATTGGAGGAACTCCATCTCTTTCGATATTATATCATACGCCAGTTTGGTGTTCTTCAAACAAGTGTAAGATTCGAGGAGCATTGAGAAGACGAGGGGAGTTTGATTTTGGATTATATGGAGGACGAATTGTGGGAGTCACAGCGAGGTTCTCCGAATGTGGAGACGACACATCGGGATGAAGAGCTCAGCTTGCGATATTTAGGTCCACGAAGGACAGGCAGTTCTGAGGGCAGCCGCTATGGACGACGGGTCACGCTCATATCAGAGATATACCAAGTGAAAATGACGCTATCAACCATTAATTAAATGGATCGTCCATTGGTCGAGAGAGACATTCTCCACTTAAAATCGACCATCACCTCGGACTTCCATCAAGCCAGACTCAACGCCATCACCACGCCGCATTCAGGAGATTGGCTGTTCTGCCTCCCCATCACAGCCCTAGGCTTGAGACTCGACGATGAAGCAATTCGGATAGCGACTGGCTTACGCCTAGGAGTGGACCTATGCGCACCGCACCTCTGCTGCTGTGGAATGCCCGTGACCTCCGATGGTTCTCATGGCCTATCATGCCGACTGGGTCCGGGCCGAATAGCCAGACACGCCGCCTTAAACGACGTCATCTGGCGCGCGCTTTCTAAAGCTGGCATTCCTTCCAGGAAAGAACCGGTCGGATTGACTCGTTCCGATGGCAAACGCCCTGACGGCCAAACTCTCATCCCGTGGGAGAACGGAAAATGTCTAACTTGGGATGTAACAGTCATCGACACCCTGGCAAGCTCATACAGAGCCGTGGCTGCTCAATCTCCAGGCGGCCCATCGGAAATAGCTGCCACCAGAAAGATCGACAGGTACGTCAATGCACTACCAAACTACGCATTCGTTCCGTTGGCGTTCGAAACGCTAGGCCCTATAAACGTAGAGGGTCTAACTTTCATCAGACGAATCGGCCGTCTCTTGTCGCAGCTGTCAGGTGATCACAGAGAAACGTCATTCTTGCTGCAGTTGATTTCAGTGACTATCCAACGATTCAACGCTGTAGCCTTCCATGGGACGTTCTCGGAATTTCAATCGAACTCGGCATTATGCGGTGACGGCGGTTCTGTGTTCGATGACTTTCTCGGTCACGGGGATGTTGACAATAGTGATAATCAAATTGAAGATTTGTGCAGTGTAAAGTCATTGCCATGTTATACGCATGTGCAAAATCTTGATACGTCAGAATGTGAAAGAGACCAGTCTCGTCCGATCCACAACAGCGCCGCAGGCCTTGGTGATCCTTTGGTCGAGCAACGAGAATCACCAGAGAACAGCCTGAATTTTTCATGTGAAATTACTCATGAAAATAAAAAGAGAGCAGAAGTAATTGCCCAAAATCACCCAGAGGGGCTCGAATCGACGGACGTCTTGTCAGTCTTAACTCTAGCCCAGAGTCAACATGGCTGTTTGCCAATATCAACACGCAAACTATTTGTTGAAAACGACACGAATGAGAAAATGTCGAACGCAGTGGTTGGAGTCAGCGTTAACGACGTCGATCATCGCGAGTTCGTCACAACGTTTTCCGCTTTTCTTAAAAAGTCAGTTCCAATGGCAGTCCCATTCTCTAATACAAAGCTTCGATTTCCTGCCGGATTTCGAATCATTATCGAAGGATTTGCTCGCAAGGTTCTCCGAGATCAATCTAACGACATCTTTGTCTACAGATCCATTTACTTCGACTGTTCACTGCAGATCAGAGCAGAAAGTGGTTACAATTCCGCTGAAGTCGTCGCAAATGAAAAGAATTACACGCACAACAGTAGCGCTATTAAGAGAGCGAAACCGGCAGCGCAGTCGAGTTCAGACAACGAAGCTGTCGCCCTCAAAATCCAAACCAATTACAGTCTGAATTGCTCTAGAAAGATTACACAGGAGACGATACAGAACAGATCGGCCGACAAAAATCAATCGGTGTTCCGAGGTCATCGAGACCGAAAGTCTATGGGACTCAAGGAAGAAGCGGAGACAACCGAATGGAGACGCTCAACAAGGCTAATTTCATCACGCGAACAGCATCAACAACCTGAGCAACAGCAACAGCTGAGGCTACAGCAACAACAGCAGCAGCTACAACAACACGGAATTAGTTTCGACCAATTTCGCCAGAAATCAAGCAAATTGGTCGGATTTTTGGGGCCCCGAATGGAACTCTCTGAGATTGGGGAGAAGGTCTTCGAGGCGCAATGCATTCTGAAGCGCAGAACGCGAAAACGAAAATTCGAATACCTGGTGAAATGGAAAGGTTGGAGCAGCAAATATAATTCCTGGGAACCGGAGGAAAATATTTTGGACAGTGGGCTGATTGAAGAATTTCAAGAGGGTGGTAGAAAAACTAGGAGTGCAGAAAAAAGACTACAAAATAAGAAGTTTAAACCTCAAAAGAGAGCTGTCTTTATTAAGAGCGAAAGTGAAACTGAAACTGAAAGCGAAGAAGCACCTGCCTTGCCCAGACGACGTCGACCCAAAACCTCATTAAATACTGTTGCGTTTAGGTTTAACGTTGACCAAATATTTTTTATTTTCGACCTGACCTGATCCAAAGAAACCAGTGTCATTTTAATTAAAATACAAAATAGTCAGGAATATTTCAAAAGTACAATGTTGACAGGATGTCATACTGTAATTGTATAATAATTTGGTCTATGTTAAGCGTATTTCACGTTTTCTTAATCAGATTGGGATCTAGAGAAATTGCTGGAAATTTTAATCAATAAATATACTGCAATTGTGAAAATTAATGAGTGTACGATCACTCAGTATCAGCCCAGCGAATATTAATATTAATTAATTATTTAGTTAATACTCATAATTAGTATCAATACTGCCCTTCGTATATTGACTATTGCCTGGCTGATCGCATACCTTTCCTATTGCTATTTTAATAGAGGCTTAGCGCCGAAGAATAAGCAGCTACTGTTGTGCTGCTTTCCAAGGCGCTGTAGAAATCCACGAGATTTTACTTTACTTTACTTTACTTTAGTCTTATATTTATCGTGAAAGAAAATATCTGATACTGTGTAGGCCTATTCATAGTTTTGACAAAGAAGAAAATAGTTTCATATATTATTTAGTTGACGTTAGATTCAATATAAATGTCCAAATTTGGACAAATTCCAAATGAAAGAAGCATCTTCAGAAATAATAGGATCAATTCTGTTGATTTGCAGAGGTTAATAAATATGTCTATTGGGAAACAAAGTTTTATACTAATATTTAAAGGTGAATGAAAATGAGAACTTAAGAAGAATATCCGCTTATAATTATAATTTTTTACTTTATTGGCATGGGAAATTGCGAGACTAGCGAAGAAAACAGCCTTGTAAATCATATTGTTATAATGTCTGACTTTGGAACAATGCGATTTTCTCTTGTTTGTTGGGAACTAGTAACACATGACATGGCTCCTACCAGAGTTCGACTTTAGACCACAAAGCGGTTAAATCAAGCAAGTTTTCAAATGTCAAGGAGAAATTTCGTAGACAATCCGAAAAATACTACGTGTAGGGGCTCGCCAATATGCACATGCAAAACGATGACCTTTGACATAAGCAGACGCTAAAAACGTTATGTGAGAGATTCGCTTTTGACTGACGCCTTTAAAATGCAGACTTTGAAGACGACACAGAAAGGGAGAAAACTACTTCGAGCTGCTTTGATGTGTTTGCTAAGGCAAAGCACAAATAGTTAGGATCCTTGGGAAAATTATAAGGCATATTGGCCAGATTATATTTTAAAATTTGGAGACTACTTAAACGATACTAAGAGATCACTGGATAGGGTTAGATAAAATTGTGCGATAGTCATAGATAAATACAGGGTTGCGAACAGAGAACACTGCTAAATTTTACTCTTATTCGAAATTAAACCGATATGACGTCACATCTTCAGAGAACGGCTCGTGAATAGTTAGACCACAACCACAACTGCTACGATCTCGTCGCTATGCATCGTTTAGAACAGTAATAAGTTCTTGCAGTAGGCTATTTCAAAGTTCAGAACACGAATTTCATTTACAGAAAGCAATTTAGATTAGACACGTTTTCCATTAAACTTCGCAACGTCGGTAACTTTCAAAGAAACGATTTTCGATTATCAACGAGGTGGCCAATTATAAGTTTACATGCGATCTCGAGACTGCCATATATACAGACGGAGAGACACGTAACGTGGGGGGGGGGCGGGGGACATTTTGCAGAGTGCCCTCGGGCCCCGGGTGAAGGAGGGCCCCCAAAGAGTGCTTGACGACCTTTTTTTGCTCGTCAGCACTATACGAAGAAGGGCACCGGAAGAGTTGAGGGGCCCCGAGAACGATGTGATGACCTTTTTTCCGTCAGCAGTGTTAAGGGACCCCCATATCAAGAATGCCCCCCGGACCCCAAAAGTCACGCTACGACACTGGAGAGACAGAGAGATTTAGAAATAGAGAGGCTACCTAGCACCAAGAATTCTACAGCAACGTTTGAAGCGCCTCAAGACATGATTGACGAAAAACCCAAAACATATTATATACAAAGACTAATTTTCAAGACACCAGTCCTATTAAACTCGTAGTTAAAACTCTTATTAAAAGCTTTAATTGAAACAGAACCTTGAAACTGTAGGAGGTCGGATTTTAAGTAGAACCTATCGTCGATTGATGCCTTTAGAGTACTACAAATGGTGCTATAAAAGTGTGTAAGTTTTATTATTATGGGCAGTCGACTTCCGGAAAGAGGCAATGCTATGCCCAACAAACTACTAGAGAAGAAAGAGCGCAAATCATTAATGAGGTTACACAGCAGAACCATAATTGGTGGAACATAATGACTCTCACACAAGGCACAACCTACAGAACCACTCTATATCATATTATTATTATTATTATTATTATTATTATTATTATTATTATTATTATTATTATTATTATTATTATTATAGATAAAATATTATCATTATTATTACATGGTAAACCTATGATGTCTACAGGTTTTCATGCAGTATTATGGTTTAGAAAGTGGAAGAAGCAATAATGATGTTGCTATTTAGAATTAAGCCTAACTGATTAAGTTAATTAAGCGGAATCACTTTCCCTTTTGTCGAATATTGACGTTCAATAATTTTGGGCTGAATGTTTCTTCGTAGACTGGAGATTGAATGCTGTGTGACTTTATTATGAACACCGTCAGCACTAAGGAGAAGAAGTTTAGTTTTTCGCAGTTTGGCAAACATAAAATAACATATTGCAAACAAACATAACAACAACAACAAATGAAACTTAATTGAGCTTATATACTAGGAGAGTACTTAAGTGATTAGTTCTGTAGAGTATGTTGCCGAATGGAAAAAGGTTTACGTAAGGAATCAGAGATCCCGCAAAGTGGTTAACCTGGTTTATATAATATGTGGATATGTGCCATAAACAATATTGAAATCAAGTAAGTAGAAGGTAATTTAGTTAATAACTAGAATATAAAGGAGTGAATAATGGTAAAAATTGGTAAAAAATCAATGAAGTATTTAACTACTTGCATGTGATTATTTTGTTACTAAAGGAGACTCAGTGTATAATGTAGCCTATGTATAGAGCTTTGCAAGTGTGAACCTAAGTAATACTCATCAGAATATTTTTTAGATTGGTCTTGGCGTTGAACAATAAAGAGACGATAGTGGAGGCTCTAGTTAGAAGGCCACGATCATTTTCATCACGACCAGAAATATTTATGCAAAAGATAACAAATCCAAACTTGAAAGGTAAATATTAATAACATCAAATTTCGAACCTATTCGATTCTATAATTTATCAGTGTTATCGATTCAAGTCATCATGGTAGCAATTTTAATTTCAGCATTAGGACCTAATAAAAGACTTTTAATTTTCTGAATTTAAAGAGACAACATTTAACTTGTAAAGATACGATAATAAATTGTTTGTAGGGATTGGATTCAGAGACACTTCTCCAGAATGGAAAAGAATTCATCAGCTTACCATGTCAGTTCTAAAATCATTTGGATTTGGCGATAAAAGTATAATGGAGGAAAGAATTATGAGAGAAGTGGAGGAAATGGTCGACTTCGGCAGAAAGACAGGAGGAAAACCATTCGACCCAAAGAAACTCTTCTTTCTCGTATCTTCAAATGTCACGATGAACATATTGCTTAGTACAAGACAAAATTATGACCTTGGGATTTCAGAGCTGATACACGAAATCGCTGAATACGGTCACCTTTTAGACATGATATTTGATATAGCGCCTTTTCTGAAATTCTTTCAACCATTCAAAAGTAAGGTATCTAGAATGAAATCATGTGGGAGTAAAATTATCAATATCTTAGACACTGAGATCGACAAAAGTCTTCAAGGGAACAAGGAATGTTTCGTCACTGAGTTCATTAGAAGAGAAGGGCCAGACTATGATCGCGAAGAACTCTATTTCATTCTACGAGATTTCTTTGCAGGAGGAACAGATACAACTGCCACAACAATGAGATGGGCAATGGTGGCTTTGGCCAATCATCCTGAAATTCAAAAGAAACTACAGGAAGAAATTGATTCAGTCATATCAAGGGATAGATATCCAGTGCTCTTGGACCAGCCGAGACTTCCTTACGTGGAAGCAACAATACACGAGCTATATCGTTGGCGCACAATTGTTCCATTGTCACTTGCTCATTATACTAAGGGCGACGCAATTCTAAAGGACTTCTTCATTTCCTCTGGGACACTAGTAAGTCGTCATAGATTTTGATTCAACGGTTTGTGTTAATGATGTTTTTCAATTTCAGTACAGATCCAAAATCGTGCAGAATTTTAAGATAGGCCTACTCCCTAGTAATGAATTTTTTAATAAGATGTATGTAAAATCTCAATAATTCTTGCCGTTACTTTTAGGTATTTCCAAATTTGCATGCTGCACATCATGACGCAACAGTCTGGAAAGACCCAGATGTCTTCCGCCCGGATCGATTCTTGGACAAAGAAAACAACGTTGTCGGTTTAGATCGAGTCATTGCGTTCTCTCTCGGTTAGCAGCACACAGTTGCACTTTTTACTACGAAATAATCGTAATTATTCTACAATCTTAAAAAGGTTTATTACAGACCGCATACTAACCGTGAGTATTACAGATCGACAGATGCTAAATTTTTAAAATAAAAATTAGACTATCAACAAAACTAAGATCATCCAGCAGAAGCAGTATACCATTTCCTTCTTACCATAGGTTTTACAAACGTAAAATTTGAAATAAAAACCGTAAAAATGCGATTTTTCTGAAAATATAAAAGACGTAAAAACGTTGAAAAAACGTTCATTTACTTTTTAGCCAACACAAAAATTAACATGTTAATTTTCTACTGTGGTGGCGTAATTAGTTTATAAACGAAGAAAAGCAAGACAACGAGAGTCACTCATTAGTAGGCCTAAAGCAGAAAACGCTATATGTAGGCCTATTTATTTCTTGTGACAATGTGTTAATAGCTTATTGGATAAATATTAATAACATGTCCTGGCGCCAAATTAATTAGCTGCTCTAAAAACCATAGACAGTCAAGACACGAAGCGATCATCTTAGGTTTAACGTAAACGTATCACCTTCAAAACTGGTTAAAACTCAGTTCCTAAGGAATTCTAAGCAATTACCGATAATATTTTAAAATACGCCGCACCTTTTCGTATAAATTTCGTACAGTTTACAACAAAAACAAGAGAATTCAACTTAATGTGGTTCGTTTTTTGACTTTTCAATGTTGCCGCGTTTTGGCGCTAAACTTCGCGTAAATGAAATTGTGTAACGCCTTGATTAACATTTGAAAATTTTGATTCACCGCTTGTCTGACCTATGATCTAGAAATAATGGAAATACCATATTGGAAAAGTCGTTGAAAAACGCAATAAAATACAAAACGTAAAAAACGCGTCTTTTGTTGGCGAGAAAAAAACGTAAAAAACGTTTGCAACATCTAGGCCTATGCTTCCTAGCATTGAATTGATTGCCTGAATGACCTAGTAGCAACGCTGGATTAGGGGAGAGTGTGGATGGTTGAGACAAGGGGTTGGTTAAGACATTAAAATTTCTCAGCATTTCCAATATACTTACTTGCTTTCTCTGCTACTTCCAGTCGCATTTAATGTTGAGACTCTATGGGGAAAGACTAAAGGTCCAGTCGAATGCTTACGCGTCTGCAGCATCATTTATCTGTTTAAGAGTGTTGAAAGTAATTTTTATCCGTTCTCTTTCGTACTCGTCTGCAACGTAAGTAGGTGTTTGTCTGAATCTATCATTATATTTCTTAATTACCAATTATGTAATCAATGATTTAAAAACATTTCTACACATGTGTGCCAAGCAAAGTCAGCGTTACTGCATGATTTCCAAGTCAACCAGTGCTGGGGATGGTTGAGACATGAGTCACTGGGGTTGAATGAGACAAAATGGCATCGTCTCAACCTACCCCAGTCTCTGCTAAGACTGGTGTAGTCGTGTTTATCTGCTCTCTCTTCTAAAGTTGCAGTGTTTGCATACATTATAGGTTAGTACTAGGCAATATTTGCTGACAATAGAGAAATGATGCATCGATTAGTTATTTTTCTTTGACTTTTCAGGTCATTGAAAATGCCCAGAACCTATAAGAGATCCACCAATAGGGCAGCTTATTCAGCAGAATCTCTTCAGGAGGCAGTGGAGAAAATAGTCAACGAGGGTTTAAAACTGCGCAGAGTAGCAGTAGACAGTGGAATCGACAAAACAACTTTAAGTAGATACGTCAAAAGAGCACGACTTGGAAGACCCCTTGACCATGTTGGTTATTGGGGGAACCGTCGTGTGTTCACCGTTGCCGAAGAAACTCTCTTAAGTGAATATCTAATCAAGGCATGTCAAATGTATTTTGGACTGACTCCAGCAGAAGTAAGGAATCTCGCCTTCCAGTTGGCAATGAAATATAATAAGGAGATGCCATTAACCTGGCTTGAAAATGCATCTGCAGGCTTCGAATGGTTTAAAGGCTTCATGAAGAGACACAGAGACATTTCAATGAGAACTCCTGAAGCCACATCAATAGGTAGGGCCTCCAGTTTCAACAGGACCAATGTGGCTAGTTTCTTCAAACTATTGCAAGAAGTCAAGTCGCGACATAACTTTGGACCACACGCGATTTTCAATGTCGATGAAACTGGCTGCACAACGGTCCAAAGAGTGGGAAAGGTAGTGGCCCCAACGGGCACTAAGCAGGTTGGTTCGATTACTAGCGCTGAGAGAGGCCAATTAGTGACGATCTGCTGTGCTGTGAATGCCATCGGCCACGCATTGCCGCCATTTTTTATTTTCCCTCGAGTTCATTTCAAGGAACATTTCCTACAAGGAGGTCCTCCAGGATGTCAAGGTGCGTCTTATCCCAGTGGTTGGATGACAGCAGAAAACTTTCTGAATTTCTTAAAGCATTTTTTGACGCAAGTGCGCTGTACAAAGGAATCACCGGTTCTTATAGTGCTGGACAATCATGAATCACACCTTTCCATAGATGTCTTGGACTTTGCAAAAGAAAATGGAATGATTCTTCTAAGCTTCCCACCACACTGCTCTCATAGAATGCAGCCACTGGACTGCACTGTTTACGGGCCATTCAAGAAATATTATAACAATGCAGTCAAATCATGGCTCATTGACAATCCTGGACGGCCTTTAACCATCTACAACATCCCAAAATTAGTAGCATCAGCTTTTCCTCGTGCCATGACTCCAGAAAACATCATCAGTGGGTTTCGAGTCTCTGGAATTTTTCCACACGATCCAAACATCTTCCCTGATGATGCATTTTTGCCATCTTTAGTCACTGACAGATCTTGTCCCTGCGAGCAATCAAACACTGAGCATGTTTCAGCTGACCAAACAACTAACTCTAAATCTTGCGCCGCAAATTCATGTGTTTCAGCGGATCTTTATGAAATACAACAACCACAGCCTTCAACATCGTCAAGCTCTGCAAATCTACCTCATCAGGATATGCCTAATCCCGAGACCGAAGCCAACGATTTGACAGAAGTATTTTCTCCAGAATCTGTGAGACCTTACCCAAAAGCACCACCAAGGAAAACTAAAACAAGAAGAGCTGGGAAAACAAGAATTCTGACTGACACACCTGTAAAAGAGGAATTGCTGAAACTAAAAGCAAAAGCTTTGCCTAGAAAGCGCCTCAGTTTCGATGCCGACAGGCCCAAACCTATGCCTGTTAGGCACAAAGTGCCAAGGGATGAAACTACAGAGATTCCAACCGTGCAGGCTGTTGATGATAATAATACTGCGTGCCTTTATTGTCACGATACTTATATGAATTCCAGGAAGAAATATCGCTTCTGGATTAAGTGTCAAGGGCCATGCCAGAAGTGGTCACACTGCATATGTGCAGGGAAAAACAAAACTGACATAGAGTTTATGTGTGAAATTTGTTCGTCAGATGCATAATTAGTCCTAGACCTAATCATTAAAGTCATAATGAACCGAAGTTCATTGTGTACATATAAACATTTCAGTACAAACAATTTATGAAGTACATATAAGCATTTCAGATCAAACAATTTTCTCTTATTGACATCTGCTTTTCGTTTGTAGTTGAAATTGTCTTTTACAAATAAACTTTTTAATTGTTTATTTTCTCATAGAGTGTAGAATATTAATTATGAAGAGTGTCTCAACCAACCTTGATGTCTGTCTCATTCAACCCTGACCAGGGGTTGAATGAGACAGATTGAACTTTTCGTTTCTTTGCTCATAGGATTTAAAACACACACACTAACCACCTTTATGCCTTAAAATATGTTCATAAACATTAGTATTAACTATATGACACAATTTTGAACATACTGTTTTACAATTGCTTTAGTTATGGCAGATAGAAAATTTGCGTCTCAACCACCCCCACTCTCCCCTATGTCTGAAGCATAACGATGTTATTTACTCATAAACATAAATTACTTAAGACTTCAAATGAAATCGCTTTGGAACAGAGCTAAATGGCTTAAAGCAATCATAGGGACCACCTTTTCAACAACTGTCAACTTTCAGTTACCCCATATAATTATGTCAAAAACCTTTAACCCCCCACCACTAAGTTCAGTGATGGGTATTCCAAAAAGAGTAGGCGGTTACCAATTTAGCGGTGATGACCTTTTCCCCTTTCTTTTGTTCACCAAGTGTCATAATGTAGTGGAGCTGACCTTTTTCGCTTGCCCGGCTTTTTTCCTTTGTAATAAATAGTATTCCATGAAATTTCCTTTTTTATCATTTGTAAAAAATGAAATTGTTGACGTCAACTTCTCTTGACTCTTGATGACCTTTTCCCCTTTCTTTTGTTCACCAAGTGTCATAATGTAGTGGTGCTGACCTTTTTCGCTTGCCCGGCTTTTTTCCTTTGTAATAAATAGTATTCCATGAAATTTCCTTTTTTATCATTTGTAAAAAATGAAATTGTTGACGTCAACTTCTCTTGACTCCGCCCCTGTCAACAACTGTCAAACTTCTTCAAACTCCCTCCACCAGCCCTATTTCGTTGACGTAATTGATGGACAGTCCCTTTGTTGCATTTACTGTAGCCTCAGCCTTCAAATTTTTAATACAAGTTATGTTATAGGTACAGTAGGTACTTATACAATCCTTGAACCAACTTTATCTGTAATAGTGTTAGCGACTTATCGTTTATTTTAAATCGTGTCGCTGATCGAATTTCATCCTTGCTCATAGTTCAACAATAAGTTACAACAGCATTAAAGAGTAACCATGATTTTCTAGCATTTATGGACATTTTCGAATTTTTTTTTGTTTTATTTTGAAATCATGATAATTTATTTAAAATCACATCCAAGCTTCACGAATGACCTTTGCGCACTTTCTGAAAGTGTAGGCGCCATAAGAAATTTTCTACGAAGTTGCCTAGATGTATCAGTTAATAATTTATTTATTTCTATGGTTAGACGAGAGCCTTTGTTTACCTATATTTAACAACCGACAAAGATAGCGAATAAAATTGAGACCTAAAATTTAATGCAACTCGATCTGGCAAAAAGTGGACATTAATGAGCAATTAAAAACGTCTTCTACTATGCCTCTTATCAGATATATTTAAGGTTTTAATTGTACTGAAAGTGTAACGTCACACTGGCCTTTGTCCCTTCTCTCCTCTGTCACAACCTGTTGCATTCTTTTTAGACCTCAGAGCATGACGTACTTTATAGGCGGCCCCTTAGGTAATCATTATTTTTTCTAATTTCTGCAATCCTTGAGTGTGTAAGCTTCCAGTGATTAGTTTTATTCAGAGGATTGCTTTAAAATTGCTTTTAAAGGGCGTCGATCCTGCCCCGGAGAGACTTTGGCTCGCGCTGAGATCTTCCTCATTTTGACCAGTTTTCTTCAGCGATTTACCATTCTACTGCCAGATGGCCAGGACAAGATCTGCGATAGACCTTCACTACCGGTTGATTTAATACTAGCTCCACAGCCTTTTTCCATACGATTAGCGGAGAGATAATGAAGATCAATGGAACATCGTGATATTTACTTAGCTGCAGTCTCAAGTATATTCGAATGAGACGAACTTTGCAAATAACATGGTAATATTTATAACGCGGTAGTTTATGTAGCCTACTTAAGCTGAAACCTGTACCGTCAATGCTTTGCATCCAACTTACGCGATTTTATTCTGTATCATTGTCAGGAATATATACTGTAATATTTTAATACTCAATTGCTTATGCTGGATAGAAATATATACTTTCTTGTCTGCCAACTCATTGTTCCATTATGACACTACGAGCATTGATTGGGAGTTAAAAATGTTCACCTGTATCAATATTCTAAAATATCCCTATTACTGGCAATTATGGTTTTGTCAACTTAACGCGTTAACTAATGCGTTAACGGGTTGAAGCATCAATCGCGATTTTTTTAAAGCCGTTAAAAATTTTAACGTAAATTTTGCTTGGTCGACAATAATTAATAGAATGATATTTTTGAAATTATCCTAATCAAAATTGCACCATTGATTTCTCTGTTAAATGAACAATATTGCAAAATTGTCATTGGTGAAACAGATAGCAACGTTAGACAATTGACGTTTGAGCGTTTAGGCCTAAGTTAAGCCCCCTATCGTTCAACGATTGAAAGCTGTAGGGCAGGCCCTACTTAGTTTTGGGTTTGCGTCCTCCAAATCTATATTTTGAACTTAAAATAATTTAAATAATGCTCTTGCTGACTGTATCTTGTATCTTTCTGACTGTATCTTGTATCATGTACTGTATCTTGTTGACTGTCTAGAACAGGTAGCTTTAATTTATAAATAAAACCGACAGTATTTAACGCTTTCGTTTTGTGAAGTTTATCTATATTAGTCTATCTATATTAGTTCGTTATCTTAACTTGGTAGCCAGTTACTAGAGCATTGCGATTGTGACTGTACTGTGTACAATTTCCCCCGAGTCAGTACTATTAGCGACTACTTTCTGTGGCTGGCAACACTGCTAGCAGGAAGCTGGTTTCTCTGTTGCGAACAAATGTCAACAAGCTGAATTGGGTATTAAAGTAAGATTTCTTGAGTATAAGCATGTAGGCACTACGTGTCGACTTTAAAAGCACGCTCAGGATCTTGTGTTCGTTCATCGCGTAGAACTTATCCGGGCATTCGTTTTGTTCTCTTCTGGCGCTTAACAGGAAAGTTTGGCTCAGTGCCATGTGTAACGGCGAACCGCTTTGCTTCAATAATCAGTTTGTTCCAGCAATTGTCAGCAGTGTCTCTCATCCAGTGTTTTATACAGGCCTGTTAGGCTGTTAGGAGGGAAATCCCCCCAAAAAAACTCAAGATCCCCCTTCAAAAAAACCCCCCAGCACTTACACAAATTTTGCATTGAACTGTGTCTTTTCTCCTCCAACCAAGTCGACTTTCCTCCCGAAAGCCTCAATTTCCTCCAAAAGCCTGGAGTCTGAATAAGACATTGCTCTCATCTTATTGAACTTTCTCACACAATCTTCAAGAAGTGCTGACGCAATACTGTAACTGAGACTGAGAATCTGTCATAAGTGACAGTGTGGAGCACAACAAACTGTTGAATATTTGAATTTGTTGTGTAGCAAAATATCCCCCCCCCATTTTTTCGGGCGCACGCTGCGCCCGCCTTAAATAGGGATAGAAACCTCTGGTGCACAGTAACGAAAATTTACAATATAAAACAAAATGCGTGCACCAGAACTTCAAAAGAGAAAGTAAAATATCAGGTGTGACGTCACATCTGATCTTTACCCCTTTTCGCGCTTTCTTAGACCCCTGCCGTCGAGCGTCACGTCATTTATGGACGATCCCGATTTGTCAGTTCACTTACTAATCAATTCTTATAACACGCAATTCTCCAGACTCTCAATCGGATAATTTCATTAAAGGCTTCGCACGTGATATAATTCATCAGAAAAGAATGTGCTAATGTTAGGCTTCCTAAAGCGTACAAACAGGACCAGAGGTCTCATTCATTTAAATTGTTCGCTACTCTTACCTCGGACAGGAAACATTCTGGAGCCTTATAAGCTAAAATAAATCGTATAAGCTGCAGAAAAGTTGGCAGGGAGCCTATTTGAACGGGTCTAGTCGTCAACAAAGATGGGCATCACTGGGGCTGTCCATTAATTACGTCAACAATTTAGAGGTGGGGAGGGGGTTTGAAAAAGTTCGACAGTTGTTCACAGGAGAGGGGATCAAGAGAAGTTGACATCAACAATTCACTTTTACAAATAATTAATCAAATAATAGGAAATTTCATGGAATACTACTTATTACAATGGAAAAAAGCATGACAAAAAGGTCATCGCCACCACATTTTGACACTCGATGAGCAAAACAGAGGAACATGGTAAAAATGGTCATCACCGCAAGAAATAATAACCTTGTTAGTGGGACCTGTCATTGATCTTGGAGAGGGAGTCAACAATTTTTGACGTAATTATATGGGGGGCGGTAACTGAAAGTTGACAGTTGTTGACAAAGGGGAGGGGTCAAAAATTGCCCAAAAATTATTGACATAATTAATGGACAGCCCCACTGCTCTTTAAGGTTTGGCAATGAACCATTGTTTATCATTGAAAAATGTGGCAAAAAGACGGGACAAACTATTGAAATTCACGTGATAACTATCGAGTACTTTATTTTTCTATTGAACCTGTAATGTTTTGATAAATGAAGCAAGATGAATAATAATTGATTTAACATTTGATTACATAACCACAAATGTCCACAAATAACGTAAGATTAACAACCCAAAAGAGAAATCATAGCTCTGTATTCGAATTTCATTTCATGTTCATCAAGAGTCGTGCTAGGTTTACCATTCTTTAATATATTCTCAGTTTTAATTAATTATTCATGTTAAGTTGTTAACTAATTTTTCCATTCGTTTCGGCAACCTAGCATTTTACCCAGGGTAATCTAATTTTCCAAAGGCAAATACTCTACTAAAGTCATTTTCTGGCAATTTCGCATGATATCTCCATTTATAAATTTCATCCTTCAAGATAATTTCAACTGGAATCCATTTGATATCGTATCCCTTTTCACCGCATCCGATGACAAATATTTTTCCGTCATCAACAATCACACCAGAAAAAGAATCTTCAAACTTGAATTTATCTCTCACTTTCCAGGTTTGTGTATCAAAATTGTATATAAAACATCCATCTCTACCAAGTAAAATAACAGAATTTTCCCACAAAACATCACAAAGCCAAGTACAGGGTCTGGGCATCTCCTTTTTTAACAAAGTGCATGTATTTAACTTCGTGTCATACACTTGTATTTTGCTGATAAGTTGGTTTTCGCATCCAACACCACCAAATATATAGAGCGAAGACTTCCATGGCACACAATTGCCAGACTGACTAACAGCGTAAACGAGTGTTCCAACACTAGAACACTTATTACCAGATGTATTGTATGCTTCAACATCATCAAGTGTTTCCCAGGAAGATTCTGACCATCCACCGCATATGTACAAGACATGATCCACAAACGCTACACTGTGATGTCGTCTGCCTTGAATCAAAGAACCACATTTGCTCCATTTACACGATGGCCATTTATTAGATGGTGCATCTAATCTCCAAATTTCTTGACAATTGTTTCCCAATCCACTCACAAACATTGAATTGCGATAGACAGCAGAGGCTGCTTTACATTGAAAATCAAGAGGAAATGTTTCAATGGCGGTAACATCTTCCGGTCGATTTAAATTTATTTTAATAGTGGCTCCGAAAGTCGAGAAAAGAACTCCTCCGATGACAACTGCGTAATTGTTAAATTTTTGATTTAATTCTAAAACAAAGAGCAGAGACAAAATGTTAAGTGCCTGTTAATCATAACAATGGATTGAGAGAGATAAAGAATGAGAGAGAGAGAGAGCGAGAGAGAGAGAGAGAGAAGAGAGATAGGAGTTATGCACTAATGTCCCCTTTCTTGGAAGTAACTGGACGATTGCTCACAAAGCCAAGCACATGGTCTGGGCATCTCCTTTTTTAACAAAGTGCACGTATTTAACTTTGTGTCATACACTTGTATTTTGCTGATAGGTTGGTTGTCGCATCCAACACCACCAAATATATAGAGCGAAGACTTCCATGGCACGCAATTGCCAGACTGACTAACAGCGTAGGCGAGTGTTCCAACACTAGAACACTTGTTACCAGATGTATTGTATGCTTCAATATCATCAAGTATTTCCAAGGAAGAATCTAAACATCCACCGCATATATACAAGACATGATCCACAAACGCCACACTGTGATATCGTCTGCCTTTAATCAAAGAAGAGCATTGGCTCCATTTACCCGATGACCATTTATTAGATGGTGCATCTAATCTCCAAATTTCTTCAAAATTCTTTCCCAATCCACTCACAAACATTGAATTGCGATAGACAGCACATGCTGCTTCATATTTAAATTCAGCAGGCAATGGTTCAACAGTGGTAACATTTACCGGTTGATTTAAATTTATTTTAATAGTGGTTCCGAAATTCGAGAAAAGATCTCCTCCGATGACAACGGCGCAACTTTTAAATTTTTGATTTGATTCTAAAACAAAGAGCACAAACAAAACGTTAAGTGCCTGTTAATCATAACAATGGATTGAGAGAGAGAGAGAGAAAGAGAGTGAGAGAGAGAGAGAGAGAGAGAGAGAGAGAGAGAGAGAGAGATAGGAGTTATGCACTAATGTCCCCTTTCTTGGAAGTAACTGGACGATTGCTCATTGAGCAATCGCTCACAAGTTCTCGGTGCACTTTGCTCAATGGATTTTTGCTCGTAGGATAATTGGTCACATAGAATTTTTTTCATGGACAGCTGTTGATAGATGACATATTAACAGATAGAAGTCGATCGTGGTTTGAAGCTAATGTTATATATCAACAACTTTGGAAACATTTTGAAAATCGGTTCACATTTACCAAAATTAAAGACAAATATAGGCCCTACGGTGGCATGTTTTTATTGAGTCGCAGTATATATATATATATATATATATATATATATATATATATATATATATATATATATGTATATACTGATAAAGAATCAATACCTGATAGCGATAGCTCTCCAATCAGATTGCCTGCATTTTGAAGAAGTGTATTCTGGTCTGTGGCAATGAATTCTAATTCAAATGCTTCACTTGGCATCTTCAAATATTCGTCCTTTTCTTTGCTTAATTCCTTGGCCCTTGTTAGTAATCTGTCAACACTGCCACAGACTTCACTCGGAGATCCTTTCGATTTCAATTCAGTGCAGTACGTCATAAAACTCTCCAAGACAGTCAGTTTTCTTTCAATGTCTTCAATTTTGTACTCCATTTTGCTTTGGTGCTGCTGCTTTAGTATTGAAAGTTCATTCAATACTTCCTCCGTATGTCGATCGATCAAAGCCTTTAGTTGTTGATTTTTCTTTTTAATGACACTCTCTGTTTCCAATGTTTTTGCTAAAAATTCTCTCTTCCGTCCTTCCAGATCAAATTTCCTCGACAATATATCTTCCTTATGAGAACCAATCACTGTGAAAGTTTCCTCAATTCTTTGACGAAATTCCTTATCAACTGTTTTCACATCTTTGCATTTGTGCGTCTGATGATCTTCAACAAAGCAAGAGACGCAAACAACTGTCTTGCAATCGGAACAATAGTAGTCCAACACTTTATCTGAGTGTCTGACACATTTCCTGATTGGAAATATATTTCTGATCTCCTCATCATCGTTTAACTCAATGTTTAGTTCAGCAATTTTGTGATCTGTTGAGCCCTGAAGAGTCTTATGTATCTTCGAACATCGGATACAATAATTTTCATGGCAGTTGAAACGTCTCATCGTGGCTTCTGGAACATCTTTGCCTTCATCAACCACGCTACACAACATGCACGGTCTGGATTTGTTTTCTAAATTAAATGAGCTTGTCACCTCCATAAGACTTTCGATGAAGAAATTTCTCTGAAGTCCTTTCATTCCATCTGCAGGGATTGGGAATTCGTTCCTGCATAATGGACATGGTAAGGCGTCTCCTGGTTTCTTCCCTTTCTTTAGCTGGATGCCTTTGAAACATTTGAGGCAGGCGGTGTGGAAGCATGGCAACATTCTGGGATCTGTGAAGGTCGTCAAGCAGATGCAACATTCTGACAACGAACGAAGTCGTTTTATCGATTCATTCTCAACTGACGCCATTTCGACAGTAACTGTAGCTGCGATCTCTTTTGCAAATGCGAACTGAATCTGTAACAGAAACAATGATCTTAATCAAAATACCTCATCCTACATGCAACACATTTGCAACATCTCCTCCGGTTTTTCTTTCTAAACTAAAATCATTTCTCTTCAAAAAATCATTTCCTCCATAGCTGCAACGTCCTACCCACTCGCCCTTTCGATTAAATGACCCGACAGGGCCGGCATGAATGACCCCACCTTTGGCTATAGCTACTTCATTTTTGAGTTTAAGCGCATAGGAATAAGGAGCTACTTCGGTGCATCTTTTAAAAGCGCTATAGAAGTTAACGAGATTTTACTTACTTACTTCATTTTGGCTGACAAATCTTAAAATTCAATTGACCAGTTTGACCTTATAATAATATAATAATAATGTGATTTAAAGTGTTTTAGGAGGCAAAGAAAGTCTGTGTGAAAGCCACTTGCTGTATCTAAGAAAGAGTCATGTAAATATCGCCGTCTAAATAGATTAAAAATATTGCAATGGCTGTCATTTACTTCAGAAATAGCCCTCAAAAGAAAGGAAAAGTATATATTGTCGTCTTTATATTACCTGTTTTATGAATTGCTTTCAAGTTTTCGCATATCGAAATATTTTGTATTTAGTTTGCTCCGTATGCTTTCCTTTCACTTTCGTATTTAACTAATTTTCCGCTTTTGATAAATCAGATAAATCTTCATATCCATGGAGGTATTATACCAGGAGACGGCATACGTCATTTCTAGCCCAGGCTGCGTGTAGCCCGTAGCTCGTAGGCTAAAAATAGTACCTCCATGTTTAGCGGCCATTGTGGTTGAATCGGACGAATACAGAAGTAGGCCTATTAAATCTGAGTTATATTATTCCTTTTTAAACTTATACGTATAAATTCATTTAGTGTAATGCCGGCCTGTTCAGCCTATGGGTGTACGCAGCGAGATCGTGCCGTAGGTTTAGCATATATTTCACCGGTTATTTATATCAAGACAACTTCTATAGCGCCGTCCGCTAGGCTAAAGCCTACGACAAGGGCGCTAAACACGCAGTCAACTGTCAAACCATAACCTATACTAAAAAGGTATGTCTTTAGTTCTCGTAGGAACAGCCCCGCCGAGCCAGCTTCAGTCACCGCGGGTGGTAAAGCGTTCCAGAGAAACGGGTTACAGCCTGTTGGGATCCTATACTTAATACTACATACCTAAGAAGAAATGGTTGGCCACCCATGATTACAAGTTGCCACCTCAACGCCCTACTTCACTTGTCAAATCCTGCTCCTCAGCAGTGGCGTCATTTCACACTTTTCTTGGGGGGGGGCGAAAACAATTTTTAAATTTTTCTTTTTTATTTTTTTAATTTTTTAATTTTTTCAATTTTCAATTTTTCGACTTGACGAGTTTCCCAAAAGGTTGACGACCTTTTTTTTGCTTGTCAGCCCTTTTTTACGATTACTCGACATCAAGCACTCCTTTACTGGCCTTTTTGCCCCAAACGCAACTGACGTCCCTGTTTTTGTTTTTTGCACATTAATACATTGTAAATTAATATTTTCAATTCTTTGGGGGGCCACGCTCCCCCCAGCCCCCTCAAATGACTGAGGAGTCCTCAGTTTATCAACGCCCTCTAGCGAGTAAGTCTGAGGGGACCATAGGGCTCCTGCGGGAATTTAACCTCCGAACTTCTGCTCCATCGTCCAGCGTTGTTGCCACTCTTATAACTCTAGACTCCATACGAGAAGTTTACCTATACACGGGTCGAGGATGTCAACACAGTCCCTAGGCCATGGGCGAGCAAACTTTTCTTTAAGGGGTCGCCTGAAACTTTATTATGCGGACCGCGTGTACGAAAAGCATTAATGTTTATAATTTCAGGTGGGAAAAATAATTTTTGCACTTTTTAGCACTTTTTCGGAATCTGAATCCATCATTGCGAAGTCATAATGTGCAAAAATCAATCAATCAAACAATCAATAAACTTCTATGGCGCCACTATCATAATGCTCAGGGCATCAGCCGATGGCGCACCAAATCCAAATATAATTAGAACCAGGTCAACCCGGAAGATCAGCAGAACAGCGGGGGAACAATACAAGAGGGATAAGCCAAGTCGAACAGGTATTTTTTAAGACCAGATCTGAAAGATGATAAATTCTTAGTTAACAGAAGTGATATTGGTAACGAATTCCAAAGCTTAATAATAATAATTATGCACTTCTATAGCACCATTTCTAATACTCAAGGGTATCAATCGATGGTACTTCAAATCCATCCGCAAAAGACCATGTCATTCCAGAGATCAGTCAGAGGGAAACAGCACGACAGACTATGGAGGAAATGCTAGTTGGAAGAGATGTGTTTTAAGCCTAGATCTGAAAATGCTCAGTTTATTGGAAGATCTGACAACCAGAGGGAGAGAGTTCCAGATTTTGGGCCCAGAAATAGAAAAAGCTCTCTTACCAATAGAACCACACACACTGAGAAACAACTAGTGCCAATGACTGTGCGAGAATAAGGAACAACAAATGAAAGTCTTGTCTAATAGCCTACCTACATATAGTGGAATGATTAGTATGTCGAGGGATAAGTCGCATCTTAAGGTAATAGGGTTAATTATATACTGTATTATACAGTATTATACTGTATTATACTGTATTATATTATACTGTATTATATACCGCTACAGTGGAACGCCCTTCCTGACGAGATAGCAGCAGCGACTTCTTTCGAATCGTTCGCTTCTAAGCTGAAATCGCCCTTGTTTCGCAAATCTTACTGTGATTGATTGTAAATCGCTCTTGCCTATGGCCTTAGTCATGTTATAGCGTTGGATAAATTAGCTGATTAATAATAATAATAATAATAATAATAATAATAATAATAATAATAATAATAATAATAATAATAATAATAATAATAATATGGTTTTAAATACTAAAAGACAAATTTTATAATTCATTCGGTATTTGATAGGAAGCCAATGTAGGGACTGTCAAGCTAGAGCTGTATGTTCGAATCTTGGAGTTTTGGATATGACTCTAACTACAGAATTTTGTAATCTCTGGAGTTTCTGCATATTTGATTTTGTGATGCCGAAAAGCATGGAATTGCAATAATCGAGGCGACTAGATACCAATGCAATGGCTAACTGAATAAGAACAGGCTTAAACCCTTAACCGTGTATTTAACTGTAACTCAATGTAAAATGGACGGATATATCCGGAGTCCCCAGTTAAGGGGTTAAGGAGGAGATGTCTGATGCGATAGATGTCCCGAAAATGATAATGAGGAACTGCAGACTGAATTTATGTGACCAGTGAAAGAGAGGGAAGAGTCAAATACCACACCAAGGTTGCGAGCAGAAGTACTTGTAGAGATAACAGTGGAATCTCCTAGTAGGCTACTACAGATGTCAGAGATTCGAATTTGGTCAATTGACCTGGAGTACCAAATAGCAAGAACTCAGTTTTTGATGAATTTAAAAGAAGCTTATTTGAATCCATCCATGAATGAATAGCCTATTAGTGAAGGCAGTGGATACAGTCTCAAGGGATGAGACTCAATAACTGCGATGAACTTACTTCGTGCCTGTCAAATGCTTGACATTTTGGGAGAAATTGAAGGCGTGATCATTTTTTGCCTCGGGCGCTGCCAACCGTTCTAAGATTTTAAAATAAAGCGCGATTTTTCCATAAAATAATTTCAAATGTTCTCACTTTCTGCCGCTCGTGTGCATATTTCTAAATGATCTCGCGGGCCGCATGGAATCCAGTGGTGGGTCGCACGTGGCTCGCGGGCCGTAGTTACCCCATCACTGCTCTAGGCAGGCTAGTTGCAAGTGGGTCACTTGAATAAATACCTTTCAGTCGGGTGCTTGAATTCCAGAAATTATAACATATACTGCAAGTACAGTATCCGAATGATAAGAGCATGCAAGTGTGAATTTAGGAAACTCAGAGTCATGCGCCTACTGCTTTGGAGCTCAAATGTTCGTGGAAGCATCCGGTAGTAATGGTGTCTGAGACTATAGCTCTCGTTCACAACCCAATTACGAGACCAGAAGCTCATTGTTCATGTCGCGATCGCTCATGCATTTCGAAAACCCATCGTCGATGCTAACCTGTAGCGCAGGGTAGAGCCGTAGTTAAGGGGCAAGCTGCCCCGGGCGCCGTCCTAGGGGAGGGGGCGCTAGAAACCATGGTTGATTTTATTCACGACGGTATTGCCAGTATGACAAGGAGAAAAGGACATTGTGCACACTACTTCTTTCATACTTTCACCACTTTATTCCTTCAACGCAACGCAACATTGTGAAAAGTCTGATGAACAAAAAGGTCATCACCAGTTTTTAGACGGTCAGGGGCGAAAATGTATATCTTCCTTCGGGCGCCAAATACTCTAGCTACGGCTCTGGCACGGGGACTATACTTGGTTAATAGAGCAAACGACAGTCAGTGTATTTTGCATATTAACAAAACAGGTCTTTTCATCCCTGCACATGCGAGCTGAAAGTAGAACTAGCTAGACAATGTCTGGTTCGCAAACACAGGTCTATTTAATAAAAGATTTCTGGCTTCGTTGCAGCTTGCTAGAAATCGGATCATTGGTTCTTAACATTGGATGAAGTTTGAAAAAACGTGAGCCTTCGAGTCTGAAGATTTGAAAATTTAGATGGTCTGCCAATACGTTTTAACAATTAAATTAGTTCATATTTCACAAGATATTATTAGTATGACAAGCTGTTGCAACTGTACTGTAAGAAGGAAAAGTCATGATCTAAATCAATCAGTAACTAAATCACTTCTGCCACTGCAGGATTCTAATCGTTGACATTCTGCGTTGCGGGACGACACTGTGACCAATAGAAGAATAGGCTGGCAGCCTGTTTTAAACCAATAAGACAGCAAATTGTGTATTTCTCCGACCTAACCATCTAAGCTGACTGACATTGCACGCGTGTATACCGGTACTCATGCAGGTAAAACTATTTCATGCATGATTCACGCAAAGGAGTTTAATGGTTGACAACATTGTGTATCAGATGGTAGCGATGACAATGGACACAGCAGGCTGCACACGGGTGGAGTAAAACATCTACGCTTGAATTGCCGCTGACATGAATTCGATCAACGGTTTCATATTTGCAAAGGTTGCACCAGGGACGTTATTTGGGGGGCAGGGGGCATTTGCCCCCTGATTTTGAGGAGAACAATTTTTTTTCTTTTTTCTTGTGTTATTTAGTAGTTAGTTTTTACATGTGTACATGTGCTAAAGGAGCGCCTGATGATGCCGAGTAATCTGATGTAACTAACCGTTATAAACGGCCGGCAAGCAAAAAGCAAAAAAAGGTCGTCAACTTTTTCGCAAACTTGTAACTTGTCAGGTCGAAAGTGTCTTGCCCCCCTGAAAAACAGTGAAATGACGTCTCTGGGTTGCACGTCATACAACCTCACAATTAAGCACACGTACATTGCTGTAAAACATTCTCTTCATGCCAGAAATGCTGAGACGCTGACGTGTCGCAATTTGAAAACAACTTAGCAAAGAATCGAGGTACGCTGTAGCTGCAATACTGTATACAGTAAGTAAGTAAGTAAAGTAAAATCTTGTGGATTTCTATAGCGCCTTGGAAAGCAGCACAACAGTAGCTGCTTATTCTTAGGCGCTCAGCCTCTCTTAAAATAGCTATGGGGAAGGTATGTTATCAGCCATGCAATAGTCAACATCCAGCATGTATATCGTCTAGAAAGAGCATTAGATATTTTTGGAAGCCTATGCAGCCTGCGAGCACAGACAATTTTGTATAGCTTAAGATAGGCCTACATAACAATATTTGTCTGCTGCGTTTCTGCCTGAGTTTGAGAACGGAACACATTTGACTAAATCTTAAGACAAATACCGATTATCGACGTGAGTAAAGGCAGCTGTAACGTTATATTTTGAATTTAAAATAGCCTCCAAGAATTGAATCGTTATTGTTCGTTATTAGGTAAGTAAGTAAAATGTTGTGAATTTCTATAACTCTGGATTTATAGTAGGCCAATATAGTATTATTGCAAGACAACATAGTCCGAAGACTTTCTTAATTTCAGCAAAGTGTAGCTAATGTACAGAAGTCTATTACGTTTAATATCCGTATTTTACTTGACTCCTTTTTATTAATCATATACGTTGGTACTTGGTAAGTAAGTAAGTAAGTAAGTAAAATCTCGTTAATTTCTAAAGCGCTTCCAAAAGATGCACCGAAGTAGCTCCTTATTCCTATGCGCTCAATCTCAAATGAAGTAGCTATAGCCAAAGGTGGGTCATTCATGCCGGGTCATTTAATCAAAAGGGCGAGTGGGCAGGACGCTATAGCTATGGAGGAAATGATTTTATAAAGAGAAATGATTTTAGTTTGGAAAGAAAAACATGAGGAGATGTTGCAAGAAGGGGAGAAAATTGTGACTCAGAGTTTGTTATTTGGCTTTGATGTAGACAACGAAGGGATATTGGAATTGAGTTCCAAAGCTCAGGTGCCGCATATGAAAAAGCACGATTGCAAATTTTGAGAGATGATTGATTCAGAGGTCGAAGGAGAGTTACATGAGAAGAGGATCTAGTAGATCCAGGTTGTTGTGGAATTATCAGATTTCTTAGGTAGACTGGTTTTGATGTATGGAGTGAGTTATAAGTCATCGATATTATTTTATATTCAATGCGTTCTGTTATCTTGAGCCAGTGGAGAGATTTGAGTAATGGTGTAATGTGGCAAAATTTAGGCGATTTAGTTACTGCACGAGCTAAGGCATTTTGAATCGATTGGAGTTTACATATGGAAGCCTTTGGAAGATTGTGAAACAGTGAGTTGCAGTAGTCTAACTTAGAGTGAACTATTGAAGTGGCAATAGTGGAAGCAGTTTTAATATCAAGGTAGGGTAGCAAACAAGGACACTAGAATGCAAGAAAGAAGAGTTTGACTCCACTTATTAAAGCATTCAAAGTTTGTGTATGTAAAATAATTGTAGAACTTCAAGACCATTCGGCCATTCATTCACTGGAATTGAAACAGTAGAAGATGACAGCTGAGTACATTCTGCTGCTTTTCATCATCCTCATCTTGTCGTTAATTTTTCTTGCAAAATGCAGAGGAAAGAAACGGCAAAGTCACCCCTCTCCTCCCTCGCTCCCATCACTTCCTGTCATCGGATCGTTGCCATTTCTCCGAGGTTTTAACAACATCTCGGTATTTTTCGCGGAGAAATCTCACGACCTGGGTCCAATATTTACTTTCCGTGTTGGAAACAAGTAAGACTAATCTGTTTCACAATAATGATCATAGTAGGGTAGAGAATTAAGGTATAATGGGTTCAATAGTGTGAAATATTAAATTGTATTTGAAATACAGCTCAGAAGCCATCAAGTCATGTATACATGTATGAGCGAGGCATGTACTGTATGATGAGCGGTGACAATATTGTTGTTGTCTATTGCCATTTCAAAAATGCAATTTTATAAACATTTTAGACTAAGAACTCAATGATGATTTAAATGCTTAAGCAGACAATAAATTTATGAACTATCACAGACTACAATGTGCTTAATTAGTAGAGATTGTGGTTTTGAATATAGGGCCTACTCTATAGGCCTATAACAAATTTTAATCAAGTCTTGGTTTTCTATACGATTTTTCGGGTGACTGATAGATTTTACCCAAACGAAGACGAATATGCCTTTGAATGATTCCATCACTTACGGTTGTAAAGTAAACCGCAATTACGAATTTAAGTCAATGCGCCTCAGAGATATGGTTCCAAGACTTTGGTTTTGCACTGCAAAAAACATAAAAGATAACTTTCCTCTACAATTTTGGTGAAACCAAGAGATCTTCACACGCTGAACAATAATGATCATTATGCGCTTTAATAGCGCCATCTTTAAAATATTAAGGAGAGAACCAAGAGAATATGTATATGTATATATATGTTTGTGTGTGTCATTTTATACAACAACAGACCAGTTTTGAAAGCAATTATATTTATCTTTTCGACAGGCAGCCATTGTACAGTGGCGTATTTAGTGGGTACGCTCCTGAGCCATAGCGTACCCCTTTGGTTTTTGGTCTTTGGTCTTTCGTCCTTCCCTTCGGTTGCACTTAAAGACTGTTACGCCGAAGTTAACTTTTTTTGCTTGTCACCACGTTTGAGAAGGGTGATAACCTTTTGTTTGCTTGCAGTACATAGCATAAAAGTTATTTTTCGAACTTCTTAAATTTCAGCGTATCCCTTTAAGCCTTTCTAAATACGCCCATGCCATTGTACATTTAAGAACGGATTTGATGTGACGTGTTAGTAATGGGCATAGGCGGCGAAAGGTCTACTAGATAGAGGCAACGGGGCGTTGAGGGTCTAAATGCCTAGCTAACTTAACCAGCCAGCATGGATTTTCAAGTGTGATTTATAAAAAAGAAGGAAATGTTTTAAAACTGGCTTTTTAAGATAGGACACGCATGTCTGTAAAGTGTTTATTCACACGGTGAAGCAGCCCTGTTTTCAACACCTTTATTTCAGACAGTGGAGTAGCCACGATTTTCTAAAGGGGGGTCTTGAACGACCATTTTCCCCAACTTCTGAAATTCGGAATAACCTAACAAGCAATAAAACGCCGCTTAGTCTAAGAGCATTAGCGATAGAGGTGAGAGAAGATTTAGGCACAAGATCTCGGACACTACAACTTCTACAAGTATGTCTTATTTGCAAGTGATTAGCTTCAACTAATTGCTATTACTACTGTAATAACAACAACTATTATTATTATTATTATTATTATTATTATTATTATTATTATTATTATTACTACTACTGTAACAACAACAACTATTATTATTATTATTAGTAGTAGTAGTATTATTATTATTACTGCTACTACTACTACTACTACTACTACTACTACTACTGCTACTACTACTACTACTGCTACTGCTACTACTACTAGCACCACCTTCTTCTTCTTCTCTACTGCTGCTGCTACTGCTTTTACAATTGCTGCCACTACTACCACTTCTTTTTCTTCTCTGCTGCTGCTGCTGCTGCTGCTGCTGCTGCTGCTGCTGCTACTGCTACTGCTGCTGCACTACTGCTTTTTACTGCTTACTGCTGCAACTGCAACTGCTGCTACTATTACTACTGCTACTGCTGCTGCTGCTACTACTGCTGCTGCTACTACTGCTACTACTACTACTACTACTACTACTACTACTGCTGCTGCTGCTGCTGCTGCTACTGTGGCTGCTGCTGCGAATAATAATTAAACTGGAAATTTAAGAAAATAATAACAGAACAATGTGTAGATGGGTTTTGTTTGCATAATTGAATTCTTCTGTTTTAGACTGGTGCTAACACTGAACAATAAAGAAGTGATAGAAGAGCTCTACTGTAATTAAGCACCAGCGATCATTTTCAGGTAGACCGGAATTATTCATGCAGAAGATAGCAAATCCGAACGGCAAGGGTAAACGTAAAGAATATCTGTCCGCATTTGACTTTCGTTACTCATAGTTGGTATTCGTCTTAGACAAAATCAGGTAAATCGGTCTTAGTTGGAGACTAAAAGCACCCTGCTTTTCTAACTTTAGAGATATCGCTATTCCTTTGGAAACGTACAGGGCCGCCGAGAGAATTTCCGGGCCCCAGTGCAGAAAATAATCACGGGCCTCTGACCTGACAAGTATGTGAAAAAGTTGATAACCTTTTTGCTTGTCAGTCTTTTTCCAGGCAGAATTCCAGGGGTCCTCGTTACAAGTAGCCTACATACAGGTACAAGTGTGAAAAAATGTTGAAAACCTTTTTATGGGCCTTTTTGGGCTCCATGGGCCCCGAAACAATGCTCCGACCGTACCCCCTCTCCTGAGGCTTGGAAATGTATGATCACAACTTATATATTTGCCGTTATTTGCAGGACTGGGATTCAGAGATACTTCTGACGACTGGAAAAGAATTCATCGGAATTTCTTGATTGTCTTAAAAGAATTTGGATTTGGAGATAAGAACATAATGGAGGAGAAGATCCTGAAAGAAGTGGAAGCAATGGTTGACTTCGGGAGAAAGACGGGAGGAAACCCTTTGACCCAAAGGAACTCTTCTATCTCGTAACTTCAAATATCATCATGAACATATTGTTTGGTTCAAGGCGCGACTATGAACTAGGAATTTCTGACCTAACATTTGCAATTGACAAATACGTTCATCTTGTAAACATGGTATTTGATATAGCGCCTTTTCTGAAATTCATTCCACCCTTCAGGGGTATGATTTCTAGAATGAAGTCGTATTCGAGCAAAATTCGCGATATTGTCGAAATGGAAATCGACAAGAGTCTTCAAAGCAACGAGGAAAGTTTCGTTTCTGAGTTCATTCGAAAAGAAGGGAGGCACTACGATCGCGAAAATCTATGCTTCGTTCTGCGAGATTTGATCGCATGAGGCTCAGATACAACGTCGTCGACGATGAGATGGGCGATGGTGGCTTTGGTCAATCATCCTGAAATTCAGAAGAAACTGCAGAAGGACATTGATTCAGTGATACCAAGAGACAGATTTCCAACACTGCAAGACCAAACGAAACTGCCTTACGTTGAAGCAACTATTCACGAGCTACAGCGTTGGCGTACTCTGGATCCACTGTCAATTGCTCATTCTACTAAGGAAGACGGAATTCTAAAGGACTTCTTCATTCCCGCTCGGAGACTGGAAAGTCGTCATACGTTCTAATGCTCACATGCCCTTGTTTCTCTTGTTCACTGGTTCTTGCCTCTGCTACGTTCACTCTTAACACATCAAGTTTATGAACAGCTCAATTTCTAATGAAACTTAAGAAGTTGGTTAATCATATTATTAAACTTTGCAACAGCTGTCTAAACACAAGTGTTGCGCCTTTTTAGGTACTTCCAAATCTGTATGCTGTGCATAATGACGAATCAGTATGGAAAGACCCGGATGTCTTTCAACCGGAAAGATTTTTGGACAAAGAAAACAACGTCTTCGGCCTCGATCGTGTTATCCCATTTTCTCTCGGTTAGCATAAAGCGTATACTGTGCACATGCGCACATTCAATGATATATAAAAATTATTAGTCGGCAATCAAAGTCATTGGTATTTGATCATATATTTGATCGGGCCATTGACCAGACCGGTCTAAAGTCATACTGATATTCTGATATTCTGATATATCTTCTGATATTCATTGAACTGATATTCACCATATTGTCAACTTTTTGCCTCCAGATAGTCATGTTCTGATATGAAATAAATACAATTTCTTCGGTCATACTCTACGATATTTGCAGTGTTATGTCACACGCTGTGCAAACAAGTAAGTAACCTCCGTCGATTTTTTTCTGAACTGCTCGTGGATGGTTAGATTCAAAAAGACCACTTCACAGAATGGTGTTATTGGACCAAGATACTTGTGGTCTGTTACGCTTTTTGAGCTTCTGCTAGTCCCGATATTTGGATTCATGTTTTAGAGCACTCCCACTCGTAAAGGTTTCATGTTCAGTTTTGATGCAGCACAGTGTTCGGCACTTGATTTCCTGCGTTCGGCACTTGTTCCCAGTGTTCGGCACTTGATTCTCTGTGTTCGGCACTTGATTCCCTTGTTGTGAACTTGATTCCCTGTGTTCGGCACTTGATTTCTTGCGTTTAGCACTTGCTCCCAGTGTTCGGCACTTGATTCCATCTGTTCGGCACTTGATTCCCTCTGTGTTCGGCACTTGATTTCCTCTGTGTTCGGCACTTGATTCCCTGTGTTCGGCACTTGATTTCCTGCGTTGGCACTTGTTCCCAGTGTTCGGCACTTGATTCCCTTGTTGTTAACTTGATTCCCTGTGTTCGGCACTTGATTTCCTGCGTTCGGCACTTGTTCCCAGTGTTCGGCACTTGATTTCCTTGTTGTGAACTTGATTCCCTGTGTTCGGCACTTGATTTCTTGCGTTTAGCACTTGTTCCCAGTGTTCGGCACTTGATTCCCTCTGTTCGGCACTTGATTCCCTCTGTTCGGCACTTGATTCCCTGTGTTCGGCAATTGATTCCCTGTGTTCACCAATTGATTCCCTATTGTAATATTTGATACTGTTGATCTTTCCTCTTTAGCTATTTCGTTTGGTTGTAGGCCTATTGTCCTTCCACGTGCAGATGACGTTAACACCTACCGACATGTCCATCATTGTTTGATCTATAATTACCATCACAACTAAATTTTAACATTCAGCAATTTTCGCGAATCTGACGCCTAACATTACGAGATTGGCAACGACTTGCAGCTTACAGTATGTCTTGATAATAACAACACTAGTTGCAACATTATGCTAATCTAAATGCCTGCAATGCAATCTGAGGCCATTTGAGTGCCTTAGACTGGTCGGAATTTAACTTCCTATCGCATGCTGTTTGCAACACAGAGTAAGCTTATTACGGCAGCATCTGTCTCGGTATCAGTACAGTAGGCCTAAAAGGAAATAGACACATTTGAATAGTGATCATTAATGTTTCGATCTATTAATCGATTAATTATTGTTGCATATTTTCTGACGTGTGGGTTTTTTTATCGAAGCATTATTTTGGAATTACTTTTCAGGTCGGCGTTCCTGCACCGGAGAGACTTTGGCTCGTGCGGAGCTTTTTCTCATCCTGACCAGTTTTCTTCAGCGGTTTACCGTTCTTCCGCCAGAGGGCCAGGTCAAAATATGCGACAAACTTCTACTGCCTGCGGATTTGGTGATTGTTGCACAACCTTTTTCTATACGTCTAAAGGAGAGACAATGAAGATCAACGGAACATCTTAATATCTAATAGGTTGCGATCTAATCTAATATCTAATAGGTTAATATATAATATTAATATCTAATATTCGTAATATCTAATAGGTTACTGTAGAGTAGTTGAATGAGAGAAACTTGCTATTATTAACCCTCGCACTAGGGCCTACTAAGCTTTTTTCTAACGTCTTCTACAAAAGAGGTGGAATTAACCCCCCCCCCTTTCGATCAAGAGCTCTGAAATACTGGAGAGATTAACATACATTTATTCATCTGCCTTGATTATTTAGCGAAGGTGCGGTATCTCTAACTGTCATTGCTTGCATATTCATAAATTAAATAATGAATAACAGATGTACGTACAGTGTAGATAATATAATCGATGTGTCATGGACTTTAATCAAATGATTTGTTGAGTGCTGAAAATTCCAATACGGCCTTTCGGTTAGTTTTCGTTTCAGCCAGGAATTTATGTAATAGTTGAGAAGATATTGATACGTAAAGTTATTATTAGGAACAGACTTATGAGTGTGGCTTGGCTTCCAAAATCGACAGACATTGTACGCGTGTATGCCTAAATTGATGCAAGTAAACCCCAACGAATAGGCGATCTACACACACACAAAGGCGGATGAGGAATCACGCAAATTAGAATAAGATTTTAGCGATTAGTGAAGCAAAATCAACGCATGCATTGACCCTGACATGATTTCGACCAAAGATCTTATCCAATATTATGAATCCGTACAGATTTGCCTATTCCAAAACAACCAACATTGCATAATGCAGGCTGCAGCAGCTAACAGATGATCGGACAGACCTAAATGAGACTTTAAAAGAAAGATAGCCTACTTGAAGCATGGAAATCTACTAATTCTTAGGTCATTATACATGATATCTGTAATAATGACACCAGCGTGCTAAAATGAGAAGCAGAAGAATCTCTTTCAGATGATTTTCATTGCTCTCTCGCACGCACTGATCTTTGGAACTGACCTGATCTTAAAGTTTTACGGATAGATTTGGTATACCATCAACCGATACCTTAGAGCATTAGAAATTGTATATAAAAATGATCAAATACTATTTATTGTGATTCTAATTATTATTGTTATGCCTCACAATTACAGTAAATATACATATCCCTTCAGCAACATCTCTGATTATGCACAGGTCGAAATTTGTTTAAGCATATGGACGTCACAAAATTCAGAAAGCGAAAAGATGAGCTGCTCAACGATTTAACTAGCCTCCTATATGTTGAATTTGGAACACGGTCGTGGAAAAACAAGCCACTAAATATCCTCAGCGTTTAGGCGCAGACGTGGGTGAAAGTGAAGCGTAGAGACTGGTTTAGAAAAGAAAAAAGTCTTAACCGAGAATTTAGGTCGCTGCGAATATGACAAAAAAAATCAAAAGAGCAAGCCTACAAGACCTTTGAACAGACTGTCAGATGACTGTTTCTCATTGGCTTAACTCGGGTCTTAATTCGGGTCTTCAGATGCCACGCAATATCTGTCTGTTGTGTGTCTGGGTGAGTTTGAGAAGAGAAAAGATTTTCAGAATTTATCGATAAAATCTTGCAATCATTTAGCTTTATTATTAACGGAATTTATTATTAACGAGATCTGAGGACACGCATTTACGGTATAATCTTTTCAATTTAAATAGTTTTTAGGAATTGAATCAGCCGCGACCTTTTTATTAATACGCTTGCAATAAAACTTTCAGAAATGGAAAAACAAAACGGTAGGCTATAAAAGGCTAGATTTCAATCTTCGGCCATAAGCATTGTTATCAAATGGATGAATGCATATTATATAAGAGAATGCGTGAATCATCTATAAAATTATTGTTATTCTTTTTCTTCATGTGTCATGTATTGCTATACGTCGGCGACCATGGATTTTCACTCTTATGGTTTCCTTCTCAGTTCGATGTTGTTTTTAATTCTTGTTGCTTGTCTTAGGTTGTCTGTATACTTCATTCTTTGTCTTCCGCTTGATCTTTCTCTTCTATCTTTCCTGTTATAACTAGATTTTCCAACCCATCCTTTCTAATTAGATGCTTTCTCATGGTTTGTAGTAATTTTTCTTTTTACACCAAGCGCTTTTATTACTTTATCATTGGTTATTTTTTCTGTCCATAAAATTTTTCCATACGTCTCAGAAACCATATCTCTACAGCTTCCAGTTTCCTTTCTGGTTTTTGTGAACGTCCATGTTTCTGACCCTTATACGGCACATCAGAACTTCCCAAACTAAGCTTTCAAAAATTCTTAGACGTGTTGTTGCTGCATTGTGTTTCATTGTGAGGATCTTTTTAAGTTATGTGAAGGCTGTCAACGTGTTAATTGCGTCACGGAGAGGAGGATGGGAAGAGAGAAAACTCCCTGTGCTGGTAAAAGCATCTGGAAAAATCCTACCCCCTACTTCCTGTACGCAGGTGTTTGGGTTGAGCAACCGACTCGCGTCATCACCTTTGACGCCTCCCAACCCCCGTGACAATTGTAAATACGAATATTGTCTAAATGAACATTACCTAACCCGGGTCCTAAACCTGCGGATTAGTGTATAAGGTTAGCAGACGTTCATCGTCTATGTAACGCATGCGTCTATAAATAAACGAATTAGGTAAAAAAGGTCACTGTAAGAGGCTTCATGCACAGACCTTAACACTTTGAGCACTGGGGACGTCAATTGACGTCCTTATTTTGGTACTGTATGGCGCTGGAGGTGTCATATGACGTCCTCTGTTCAATGCATTGGAAGTCAAGGAGGTCGTATATAGCCGCCGCGCCTGGCACAGAAACTGTGTCGCAGTCAACGTGTTAACGCTTCATTGTAAAAGGCTACAGGTCTAGACCTCGACGTTTCACTGCAAGGGGTTTCAGGCCTAGACTGCTCACTGTAAAACGGTCTAGCCGCAGATGACGAATGGCTACAGCAAGACTTATACTGTATATTATTGCATCACAATAAAAGCAGTAGGGTCTATAGTCTGTCATTACAACACCAGAGTGCGCTGTTGCGGTAGGAATGCTGCCATTGACAATTTGACATTGTCAACCTTTGCGACCCCGGTAGTCGCCGTAAAATATTCTACTTTACACTGTTGGCCTATAAGTTAAATTAATTCTTTGACTGTCGTAGATAATAATAATAATGTAATTATGCACTTCTATAGCACCCGTTCTAATACCTAAGGGTATTAATCGATGGTACTTCAAATTCATCCGCGCAAAGACCAGATCATTCCAGAGATCTGTCAGAGAAAAGAGAGAGAGAGAGAGAGAGAAAGAGAGAGAGAAAGAGAGAGAGAAAGAGAGAGAGAAAGAGAGAGTAAGACCGGCTATGGAGGAAAAGCTCGAGGAAGCTGTCTGCTTCTCCGCATCGTTGTCCAGTATCGAACAGTCCTCGCGTTAGTTATGGCAGTTGTTACATCGAGTTTGATTGCTTATTAACGTTCATCTTTTCTTCGCCATATTACAATGTCATGAATATGGAGACAGGAGTTTTATTTCATAACGTTGACGATTTGTTCACATTAGCCGCACCACAGAGGCGGCTCTTTCATTAAGTTAAACGTGACTATCTCTCGCTCTAGTTGTTGGACTTCATTAGTTATCACACGCGCTTAGTTTAAACTCTTTCTCATATTGGACACATTCTGTTCCGAAGGTTCTTAGTTCATCACGATTGTTGTAGGCTAGTCAATCTACGCCTCCGGTCATGCCGTTAATCAAGATGGCAGAAGTGGTTACACGCTGGGCAGACACGCTGACGGGACGGGTTCAACTCCCTTTGAACTTTGCACGTACCCCCTAGGCACGTAACATACAGCACTCTGAGCAGTTGATTAGGTTTACAGTATGCCTCTTGGTTTTTTGTTTTTTAAAATAACATTTCAATAAATCTTCCAGATCACTTCACGTTATTTCTAAAAGAAAGTGCCACGACCTTTTTTGCTTCACAGTAATTTCGAACACCATCTTCCATACATTCTTTGGCTACAATAACTTACAAGCTATCCGTCCAGTAGATAGGCCTATTACCCTTCTCGCCTATTGTTAGATCATTATCTCATTTGCAATTTTTCTTTACATTTTTTAAAATTCTTATATCCTTCGCGTGACCCTTTCAAACGGCTCGCGTACCTGGACTAGCGCACAGTATCGTGCCATTAAGTGTTTGTCATCCACATATACTTCCAGTTAACGGATTTAGGTTTAGTAACGACACAGGTTCGTTGTCGTTTTCCGTGATGACTGTGTGAACTACACAATCTCTAAGCAGACATTGATAAACGTGTTTGATTTCCTCGTGTTGACGCCTAGGATAAAATAAACCTTGTTAGGCTACATTGAACATTATTTGGTTGAGTAGATATCGAGTAGAACTCATTAAATGCCTACGACTACCTCGACATTATTCGACCTTCACAAGCAGCAGGGGCCCAACATTGAGAAGCGTCCATATCCGAATTACCATAACATTTCGGAACAACGTCACACCATGGCTTGGCAATATTAGAAGAAAGTTAATATGCAAAAAAGTTCGACTCTATCTAGAAAACCTCTCAAAGTTTTCGTACGCTATATGTAATTACAGGCTGTATTTTGTAATTGCAGAAGAAGAACTAAAAAGACTTTAGCAATTCACGTGGATTGAATCAGTAGACGATGGCAACCGAACACATCCTGATGTTTTTCATCGTCTTCCTCTTTTCATTCATCTTCTTTGGAAAATGGAGAGGAAAGAAGCAGCCAAATCATCGCTTCCCTCCCTCACTTCTATCTCTTCCAATCGTTGGATCTATGCCATTTCTTCGAGGTTTTGACAACATCGCGAAGTTTTTCACTGAAAAATCGCGTGAACTGGGTCCAGTGTTTACATTTCGTGCTGGCGGCAAGTAAGATTCAATTTAAATCGACTAATATTCGTTCAATGCTAATGACTCTTATATCCTGTCAAAATTAGTTGTAAGATTTGAACAGAATTGATGGAAATTTGAGAATGCATTGTATGCAAATCAAGTTATCATATATTTTAGTAGTAGTTATTATTTAAAATTCTAATTTTGAATTCTAAATGTTTTGTTTAAGAACATCTGATGTATGCTAAATTAGTGGAATAGAGATAATAATACTCAAGTGACATTTGTTTAAATGCCTCTGACTGTGACCTTTGTTTCTGTTGGGCAATTGGTATACGAATGCGGTCGAACCCCCATTAGGCAAATGGCTGTTTTACCGAATCCCCGTGTAGACGAATTGTCCTGTGCCCGAACTTACAGTCTACAAAAGGAAGCATTATTTGCCTTCGATAGCTTGCACATTGTCTTCTGTTCTGTTCTGTTCTTTAGCCATCCTCGATGCGAGGTTGGGCTACACTATGTATCGCATCTCTCCATGTCTGTCGTTCTTCTGTTTTCCGAATCATGTTTTGAAACGAGAGTCCAGTCCATGTTGTTATGTTATCTAGCCAGACGGTTCTTGGTCTTCCGAGTGATCGTCCTCCGGATAATGTTCCTTGAATTAGTTCTTTGTCTAGACAAGCGCCTTGTTTTCTCATGACGTGTCCATAATAACATTGTCCTGCTAATGTGATTTAGCCTTCTTTAAAATGTGTTTAGACTGATATTGACGCTGAACAACACAGCAACGATAAAGGAGGCTTTGGTTAAAGATTCACGATCATTTTCCTCTCGACCAGAACTATTTATGCAAAAAATAGTAAATCCGAACAGGAAAGGTAAACGATAGTCAAGTATTGATCGCGATTGCATTTGATTTTATGACGGAGCACAGCACCAGTATTAGCGTCATTAGTAATAAAAGAACAAATTTTATTAGAACTCGTACAGCATAATTGATAGGCCGTTCATGCGCTTTTGACTGCGTTTCTTCTCTGATTTTACAGCAATTATATAATACGTGTAAATGCAATTATTATTCGCAGGAATGGGATTCAGAGATAATATTCCGGAATGGAAAAGAATTCATCAGAGTTCTTTGGCAATCTTAAGAATATTTGGATTTGGAAACAAAAACACAATGGAAGAAAGAATAATGAGAGAAATTGAAGCAATGGTAGACTTCGGGAGAAGAACAGGTGGAAAGCCTTTTGACCCAAAAGAACTCTTCCTTCTTGTGACCTCAAACATCACCATGAACTTATTGTTTGGTTCAAGACGCGAATATGACCTCGGAATTTCGGAACTGATAATTGAAATTGACCACTACCTTCACCTTGTGGACATTACAATTGATATAGCACCGTTTCTTAAATTTATGCCACCTTTCAAGAATAAGATTCCCAAAATGATATCTTGCGGTAAGATAATTTACGATATTCTAGAAAAGGAGATAGATAGTAGTCTTCAAAATGAAGAGATGTGTTTCGTTTCTGAGTTCATTCGAAGAGAAGGGCCAGACTATGATCGTGAAAATCTGTGTTTCCTACTAAAAGATGTCCTTGCAGGAGGAACAGATACAACTGCGTCTACAATGAGATGGGCGATGGTAGTCTTTGTAAACTATCCAGAAATTCAGAAGAAATTGCAGCAAGAGATTGATTCAGTGATATCACAAGACAGATTTCCAACAATGCAAGACCAAGGGAAACTCCTTACGTTGAAGCAACAATTCATGAGCTTTACCGTTGGCGCACTCTGGTTCCATTGGCATCTCCACATTCGACTAAATACGACTCAATTGTTAAGGACTTCTTCATTCCCGCTGGGACAATAGTAAGCCATTAGTAACTTTTATGCAGATTTAAATTTCATGTGAAAAGATAATTTTTTCACATGAACTCTGCACCGTGCTTGTTTTGCTGATGACGCTTTGGAATTTGAATTTAAGAATAGACATAAAAAGCCTAACGAAATTGTTAGAGTGTGCTTTAGTGATTAATTATCTCTTCGTGAAATGTATGAAAAACACATTTTTCTCTTCCTTTCAGGTATTGCCAAATCTTGATGCTGTACATAATGACTTGGAAGTGTGGAAAGATCCGGATGTCTTTCGACCGGAACGATTTTTGGATAAAGAAAACAACGTCTTCGGCCTCGATCGTATTATCCCATTTTCTGTCGGTTAGCATGCTGAATGGAACTCGCTTGAAAACATGATTTACAGCAGATAGAGATCTAAGTCTATTATTGAAATACTTTTAATCATGCTGCAGAACACATTTGTATAAATTCACTTGAGTTACAGTATGTTTAGTAATTCACCATATGAAGGTTCTGTTGATGGTTAAATTTCAATCAGAAGTATGATTATTATTATTATTATTATTATTATTATTAATTATTATTATTATTATTATTATATGATTCTTGTGATGATATTCTTGTATATGTATCTGACCGAGAGTATATTTAGAAGATTATTTTTGAATTACTTTTTTAGGTGGACGTTCCTGCTTCGGTGAGACTTTGGCTCGAGCCGAGGTTTTTCTCATTATGACCAGTTTTCTTCAGCGATTTACCGTTCTTCCTTTAGAAGGTCAAATTAAGATTTCCGACAAACCTTTGATGCCTGTGGATTTAATACAAGTTCCAGGGCCTTTTTCCATACGGTTAGCGGAGAGATAATAAAGATCAACGTCTCGTAAAGATAATTAGACATTTGTATACAAAAGAAATCGAAGGATATATACCACAATTTCTAAGACTTTAAAAGAGTACGCAATGTAGTGCATAGTTTAGCGTTATTCAATCGACACATTAAACAGCTTGAACAGTCACTTTAGCCACACAGGTTAAACCGAAAGAAGAAACACTTATGTAAGTAAGTTAGTAAACACAATATCGTTGTTTCTCAACACAATTAACTTTGTGATATTTTCTAATGCAATAGTTGATGTGCATGCACTAAAACATGCATCATTGAACGCTCTGCTAAAAATTTTGAAATCCCAAAATGAGCATATCTTGTTCTACTGCAGAAAATCTGTCATATTTTGCAAATTTACAAGAGTGACTTAATATAACCGCTTATAACCAAACATTGCTAGTAGGCCTATGTAACGTTGATATAATCTGGCAAAGACTAGACAATATTCTTTGTAAAGCCTAATCTTTGGAAAGTATATTGTGTGAATTTAATTATTTAAAGTGAAAACAAGCATTTTGCATTTAAAACATTCGTCTTCATTTGTTGCTCTTTTGCCATTTTCTCTTGTCTCAGAATGAGTACCTGTACACTGTTTTTTTATATCACTGTAGGGTCCACTGCATGCTAGTATTCATTCACCTTTAAAAATTTGTTTTAGAAACGAGCTGAGAAAAATAAGCAGCATTTATTTAGTGCTAGAGTAGAGCCTAATAGGCAGGGACGTCATTTGGGGAGACACATTGAAAATTTTTTGTCACAAATGTTCCAATGTTTGTGTTATCTAGTTAAAAATTGGCACTAAATACCAAAAGGCTGAAAATCAAAAAGGTCATCAACCCCTAAAGACTGTCGAATCTGAGTAACACTAACCGTCAACTTTTTCAAGACTTGGAGTCGAAAGTGTCTTGCCCCAAAACAGTGAAATTACGTCTCTGCTAATAGACAAATTGGACCAATTAGCCCACTCATCCAGCTACAAGTGCACTATGCAGTAACATTAACGGACAATTGGATATTAGATTAGCATCGTGCTATAGCCATCAGCCCTCATCCAGGCGTGCAATACCACGGATATGGGACTAGTGCACCTCGTAGCGTACCTCTTTAACTCATTGCAGCTTCTTACTGCTTCAGTTTACCACCGCCTTCTAGCTAATAAGGCTGAGTCGACTTTAGGGTTCCTGCGGGGCTCGAACCCGCGAACTTCTGCTCTATCGTTCAACGTTGTTAGCACTTTGAAAGATTTTTGCCCATGAGCCCGTGAGATTCGGGAAGGACTTTGATTTTAGACTTGACTTACTGTATAAATGCTAATTTGATTTATACATAGTAGACAAATTGTGAAGACCTGATATTCAATATGTTGGTAAACGTTCTCCAGTCCGACCAAACGTCCACAATACGATCACCAACCACAAGACCGCATTCCATCCATGATGACTCTAATATACTGAAAATATTGTCAGCTTGAGTTCCATTATTGTTCATACAAATCATCAGGATTAATATCCGTGTGCGCATATTTTACCGATTGCTTATTTCTCTACAACTTGCGACGCCATCAAATACTAAACTGAAACCAGCAACAACAACCAAATGCATTTGTTTTGTCTTTCTTCATCTTAAAAACAGTGGCATCCTAATAAAATCCAGTGCTGGGATTAAACCTGTCCATAAAACATACCAAGCCTTTTGCAGACTGTCTAACCTCTGCGTGTCATATCGACATGACACTGGGGAGCATGGGTGAAAACTACTACCCATGTCCTCATGTCCTGACATGGGTATTTTTGGAGAGGTCATGTCTTTAATGCTGTGGCAATGGGTGTTTTTTTGCTTTAAAAATGCTTTTAAAGGGTCATCACTGATATTTTGTGCTTCTTTGCTTCTTTAACGTCATAAAAAGTCTTTAAAAAACAAAAGGTCGTCACTAGATTTGTGTGCTTCTTTAGCGTCCTGAAAAGTCTGATAAGCTAAAAAAAAGGTACCCCGGCCAAAGTGTTTTGTGTTGAGAAATTAAGAAATGACCGTTTTTCTGACCAGGTTTGCGCCACTGTTAGGGAGTTGATTTTAACATTGTTCTCAATTCGTGTTTTCAGAGGTCCTGCATGAATAATAATTAATTTATTTATAAGGCGGTCGATATTGATTCAATATGACGTGACCACAGATTTGTTCATGGGTCGGTTTTCTGAACCCAAACCCAGCCCACCCTTCAACTTTAAGTTCTGATGAAAACCCAACGTTCAATTTTTAAAAATATATTCAGGAGACTCTGTCCTGTGTGAGAACCACCATGTTTCGCCCTTGCCCATTCAATTTAGTATCCTATAGTACTAAGGCTTATTTTGAAATCATCCACACTAATAACCATTATTACATTGTAGCCAAACGTTTTCAATATGAACTTCATTTAAGCACACAAAGAAAGTGTTTATTTCGACTCACTATTGCAACAATCATGTACTTTCGACATCACTTACCATTGTCATTTTCTACTGTATAATGCAATGAATTATAGCACCAAAAATATACAGACTACACGAAAAGATATTATTATTATGCCTATTGCCAACTTGCCGTAGCTGGTTTCAGGACTGTGTTCAGACAAGTCAACAACAGTCGTCCACGTGATTTGCTCAATCTGAATTACTACTGTCCGGTATGTACAGACTATTGAATGCATTGCCTAAGATGGAATCTAGGCTAGCGTAGGCCTAAAAGGCGTCATTAGGTATGATTCATTCACATACTACAAGAATCTATGTCTAGTATCAAAGCAGTAAGCAGAAAGTCTATATTCAATGCGATTAAGAGGTAGCCTAGGCTCACGAAACCCAACCCAACTCATTAATTTTTTTCAAATCTGGACGCAACCAGCCCAACCCAGCCCATGGGTTAACCCAACCCATGGACAAGTCTGCGTGACCAGTCAAGTTTGCCCATTTACTGTATGTGCTCATATATTCTTGATACCGAGGTCAGTCGTACAATAGATGTATGACCTGGCGAATTAATGTTTGTCTGTCAATTTTATTTAAGTCGCTGAGCCACAAAAATATATAATTCACCAAGAGAGTTGCATTGCCACTATTCAGCAGTGGCGGTTCCAGGATTTCTTGGTGGGGATGAAACTAATTCATAGAAAGTTGGTGGGGGGATGAAAATAGAAGGAAAAAATCAATAAACATTGCCGAAAAGAGTGGGAAAAGGGAATTTTACCCTACAACTACAACTACTCTGTTTTCACGTGGCACCGACAAAAGAGCAGCATTTTAACATTGGAGACCTGAAAACGCTTCGTGGGCTCAACCAATCATCCCCTTCATATCGCGCCACAAGTTTATATACGAAGGGTGCAACTAAATAAAAATTTCAGCCACTACAAAACCCGCTTTCATATCAAAAAGGCTCTCGAAATCACAAACACTCTGATTACATGTATTTGAATTCCCTCTGACTGTATTGTGTAGTGACAGTCGCAAGCTATTTGAACACCAGAACATGCATATTAGTAACGTAGACCAACAAAAACTATCAAAAAGCAGCATATAATGTCACATTAAGAAAGCTATGAAGTTTTAAGGCCGCATCGGATGAACGCGCCTGAGTTGCTACACTAACTACCTGTAGTACTTCTTGTATTTTGTATGCTCGTATTTGTATTCGCTTGCCGTATTTCTATCTAGGTACGTGAACAGAAAATGTCGATTAAGCTTACTCGATAAAATCTCAAAATCAAAACTAAAGACGTAGAAGAGACACGAGAAAGCGCAGTTTGAAAATATTAACTTTCCAATTTAACGTTGCTTTTAGGTATTCAAACTTAAGAAACGAACACTAACACGCTTCCAACGAAATTCAAGCAAAATGTAGTAACCGGTACCTCCCTGTTTCATTGAAATATTTCCACAGCCCCTGTCAAAATGCATGACACTTGGTGTTTCTCTGCTGTGTTAAATCCTGAGTGTTGTTGTCGTTTAAGGTTTTCATTAAAACTCCAAAGTGAAACGCTGCCATTTAGGGAAAACCAAGGTAGGCGTTGAACCATAGGCGCCCGAACATTAGGGCAAAAGGGGGCATTTGGGTATTTTTAGATAGCTCCTGTCATTTTGATTTATGCGTTGTGATCATCGTATAAAATTGTTAAGAGATGAAGCTTAATATTTGAGTAGAATCAAATATAACAGTTATAGCAGATTCGAACTACAGTAGATATGTTGGAGTAGAGGGCTTAATAAGTAGGCCTAACAGTGGTTTTGAACACAAGAGAGATCCTACTAAGCCACTTGAAATTCAGTTATTATTATTATTATTATTATTAGTAGTAGTAGTAGTAGTAGTAGTAGTAGTAGTAGTAGTAGTAGTAGTAGTAGTAGTAGTAATAATAGTAGTAGTAATAGTAGTAGTAGTAGTAGTAGTAGTAGTAGTAGTAGTAGTAGTAGTAGTAGTAGTAGTAGTAGTAGTAGTAGTAGTAGTAGTAGTAGTATTCGAACCGACTTATATAGCGCAGTACCCATGAAGAAAGTTTAAAATCAAGAGCGCTTTACAGTCCAAATGATTTCTGAAAAAAGAATGCTTTGAGCTTGTTGGTTTTTTATAGACGCGTCCGTATCAAAGACGATGGGCGTCTATGTGTGTCTGTATGTGTGTTTGACTCCTCCTTTCTCAACCAGGGCTTGCCACCGGCTATGGCGGAGTTGTGTTTTGTTGAGTTTCCAGCGCAGAGTGTTTTTATTCTGACGCTCGCAGACGCTCTGCGGCCGCGAGGCCTGTTACTGCAGTCAGTCCCCCGGGCGGGTCGTCTTAAATGTCAGCAAGGCCTTAAATCAAAGACATTCGGATATTACTGTAAGACTATCTAATTTTTGGCTAAGTCAGCACCAGCATTTAGTTGCGGACTTCGCTCAAATTAAAAGGTAGTTTCTACAGTGTAATTTATTAAAAATACATCAACAGATCTTTAAGTCGATGAGTGTACAGTAGTTTCGAAGGAGTGATCAAGTGTTTAAAAGCGTTGTATCTGGCTCAATCTGCTATCTCAACGGATAAGCCTATGTTTAGCTTCAGCTTGCAGCCATTAGAGCAAATGAATTTGAAAAATCTTTCTATACATTTTCTCGTGGTTTGAATTTTTTAGACGATGGTAACGAAGGAAATTGCGGTGTTTTTCATCACCTTTGTCTCTTCGTTAATCTTCATCAAAAAATGGAGAGGAAAGAAACAGACAAGCCATCGCCTCCCTCCCTCACTTCCATCTCTTCCTATCGTTGGATCTTTGCCATTTCTCCGAGGTTTTGACCACATCGCGCAGTATTTTTTGGGAAAATCTCACGAACTGGGTCCAATGTTCACTTTCCGGGTTGGCAGCAAGTAAGAGTAGTTTTAAAATGTTATTGATGTTTGCTTAGAATAAAGATTTATACAGTTATAAAAATAATTATAATAGTGCATACTATAATGATTTGTGTAGAATGAAAAAGGTTGTGTACAGAGAGAGGTGGGTATTAGAGGTGCATGAGGGAGTGTGCAGAGAGAAGTAGGTGCGGGTGGTGTACTTGGTGAGTGTATAGAAGAGAGGAAAAGTGTTTGGGGAAAGAGAAAGAATGTTGGGCCGAGATGAGTGAGGAGAGAAAATCTGGTTGATATTGTAGAGAAAATGTTTAGATAATTTGCGTTAAGAAATGTATACAACTACTGTGCGGATGCGAGATAATTTTGAAACCGTGCGTGGAGAATATCAAATATGTGACTTTGAACAAAGGAACTATTCAGGTTTATTAGGAACACACAATGACTTAGCAATTGTTAGAAAACAGAGAATGATTTACGATTTGAACTGTTCTTATCAAATTGAACTATTTTGGATAAGTTGCTTATATGTCATACATGTTGGATTCTATTTTGCGTTGTTTGCTGAAATTAATATAGGCAATAAATATCGATGAATTACTATGACATTATTTGGAGTGGCCAGCCACTCGAGGTACATTATTGAGAGAATATTGTGACTCTCAAGAAAATTGTAAAAGTATCCTCAATGCCGTTTTTCTTTAATAAGTTAAGTTGGAAACTTGTGATAACCTATTTGGAGAACTTCATTGCAATTTCTGCTTTTTCAATCTGCCATTCTCACGGCGCATTTTCCCATTGACTTTTAGCATGACACATATATAGGGCCTGCACTTCAAAGTGTAATAAAAATAATGATAATAATTTAATTTTAAACGATTTAGTACGATTTCTTCTGTCATAAAAACCACCATCCTTCTATTCCAAATTCCAAATTCAGTTCTTCCAAAGCAGCAGTTATTTTTGAATCTAAAAAAACACAATTTGTATTATGCAAATGCCAAAGACCACGCAAATTTAATCTCATTTCGATCTAAAACATGCAGTAAATTTATTTATATAAATAAATAAATGAGATTTTATTCTAGAGTGATATATATATATATATATATACACTGTATACGCTCAGATGAACCTAATTTAACCGCATCGAATGACTGTGATTTAGATTGGTGCTGACGCTCAACAATAAAGAAGTGATACAAGAGGCTTTGGTTAAAAATTCGCGATCGTTCTCATCAAGACCAGAATTATTTATGCAAAAGCTGATAAATCCGAAAGGAAAAGGTAAGCCACAGATATATTTTGGCCGTATTTAACTTCATGACATGGTGTCGCCATTACATACTAGAAGGAGCAGCAAAAGTAACTTCGAAAATAGTAATTTTGCCATTTGGCTAGAAAGGTGCATTTCACCAATGGCTTTGTACAGTTTTTCTTACTTTTTATCGGATATCGCATTTACTTCGGAAATGCTTTATTATTAATAATTCGTAGGTATAACATTCCAAGCCTCTTTTCCGGAATGGAAAAGAATCCATAGGAATTCATTGGCCGTTTTAAAAGAATTTGGACTTGGAAATAGGAATATAATGGAGGAGAGAATAATGAATGAAGTGGAAGCAATGGTTGACTTCGGGAGAAAAACAGGAGGAAAACCATTTGACCCAAAAGAACTCTTAATTCTCGTAACGTCAAATGTCATGATGAACATCTTGTTTGGTTCAAGACGTGATTATGACCTTGGAATTTCTGAATTACTGTTACAAGCTGATCGCTATGCTCATCTTATGGACATGATATTTGATATAGCTCCTTTTCTTAAATTCTTTCCACCTTTCAATAGGAAGATTCCTGAAATGAAATCGAGCAATAAAATAATGTACGATAATATTGCAAAGGAAATCGACAAAAGTCTTCAAAGCAGCAAAATGTGTTTCGTTTCTGAGTTCATCAAAATAGAAGGACCAGACTACGATCCTGAAGAGCTGTATTTCATCCTACGAGATGTCTTTGCAGCAGGAACAGACACAAGTGCCACTACTATGAGATGGGCGATGGTCGCTTTTGCCAATCATCCGGAAATTCAGAAGAAACTACAGGAAGAGATTGATTCAGTGATACCAAGAGACAGATTTCCAACAATGCAAGACCAAAAGAAACTTCCTTACGTTGAAGCAACGATTCATGAGCTCAACCGTTGGCGCACAATGGCCCCATTGTCAATTGCTCATTACACTAATCAGGACTCAATTGTTAAGGGCTTCTTCATTCCCGCTGGGACGCTGGTAAGACAGTAATGCTTTTAAAGAAGAGGTTTCTTTAAAACGGAATTTTCCGGCAGACACACTGCACCGTGTCTGTTCTTTCTAATTACATGTCTGAACTCGGTAATAAGAAAAGATTAATTATGCTGGTGAAAATTTTGAGTGAATGCATTTAATATTAAGATTTCTATCAAAAGTATCAAAGAAGCAAATCTAATGCCTTTCATTTCAGGTATTTCCAGTTCTGCATGCTGTGCATAATGATCCATCGGTCTGGAATGATCCGGACGTATTTCGACCGGAACGATTTCTGGACAAAGAAAACAATATCTTCGGCCTCGATCGTGTTATTCCATTTTCTCTCGGTTAGCATACAGTACCATAGCTGGTTCCTAAGTAGCCTACAGTGTACTCTTTTTGAATGTCACCGACGGACGGCGGCCGTAGTCAATAACAAATCTTTTCATCATGTTAACGAACTAAATCTGAACCTGGCAGTGACAGGCATGGTGGAGGGCAAAAGATCAAGAGGAAAACAAAGATTAAAATATACAGACAGAATGAGGGACGAAATGGTGATAGAAAATAACATCGAACTCCTGAGGAGTTCGGTGTTACTAGAGATCGAGAAAAGTGGAAGTCCATGGTCGCCGAAGAAAGCAATGCATGACACCTAAAAGACGAAGAACGAACTAAACCGTCTGAATTGTCACGACAAATGCCTTGAAATTCATTATTTATATCGGCTGCAGTAATGCAAGATGGTGAAATTTCAACGAAAAACAATGTCAGTTTGTCAAGTCGTTTTATAATGTAATCTATTTTTAAGCAAACTGGTAGATTGATAGTACAGGTATGGAGCAGTGGCGGCTCCACCGGGGTGGGCCAGGGGAGCCCGTGCCCCCTATTGACTGCCTGGCCCCCAGTGGGGACCCTATACTTAATGCTACATACGTTAAACAACAAATGGTTGGCCCCCATGATTATAAGTTCCCCCCCCCCCAACGGCCCCCCCCCCACTTGCCAAATCCTAGAGCCGCCACTGGTATGGAGAGGTAGCCTCTTTTGAGAATCTATTTCTTTGAGAAGTTTTAGATGAGTTTTAGATTGTTGAAGTCGTGCCTTACTTTCGTGACAGACTGTGCGCGCTCAACCATGAGCGACCGTCAAACCCAGGCAATCGACACAGCAGGCTCTTACAATGCTGCCTACTGTGGCGTAAACCGCAACGTTTTCGGCACAAGGCAGTGCATACAGATTTGTGCAAGCTAGTGGCCGAGATTCCGGCCTCTGTTGAAAGTAATGACAAACATCAATCGACTATGAACGGTATTTAAATTGGAATGTTAAATGTTCACTCGCTATCTAACAGGACTACAGTGGTTCGTGAACTCGCTGTGGTTTCCACACAGTGATTTTCACACAGACTTACTTAGCCTGCTAAGCCACTTTAAATCTCATTATTATTATTATTATTAGTAGTAGTAGGTAGTAGTAGTAGTAGTAGTAGTAGTAGTAGTAGTAGTAGTAGTAGTAGTAGTAGTAGTAGTAGTAGTAGTAGTAGTAGAAGATCAGTAATAGATGTGTAGACTAGTACCTGGTAGTAGTCGTAGACAGTAGTCTTATCCGTGTCCAGGGCGGACTAGTAGTAGTACTGTAGTGAGTAACTGATAGGAGGGCGGAGTAGTAGTATTGAAGATCGGAAATATGATGTGCTCGTTGCTACAGAGACCTGGTATCTGTCGAATGACATCAGTCTTATCCGTGTCCACGGGGCGGACTATTCGGTATCACTGTAGTGGCGGAACTGATCAGGAGGGCGGAGTGGCGATACTCTACCGATCGTATTTCAGAGGTGCTCCTCTCAGCGAGCACATCTACCTTTGAATGTGTCTGTAATTAGTATATAATCGATTCAAAAAAATTTATCATTCACCATCCTCAAAATTTGTGGTGTATCGACCAGGATTTGTAAAAAGTTCTCCGACTTCAGTTCTACGACGAAAATTTTTTACGGCGCTATTTTCATTTTGTCGTCCAGTCTTGTCCTGTAATCATTGGAGGTGATTTCACCATTCACGTCCAGAAGCTCTCTGTCTGATCCCGATGCAAAGCACCTAAACGACCAACTGAACGCTTTTGCGCTCGAGTAGCACGTGACCTCTCTCACTCGTCGCGCTCTCCGGACCCTTGACACATAGTTACTACATTTGTGACCGATCCGCTGTCGAAATAAACGTCCACCCGCCGTTTCTCATGGCCCACGATGCCTCTGCTGCCTCGGTTCACTCTCTGCCGCATGGCATATTCCCAAATCACTACCGACTGGTGCGAAGTTGGCGCAATGTTGATCCCACTCGGTTCTCGTAGGCGGTCAAAGATAGACCATCGGTAAGTTCGCCAGAAAATCGTAGCGTTGATGACGTGTTTGAAAATCAGTCAACCGTTTTGCCCCTCTCATGTCATCCATGATCATTAGATGATCTTTCTCGACCATAGAAATCAGATCTCTAAACTGTCGTTGACATCCATCAAGCTCGGTGGGGGTCGACATCCAGCGCTCAAACTACATCCTCGATCACGGCGTCATCAGCAATGGAAATCTGTCACTGTCGGATCAAATCGGCCCACCTCTATGTGAACGATACACAGGTCTACGGAAGCTGTTCCCCTGCGACAACAGGGGAACAGCTCCCGAGGTCCTTTGGTTGGCTGCTGAGAGGCAGAAAAGAAACGGTTGCTCATCTTATTGTTATTCCTTGTTTATACTTCAGGTCGTCGTTCCTGCATTGGAGAGACTTTGGCTTGTGCGGAGCTTTTTCTCGTTTTGACCAGTTTTCTTCAGCGATTTACCGTTCTTCCGCCAGAGGGTCGAGAAAAAGTTTGTGACAAACCTATCGTACCAGTGGAGATAGTACAAATTCCAGAGCCATTTTCCGTTCGATTAGCGGAGAGACTGTGAATATCACCAGATCATCTTTATACAGTAACGCAGTAGACAGTAGACAGTAGGCAGTAGGCAGTAGACTGAAAGATTTCACGAATGACAATATTTTGTACTTAATTGTGGTACATTCTGCTAAAATGACAATTCTTTGTTAAATCAAAAGTATTACTCATTCCTCGATACAAGTCTGGGTAATTTGGCTGCGAATAGCGCCGTTTATTTGATTTTATTGTTTATGGGACTCATATTCTTTGATCTTTGTAAATGAGATTTGCCAATTTTAAATGAACTAAGAACACTCAGATTCTCAACTTATAAACTTACCGTAGCATATAGTGCTTAAATTTTCAACGAGCATTGCTTCTAAAGAACATTTTAAAAGTTTAGTTCAACTTGGTGCTGTTGAGAAACTTATTTATTAGACCTTCTTAGTTCTTCCTCATGCTGGAAGTGCATCGGGCAGCACAGAATGTTCTCCATCTCCATCTGTCGTTGGCCAAATCTTGGGCCTCGTTCCATGACAGACCCATATTATGTGTCAGATCTTGTTCTACTGTTTTCTTCCATGTTATCCTTGGCCTGCCTTTCTTTCTTTTGTTGTTTTCTGGCAGCCAGTCCATTACCTGTTTTGTAACCCGTTTGTTTTCCACACGGTGTACGTGTCAGCCTCTTCGGTTGCCTCCGTCCATAGTTTCCAATATGAGCGTTTTAATTAATGAGCGTGCTACCATCTATCATGTACGTGTATAAATTCACTTTTCTTATCAGCATCTCATTATGTTTGCTTTGCTCTTAATTATTTCTCGCATCTGTGTTTGTTCTTTTCTTTTCTCCTTTCATGAATAGGCCTATAGGCCTATACTCTGGGCAAATACGAGAGTATGATGATAAGAAAAGTAATAGACCAGCATTAAGCCCAAATGTACATAACGTTGTGCAAGATATATGGCCTAAACGTTTTACATGTGACTTTGCAATAGACCTATAACAGAAACAATTGTGCAAATGCAAATTTGACTTCACTAATAGTGCAACATATATTTCACGCAGCTGCAAATCACATGAATTACTAGTGACAGTGACAGTCATTTTGTCGACTAGTTGAGAAGAAGGTATGTCATTTGTTTACATATTATGAAGCAGTTGTGTGCAGATATTTCTGCCGAAAATGTGCTTAAATCCAGATGGACCTAGAGTAGGTGGGTTACGTAACATTGCTTTTATAGCTGGGCCACCGAGGATTCTTTCTTCTTTTCTTCCATCTTGGGCTTTTCCCCATTCTTTTGCGATTGTTGATGGTGCGCCGGTACCGATCTGTTGTACCCAGGTGCGGCGAGGGCTACCTGGGGGTCTTTTCCACCCTGGGGTGGATTCCTTTCAGATTTGCGGTTGATGGCTGCCGTAAGAGCACCGTAAGCCGAAATGTGGGGGTTCAGGCGTGCCACGTGACCAAAAAGTGCTTGTCGGCGACGATTGATGACTTGTGAGATAGGTTCTAGGTTGGTCAAATGAAAATTAAATTGGTTATTAGGTTATTGGCAATTGAAGTTATTGGTTATTAGGTTATTGGCAATTGAAACTTAATAAAAGCATCTGTTGCTGGGGAAACGGACGACGGACCTCTCTGAACATTTAGAGTCTTGTACCATCTAGAGAGGACCGCAGAGTTGTCCATGGGTTGGGTTAACCCATGGGTTGGGTTGGGTTGGGTTGGGTTTGGGTCGAGATTTTTAAAAAATGATGGGTTGGGTTGGGTTGGGTTGGGTTAGGTTTCGTAAATCTGCACCAGTTATTCTGTTAACCGCGTTAAATATAGGTTTTCTGTTTTCTGCGTTGACATAGTATTAGATTCTTGTATTAAGTCATTAAAAATGGCGCCATATACGTTAGCCTACATTCCATCGTAGGCAGTGCATTCAGAAGTCTGTAAACAGTGGACAATAGCTATTAAGATAGATGAAATCATGTGAACGGCTGTTGTTGACTTGTTATAACGCATTCCTTTTATAAACCGACCACGGCCAGTTGACAATAGCAGGACTGGATTAACCATTAAGCATACTAAGCACGTGCTTAGGGCTCCATGAGGGAAGAGGCACAACGGTTTTACCTGTTACGTTTCTCAGTCAGATATTTTGCAATCTAGTTTAATAAATGTGTTAATCAGTCGCTTTGTTCTGGTCGAAATTCCATCAGAACAACTATGCAAAAGACAGGTTGGATGCCTTATCTCTACTATATAATTATAGATTTTCTTCATAATATTTGTCCTTGCTTTCTTCCTTTTAGAGCTGTGTGTGTCTGTCTGTCTGTGTGTGTGTGTTCTCAATAACTGTAATTGTGTTCCATCCAGTCTTATAACAGTGAACTATTCTTCTTGTCTGTAAAAACTGATCAAGCGAATCGATGTCCAGCAGCGTAGCCAAGAGGGAGGGGGTTACCTCTGGCTACCGACGAAAAATTGTGTTAATATGCTTCCATCTATTTTTAACTTTCTGACGCGGTTTGGGGGTCAAACCCCCCATGGCTGCCGACGCAACGTGCTTCTTTGACCAGTCTATGTTACAGCACTATGGAAGTTGTTTCGAATACATACATACATACATTGAATTAAATGCATCACATCACGGCGACGCTGGCATTAATACAATCATTGTTTCTCAATTATGAGAATGATAAATTTCCGGTTTGTTGCAATAACAACTCGAAATAAGCAAATAACTATTTATGTGCTTGAATGTATGTATGTTTTTAAAATTGCGATTGTACTTTCACGTTTTTGTATGGATGGGTTGGGTTGGGTTTGGGTCAGAAAACATGAATTTTGTTTGGGTTGGGTTGGAAATTTGGTGGGTTGGGTTGGGTTTGGGTTGACAAAACCGACCCATGGACAACTCTGGAGGACCGTACCGTGAACCTGAACAGTTTGGAGAAACATCTGGACAACTAACACGTTGCATCTTTGGTGATTATAGCGCTTCGGTATCACCAGCAACTTAGCAATATTGCAATTTAGAAATATCACTACGAGGTTGAAAGATGGACCTCACATTGAGGACACTTCTGATCATCGGTCAGGCGCTATCGTTTGCAGGTAGAGTGTCAAATAAATATTTTTTTTAGAAAATTGACCTAAAAACGCTATAAAATGCCGAGTCAATGTATGTATTGTATGAATGACGGTGCGAAGCCACTCCCAAAGTTGAAGACTATTGCATAATTAATAGGGCTGGTCAGGTCATTAACCCCAAAACTATGTTTCTCCATTCATCTCTGTCATTTGCTTTATCTCCAGGAGTCTATTGCTCTGTCGTCCGGATGTCCTTCTTTCTAGCTTCAGTTCTATTTGGTGCAGACTCATTCTACTCGATCTCTCCGTCTTGTTCCGTCTCCTTTTCATGGTCTTCGGTTTCCTGTTGGCCTATAGTTATAAATAATTCTTGTTGGCAATCTTTCATTTTCCACTGTTAGTAGTACATTATGTCCAAGTCATTTCTCAGTATTTTATTCCTCACGACTGTGCTAACGGATGGCTGTGGAGTTCAATATCCGACCCCCTCTCCTCATTTGTTCTGTGTTATTTATAGCTGACTCTTAGGATTCGTCGGAGCAATTAAAATTTTATTTTCACTACATCTAGTTTTTCATGGCGTTGGTTATGTTCCTTTTATATGATCTGTAGAGTAAGAAGCTAAGAACATCATGATTAATATTTAGGAACTTTCAATTCGAAAATAAGTGTGACCAATGGTGCAGTGGCCGCCGTTATACGCCCAGGGTGTTTTGGCGATCGATAAAATAATGTACTGCGAATGGCAAACAAGCAGAAGCGCGCTCCCGGAAAAAGTGCATTGCTTTTAAAGAATAATACCTGCCTCTTCGTCTTTTTAATTTAGAGCTTCGAGCGTCTGCCTTTGAAGGACCCGAAGACACGATCGCTTATTTGGGAGGCGATGCCACCATTCGATGTGCGTCGGAGACTAGAGGCTGCTCGAAAATAGACTGGAGCAGGCGACTCGGCCAGTCAAACAGCGGCTCTCAGTCTTGGGGATACAAACCTATTTTCAAAAACAACTTCCTGATAAATGTCGACGTAACAAGATACAGCGTAGACAATACGTCCGGATGTCACGTGGTCATCCGAAACATCCAGTACGGTGACAGTGGACGATACAGTTGCGAAGCAATACTATCGGACAAGTCAACTGCAGTGAAGAGCGGCTATCTGATAGTACTCAGTTAGTAGTCAATGTAGACAAATATGTACGGTAGGTCTATGCATGCACAGTATGTATGCATTATTATTATTATTATTATTATTATTATTATTATTATTATTATTATTATTATTATTATTATTATTAAAGACAATTTATAGAGCGTAGTATGCATAAAAATTAAAACAAGTAGATCGCAACATGGGACACTGTAAGCAGTGGCGTCGAAGTGCAAGACCGGGTGACACCATCAATGTAGACAAATATGTACGGTAGGTTGACACCAAACAAGGATGACCTTTTTTTTGCTTGTCACACGGACAAGGATGACCTTTTTTGCTTGTCACGGTATTTGAGAAGGAAAAATAAGAAAGATTTAGAAGAGGTCCCAAGTCTAAATGGGTGACATAAACAGTTCCCCAGGACGCCACTGACTCTATTAAACAGTATTTTCAGTATTTTATTCTTCGATAAACAGTTCAGGGGAGGTCTCAATTGTCACATTCTTCGGTAGAGAGTTCCACAGGCTCGGATTGCCCCGCCGGAGGGATCTGTCACCAAAAACAGCCGTCTTAGACGGAGGAGGAACTACCAGTTGATGACGGTAGCTTGAGCGAAGCCGCGATCGCCGGTCGACCGCCGTAGACTTGATGATCAGGCCCGATAAGTAGCTGGGGCAGAAGGGGTCGTACAGCGCCCGAAATGCTAGCCAACAGCGCTTGAAGGCTACAGTGACCAACCCAAGTTCTGGCTGCCTTAAGAATGGTGGATACACGCTTCCCTCTATTTCTCTAGTCCTCTTACCTGAAGCATACCTGTGGAAAAAACTCAAAAATTTGTCTTGTACGACCCGACAATTTTGATATTGGATATGAAAGAGTAAAACTTGGAATCTTATATCATATTCTGTAGATCTATGTATTATAAAAATCATTGTAAAAATTATTTTTAGAATCAAGTCCAGAGTGTAAAGTTAGATTGCCACTTGTGTCCGATGGTAGTGTAAAGGAAGGAGACGAGGTTACATTCACCTGTGAATCAACCTACGCAGAAACCGAAGGTTACATGACTTGGCATGGAAAGGTGTGGAAAATGCTTCAAAGGCAGAAACCGTCGACAGAACGCACACACTGTCGTACTCCGTCGTAACCGGAGCCTCCGAAGTCCATCTCTTGTCTGTGAAGTTCGGTTTACGTCCCAGAGTAAAGTAACCGACATGAATTCATTGATGGTCTCTTGTCAGACACCGACAATTGAAATTCTGTGTGAGTGATGAAAAATGCCTTTGATACGTTTTAGATCAAAATGCATTTGATCGTCTTTTTGCTTTTAGATCATATTCAATGTTTGCGTTGGGGTGGCAACTTCAATCATGAGGGCCAACCATTTGTTTTCTTGCTTTTGGGGCCAGGCACTCTGATAGCATTTAGCATGCTGATAGCATTTAGCATCTGTGCTTTTGAGGGACTATAAGGATGTTGACTGAATGCAAAGAGTTCATTAAGTTCTAAGTCTGTTTAGTCTGATCTTTTGAAGAGTAGGATAGACCTATGCGTAATAATAGTGTGTCTAACAATACAGAGGAGTTAGCAGTACACGACTTTATATTATTTAAATTGGTCTTGCAGAAATAATGGGAAATTATACTAATAATTAGTCTTCTACGTGTATTCATTTAAATTCCCACTTTCAGGTCAGCCTCTAACAAATGTCCGTTGCCTGTTAATTGTAATATATTTTGGTTTAGGCCTAAATAAAACGTAACTTAAAAGGAGAAAATATGGCTCGTTATAATAACTGGATTTCAAGCGATTCAGTAAGATATCTCATGCATGTATTTAAAACAGGATTCAGTTTCAGAAATTTTGAACTGCAGCTGCCTATAAGAAACCCGTGAAATAAAGTTAATAATGTCATAAAAGGCCTAGGGTTTGCATTGATGATTTGTTGATTTAGCTCACGTCTATTGTCGAATACTTAACTCATTTTCAGTAAATCCATTACGCTGTATTGAACAGTATGCTAATTTTGTTTTATCATGATGTGATAATTACTAATTTGATCATATTTAGGCCTAGATCATGATTTACATGTACAGATGCCGTGAAATCCGCGATTTTGTCTCCGTCGTTGTCAGTTTACTCTCCTGGAACGTTGATCGCTTGTTTCTCGGATGGAAATCCGTCTCCATCATACATATGGCAGATAAAAAACGTAATCAGTGATGGAAAGAGTGAAAACTGGAAAAATATGTTTGGTGAAACAGACAAAGAATTAATTGTAGACATCGCTACTTACAACTTCTATAGATGTGTCGCTAGAAACACCATTAGGGGCTCCTCCTATGTGGCAATCTCTGAAGTCTTCCAGGTCAATTATATACACAGAGGTAGGTCTAATGAAGAGAAAGCTAGCTATCTGCTTATCTTGCCTTAATACGATTGTATTGGGCATAATCTCTTAAACTGGTAAACTGACTAACTGCATTGATCGTGCAGTTTTCTTTCTGTAATAATAATGTGATTTAAAGTGGTTTAGGAGGCCAAGTAAGCCTGTGTGAAAACCACTGTAGTAGGCTAATTCTTCACATTCAATAGCCTAGTTTTCCATGATAGCCTTTGAATCCATTCAATGTTTCAACTGTCACTCCCACCTCGTCCAATCTGTTCCATTTGTCCACAACCCTTGCACTAAAAATGTCTTTCCCCAGGACCCACCCTCTGCTTAAACAATTTGCACTTGTTTGCATTTGTGACCTCTTGTGATGCTATAGTGTGCCAATGTAAAAAATCGATCGTATGGCACATCTACTATATATAAATATATATATATATATATACAGTGTTGTTAAGTATCTAAGATACATGTATCTAGATACGTATCTTAAATACAAAAAGTATCTTATGTCTTGTATCAAGATACATTTTTCAAAAGTATCTAGTATCAGTACCTTAGATACAAAAAGGAGTATTTGTATCTGTATATTTAAATTAGATATAAGGTACTTTTAAACTCTCAATAGAGGTTGCTATATTGGATATTGGTGACGTTTGGACATTTAAAATACACTTTAACCCTCATCCGGACATGCAATTTTTCGACGTTTTTGGGTCAATGGGGTGTGAATGCACCCCAACGCGTTTGCCGAGATCAATGAATCATTGTTAGTCACAAATCTATTTTTTTACTTTCTGGAACTTAAATAGTTATGCCTTTGGAATTTTTCCACAGAATGTTGTGATACAGGATGAACAATATATGTCATTAATTAATTATTAATTAATTATTCGAGAATGTGAGGCAATATACGGGTATTAGGCCTACCACTAAAACGAACTAAATTTAACACAAAATACAAACACAATCTCAATATATTTGTGAACTGTCATAAACACAACAGAATTCAGTGGCGCAGCCAGGATTTTCGGAAGGGGGGTTTGGTTTTGATCGTAAACAACTTCTAAAAATCTTGACAAGCAAAGAAAAGGTTATCCCCATCTTTCCTTCTTGTACTTTTCCTTTTCAGATGCTGACAAGCAAAAAAGTCGCCACCTTACACCATTACATTCTATAGCACTTAGAAATTTTGGGTCGGCAGCCAGCCAAAAGGGGGGGTTGGCCTCCAAAACCGCGTCCAATAATAAAAAAATTTATGGAAACACATACAAAATTTTTCGTCGGCACCCAAACCCCCCTTGGCAACGCCACTGACAAAATTTCAATAGTTCTATCAAGTTGTATGCGGCTGAGTATTTTACTGACAGTTTTCATATACTGTAGTACAGAAACAGCTGAATGTTCTGAGCAAACAAAGCCACAACAACTGCCACAGCGCTTTTGAACTTTTCTGTCCATCACCCTTTGCCCGAGATGGCATATGCCCTGAGTCGCACAAGCTGCATAACCCGTGGGTGCCTGTGCAGGAACTGTGTATCCAAGGAACATACATTAGGAGACCAAAGTCAGTCGATCAGAAAATCCAAAAATCAACGACCATTCTGCAAGGCTGTCGTGCATATTGGTGTTTCGTGGTTGTTTTTTCGGGCAGTTCCGACATATGCCAACCCACTGTATCTATTGTGCAAATGGAATACTTGTCTACAAGTTATCGCCATCAATATTTCTGCCACTATTGTGCCGTGGTGCTACCAATGACTTGACAACATCTGCACCGAGATTCTGAGCCCGCAAACTGCCTGGCTGTACGAGGTATTGACATCACATGCACACCAGATTTTATAACATATTTAGCAGGTTTGCTGTACACGTATTGTCGAAAAGAACATTTTCCTCCAAATGGTACAAGTTGTTCATAACTGTTATGCCTATATCAGCACCAGGAATATGAAACTTACGTAGTTGACTGACAAATGATTCCAAAACATTGCGAATTGCGGCAAGTTTATCAGAGGTCCTTCTCTCCGATCTTGTGACCTTATTATCAGATCTTAGGAATCTCAATATACTTTTGAACCGTCTAAGTGTCTTTGTGGCAGCAAAGATTGGATGACTACTTTTTGGTGACCAACTCTTCCAAAGGCTCATGGTTGCCATGATATACACTGGCGAGTAGCAGTAAACCAAGAGCAGAGGCTTCACGCTGCTGCTATTGCCGGATTCTTCACTTTCATGATCCCTGATCCCTGATGCAAGTTCTAGTTCAGGTATACACTCAGAATCACTACTGTTGACATCATTGCCCTGTTGACATCACTACCACCATCTGCTTCAAAGACGCTGTTGTTCTCAATGATATACTGTAGTTTACCACTTCTTGCAACGAATATCTACTTAGTTTGACAGTCATTCATGTTTGTTTTCTACTACATATGCCAAATAATTCTGGAGTGATAAAATATTAGCTTTAGAAGATAAGATATGCTCAACTGATGTCAGGTTAAAAAGCTATAACTATGAATCGGAGCATAAAATTCTGAGGTGTTTTCACACCCCAACAGTAAAAAAATTCCTAGTTCATAATCAGTGGGGCTATAAATGCGAAATTCTGGGGTTTGCTGGCAAACAGGACGGGTAACAAATTCCTAAAATTAAAAAATTCTAGCTCTGCACACCTTCGAGAAAACGGAGATTAATTACAGCTGGGGTGTGAAAACACCCCAAAGTCCGGATGAGGGTTAAGCTAAATTATTAAGAGATATATAATTTGATTAATATGACAACCTCTTTGGTTGTAAATCTGCATTGCATCTATGACTAATTTTCTCCGTACTAGGTTTATTTTGAAACAAACTCTTCTTGGAATTTTTTTATCAATATTAACTTCTAAATAAAGTATCTTAAAAGTATCTTGTATCAAAATACTTTCAATTTGTATTTGTATCTTGATACTTTTATATCATGTATCTAGTATCATTATCTTTGATACATTTCCTCACATGTATCTGTAACTGTATCTAAGATACATTTGAAAAGTATCTTTAACAGCACTGCATATATATATATATATATATATATATATATATATATATATATATATATTCTATTTTCTAATGTTGTCAATCCACAATATTGAAGTATTTTTTCATAGCTTAAATTAAGGCATCCATTAACCATCTTCGTTGCTCGCCTTTGCACTTTTTCTAAAAGCTCTACAGTCTACAACTCTACGTCTTTTTTAAAGAATGGATTCCATGCCTGAATTTCGTGTCCTATTTCGTTTTAAGGTTTCTGTGTTTGTAAAATAAATACGTGTAGTTAAGAAAATTAACTTTTCGAAATGCCTGACATTAAGCCCAGCAGTAAATGTTGACGATTATGTCATTCGCCAGAGTCTGCAAATTCGACCACACTGGGAATCAGAATCGCTTTCTTCTTTTACGGCGTAGTCTGCACTCTCCTACTAGTCATCTCCATCGTCTTTTTGCTAAAACGTCTGCACTGCATTCAGTTTCGCAGAAAATCCACGCCAGAAGCAGCAACTGGTAAATCTACTTATTTTCAATAGACAGTATAAGGCCTATTGACTAGACTCATAGCAGTTCTATAAGTAATTTGTTCATGAAAATTTGAAAATTTGACATATTATCTCTGATATTACCAATTTATTAAATATTCACTCTATTCAAACATCATACGTTAGGGTTAGGGCGGAACCTTTTAATATAAGATAGAGTAACATACTGATAATATAGAGGAGGCTAAATAAAAACCGTACCACACAGTTTCATTGTAAAATTTTGACAAGCCCTTGTTCAAACTTTTTAGGACGCGTTCATCAAACAATAATTAATATGAGCCACTATGTTCGATTGCTAAAAAGAAATAGCAGCACTTTTAATACATTGTCTCTTTAAAGTTTCTTGCTTAACCAACATACTTACTATTATTTGCTTTGATAACGTCACGCTGATCAGTTCTATTTCCAGTATGTTTGTGTAAAAGGAATTTTGTAAATGTTTCACTATGATGGACAACATCACTGTATGATAACTGCGTACTACAGTCATTTACTATTACTAAGAAGTTGGTGGTCTAAAAATTAGTATTATTTATTTAATTTGCTACTAGTATTTATAACCAAATATTAGTAGTAAGCTTAATAGCAGCAGCAATATCACATTCATTTAGGAATTATACTACAGCTAAAAAGACAGGCCACAGAAACACAGAAGTCCACATGAAACTATACATGACAGACTACTATTTCTTAATCTTTTACCGGCTGCTAGTTGAGATTTCAAAGTAAAGCTCAAATAACTGTGTTCACAATATAACATCTCAGATTCTCAGAAGATCACACCAAATTTCATGCATTTGACCGAGGGGTTCAAAGTTTACACTGAACCAGTGTGGAGCCGTTTTCATAGGGCTACCCTGTAGATACGTAGGTGATTATCTTCTATTTGATCGGCGTTCTAACGAGTCGTTAATTAGCATTCAGTTGTTGATGAATCTTGAATGCCTTTTTTGCGATGCTCGTGAGACAGATGTTGGCCAAAGGGAATACATGAACATGGAGATCGTTGGAGGTATACCATCAGCCGGTCAAGCGGTTGCACCAGGCACACGAGTAAGTAACTCTGCGATGTGTTTGCTCCCAAAGCTTTTAAATAGCAAAATTTGACACCATATTTATCCACCAACTAAAAGCACTAAATTACATTGAATCGGTGCCATTCTTAATGCAGTGATGTGACTGTTGTTATGTTTTGTTGCCACGTCGCTGCCGTCTGTCATGACTCTTGGCTAAAGAGATGACATTTTCCTCTCTCCTCTCTCTCTCTCTCTTTCCTTCTTATTACATATTATGTGTAATTATGAGCAACTCTTCTTTTTACATACCTTGTAACCTAAACCATTAACTTAATAACTTTCTTGTTCTTTGATAATTATTTGAATTTTTGAATTATATACTCATGTTTCTTTATTATATACAGTTTTACACATAGGTGTATATCAAGTATATCTTATACTTAATCTGATCAATCAGAGTGGCTCTATCAATTGCCTTTTCTCACTTTACGAGACCCAAATACAATTTACAATTTAAATTCTGTACTTTATTTTAATAATTAGGCGTTATCTTTCTATTGCATTCTATTCTTAATTATGTAGCCTTTGTGAAAGTACTATTGTAATGTATTGATATGGTTACAGGTTGTAGCCGCCCCAGTTATGACCGCCCCAGTTACTCTATGGGTTTTGACGAAAAGCAGGGTATTGCACCCCGTGCACTTGGGGTCATATAATCATTACCCACACCATAAACCAGACACGAAACACTAACCCTAAACGATACTGACTGCAGCTAACGCTGGGGCGGTCATAACGGGGGCGGTCATAGCTGGGGCGGACGCCAAATTGGGCGGTCATAACTGGGGCGGTCATAGCTGGGGCGGCTATAATGTGATACCATTAATATGCACTGATTTGGACATAATAAACTGTTAGTGGATTGGATTGGATATGAAGCGATATGCGTTCTGCTTCTAGGATGAAGGCGACGTTACGGCGTACGCCTCTTTGGGAGACGATTGCGCTGAAAATCGTCCATACGAATCACTCGGAGAAAGACCGAATCGATTAGAAATTGTAGAACACTAGCAATCAACCGAACAAAACGACAATTTTGGAATAATAATAATCACAACAACGACAGCTTATAGCTTTGTAGATCTTCTAATCAGATATTAAATGTTCGCTGACGACTTAATCTACGGGTGAACAGTGAATATGGTCATAGCATACCTCAACACGAACACTCAATTTTCCATTTCTACAGTAGACAGATCTTCATAATTAATTTTAGCATCATTTTAGCATCGCTTTAGATAAACTACGTTATTTTGTTATTTCGTCTCGATATCAGTTCTACAAAGACAAAGCCAACGGTCGCTAGGGGGCGAGGGCGAAATTGCTGCCCCTAATCCAACGGTGGGGCCAGTTGGCCCCGGGGTTTTTCGCCCTCGGGAGGTTCAGCGGAGCTTCCGTTGTTGTTGGGCTGAACGACCGCTTTGTGTTTTGCTCTTGCAGCCGAGGGCCGCCATGATGCTCCCGACACTGGAGTGACTTTCTCTTGAAATTCTTCAATCAGCACACTGTCCAAAATGTTCAAACTGTCCAAAATGTAGACAGATTGCTTAGAATTATTTTATTATTCATGTGCATTTACAGTATGTTGACTCATAAATAAACATTCATATCGTCAGCCGTTAATGCAACCACGAATAGCACTCCCTCCCAATTAAGGACTAAGATCTGAGGAGTAATGTGATAACAGACCTAAAAAATCACTAGGCTTCGAAGGTTGTACACAGAAGAGACGTTATAAATAAAACTATGTAGCATTTGCCAAATTAGGGTTCACGTGAGTCTACACAAACTAGGGCATGCATTTATAAACGCCCTGAAAACTAAAAGCTCTTTAAAATGATCACATTCTAAGCAAATTATATTGCGCAGTACAGTACTAGGCCTTTACTTTATACATTGTAGAATTTATTGTATTGCATTGTATACTGGACTATTTATATAGCGCCGTAAGCATAGCATAACCAAAAACAAGGGAGCTTTACGCTTTACTTTACGCTTTACCATCCAATATGTAACAAGTGGTTATATAGTCTAATTATGTCTAACCATCATGTTTATGCAGCATTGCTCTGAATCTATTGAAACTAAAGCCTCGGAAACCCTAATTCTAACCCTAACCCCTAACTCATAACCGTAACGACCCAACCATGACCTCTAGCCCCAGTGGCGTAGCTAGGTAAAGTGCCGCCTGGGGCGAAAATAAAAAGTGCCGCTTTTTCGCAGCGGAAAATTTTCAACAGGAGAAAATAAAAAGTGCCGCCTTTTCGCGGCGGAAAATTTTCTAAATTTCCTGGGAAAAACCTTACCAATCAAGTCTTTAAAAAAGTCTAAAAGTCTGACGAGCAAAAAAACAACGTTATCGAGATTCTAAAAAAGTCTGACAAGCAAAAAACCTAATAAAGGCTAATAATTATAAAAAAATTGGGAACTCTCGAAAATGCCGCCCCTAGGGCAAGTGCCGCCTGGGCGCTTCGCCCCTGTGCCCCTCGCTACGCCACTGTCTAGCCCTAACTCTTTCCTTTCGAGAACGGGCGCATTGTATTTTTAAAAAATTTCTCCAAGTTCATAATCTTGAGCATATTTCCATAAAAATACACATTTTCAGCACTTGCTTTACTGTTATACCATGATAGTAATAATTGTACATTCGTATTGGCAGAATAAAACCTTGGCTATATCAGGGTTTGGAAATGAGGTGTATCAAGCCGTCTACAAACTGAAATTTTAAATTGCGAATAAAATGTTTGGGGGAGAGTAGTGACCCACTCCAATGGGGTTTGTCTTCCAGGCCTCACACCATACATAAACCATTCAACCGTATCTTCAGTTTCAAAATAAAAAATATTAAAATTTTAAAGTTATGATGAGCACCTAGTTTAGTATCCCTCCTTACTACAAGATCTGGGTCATACTACAAGAAAATATCTACAAGACATATATCAAAGATATCAGTAGCTACGACAACGCATTGCTGAGGAATGAGATAAGTTGGATCTGCACGCATTTGAATTTAAATAACAGTGAAAGAGACTTCGACCGTTTCTTGGTGCAGGTGAAGGTTACTTTAGACACAAAATATGAGCACTTGCCATTTCTGATGGCAAATTTTGCCACATCTGAGCTTTCAGACGCACATCTTTGAAATACTGCCAATGGCTGGTTGTTTTTTAGTTTAAAAAACGCGGCATGTTCTGTAAAGTCTGATAGGCAAAAAAGACAGGCAGAATTTATCATCGCCACTTTTTCACACTTGATCTGTAGAACACTTTTGGGACAAAATTTCTAAAAATATAAACTTTCAAACTTTTTATGAGCCCGTGACTGCTCTTTCCAGGGGCCCGAAATTTATTTCGACGGACCTGCCGGGCAGTGTTTATTCTAGGCCCTTTTGGGGGGGGGGGATTCCCCAAGTTTGAAAATCCTCCCCAAATTTCTATATGTTGCATTGGGGATGGAAATTTACCTCCCAAAAGTGTGACGAGAGGGGTGTTTTATTTTGGAGAGGGGAAAAAGAGAAGGATATGACCATATAGAAGAGTATTTGAAAGAAAAGGAGGGATGCTCGTCAAGGTTTTTGGGCAGAGAAACCTTCTCCCCAAACATTTCAAACTCCCCCCAATGTCAAGATGACTAGAATAAACACTGCCTGCCGGGGAGCGAACATAAAGTTAATCGCAGCGTATGCATGTCATTCTGCAGCGAGATTAGCAAAATCTTGAAGCTGTTTATCTGTCTAGACTAACCGGCGCATAAGTTTAGGCTGCAATCTGACTCAAGGCCAACGGTCTAAAAAGTGAAAAAGACGAAGAATTATTGAAAGCTCACCACCAACCGAGGAAAAGAGCGGGTCTCAGTACAAAGATTATGATTTGGATTGGGTAGTAGAAGTATTAGCAGTTGTAATGTAGTAGTAGTAGTAGTAGTAGTAGTAGTAGTAGTAGTAGTAGTAGTAGTAGTAGTAGGCAGTAGTAGTAGTAGGCTAGTAGTAGCAGTAGTAGAAGCAGCAGCAGCAGTAGTAGTAGTAGTAGAAGTAGTAATTAGAAATAATGGTAGTAGTAAGTAATAGTGATAGGGTCGGATATTAGTAGTAGGCCTAGTAGTAGCTATTGTAGACCTGGTGGCGATAGTAGTAGTAATTATAATTATAATAATAATACCAATTATTATTATTATTAGTAGTAGTAGTACAGTAATAGTTGTACACTGTAGTAGTAGTAGTAGTAGTAGTAGTAGTAGTAGTAGTAGTAGTAGTAGTAGTAGTAGTAGTAGGAACAATAATCGACGCGCTGAAATGTAATCAGCGTTCCTTGATGAGAAAAACAGAATCGTCTTTGAAGGCATCGGGATGGGATGGGACGGAGGTGAGGCAGTGGCGGCTCCACCGGAGGGGCATGGGGCCCGTGCCCTCCCCTATTGAGTGCCTGCCCACTCTAGTGGCCCCTGTTGGGACCCTATACTTAATGCTACATACATTAAACAACAAATGGTTGCCCCTCAATGATTAGAAGTTGCCACCCCAACGCCCCCCACTTGCTAAATCCTGGAGCCGCCATTGAGGTGAGGGAGCGAAAAGAGAAGTGGCGAAGTATATAGATCGGCCATCTAGGAGCATGAATTTTCCCACCGGGAAGCGAAATTGCTGTAGTGGTTTTGTCAGTATTGCAGTCACCAGTGTTTCATCCAGACTCCAGGCCTTTGGGGGTTAATGAAATTGAAGCCTTTAGGGGAGGGGGAATTGACTTGGCTGGAGGGGAAGACACTCAGTTCAATGCAAAATTTTCTGTAGGTGCTGAGATTTTTGGAGGGGGGATGTTGAGGCTTTCGGGGAAAAATCTCTCCCGCACAGGCCTGTAGGCCTATAAAACACTAGCAGTTACAGTTTAAGATATTCTTATGGGTATTCTTAGGAGCGCGAAGACGGTTCAAGTACAGTAGTAAACGTACATAACGAAGAAAATAAGCAAGAAACACGAAAGAGTTTTACAAAATGCTTCAAATGAAAACTCAGCTATGAAGACGCTGAAGAAACCACAATAGTAGGCCCACACAGAAATCAAGGCGTTCGCCCAAAGGGAGTAAGGGAAAATTATTTCTATTTCTATTATGCAATTTAGTGGGTATCGGAAAATTACCGTACAACTATTATCACCCCTAATGAGAAATAATGAGTCTGATGACCTCACATTCTCCGCCATCTGAAGAAGACTCATCCACAACTAAGGTGATCAAAATGGTAAAAGTCATGTTATGCTGGGATTTCTGACGGATGACAAACTCCAGAGATAACGTCTTTAAAATATTTTGGACGATCGACCCTGACCAGTGGGTGGGAGGAGAGCGATTAGCCGCTTAGCCTGCCAAGAAGACGAACGCTGATTATAAGCCAATCACAATCAATCGATCAATCAACTTCTAAGGCGACACTATCATAATGCCCAGGGTGTCATATGATTGAAACACTCGTTGCCTATGTTCGAAATCGAGGATGGAAGTACCAGCCTTCTTTTACTCTGTGATTATTTCAGTATAGCGCATATATTTCATGAGAAAATTCATTGGAACCATCATTGGATATTTGGCGGATATCAAAACATATATCTGATTACACCTCAAACTTAGAATTCCTTGTGAGCCTAAATTAAAATAACGTCGCAAATTACGAGCTAGTTCTTTTCTGCGGTAACGACATTCGAACCCACGACAATGTGAGCTGCCGAACAACACTGCGACGAAGCATGACTATATAACGGAGTAGATTTGAATATTACCCATAAAAATTGTAAAATTTTGGATAAATGATTTTTAATCATTTATGTAGTGCAAATTCCAATCAACATTCTTGGACCGTGATCACAGACATAGATACAGGCAGAAGAAGGGTCAAATCTGTTGAGTTGTCGGCCATGGTAGAGATCGCTCAGACAAGGGTCAAAATCTGTATTGATACTGGCCATAGTAAAGAGAAGGGCATGCATCCTATACATGAGAAAGATAGAGAGAACAATAGTTTGAACTTCGAATACAGGAGGCTAGTTAATAAAATGAGTGGGGGTTTGGCCAAAGTGACCGATTCTTAACTATAACGCCAACATTGACTTTTCTTCTTAGCATTGTCTTCTCTATCAAAATTAGGAATTAGATCAGTACATTGCCTTGTTCGAGGGTACACCAAGTCCAGAGTAAAAGGGGCAGGCCAATATGTCCCGTAAAACAATAGCCTAAGACCAGTCGCAAAATTCTTATAAAAGAGACAATTATTTGGGCTATGTTACCTTTCGACAGTGATGGGCAAGATACTATTTTGAAAATAGTATTTCTATTTTGAAAATAAAAAATACTATTTTATTTTCTATCTTAAAAATACTTTTTAAAATTATTTTATTTAATTATTTTCAAAATAGTTTTAAGAAGTATTTGTGACCTTAAGGAAATACTTTTCCAAAATACTTTTTCAAAATAAAAATTTTATCTAAGTTTGTTGTCAACTTGTAAGGCTAACAGACTTACACTGTTCTTGTGAGTTGTTCTCGTGTTCAACAGTTCAGAAATTATGCTAACTTTGCCGAAGAACTGACATTTGCGGTTGGTTTTTTAGTTTTTACTGGCCATAATGGACGATGGACTGTGTTGAATCTGCTGCTGTAGAAAACCTTAATACAATATAGTGATGCAATGCAAGAATCAATTTATTGACGTAAGGCAAAGTATTTTAAGAAAGTATTTTTCAAAAAGTATTTTGAAAATACTATTTTATTTTGTATTATGCAAATACTTTTGTAAAGTATTTCATTTTGTTATTTTCAAATACTTTTTTTGCACTATTTTATTTTCTATTTTGAAAATACTTTTGAAAAGTATTTTGCCCATCACTGCCTTTCGACTGGGAGCTCCTGGAGTTCGGTTCAATACCAAAGAGAACAGAAAAAGGTCTGGAATAGTTTTGTTTTAATTTCAATTCGTATTCTAATTCTGTGTCATAATGTCTATAGATTATAGTATATTGCATTTAAACGTATTGTCTCCTTTTGTTTAATTAGATCCCACGTACCTAAACTAATTAGTGCCCTTGATCTTCAATATAAGTTTCTAGAGGGCGACCAGGATCTTATAACTAAAGAAATTCATGCTGTCACCTTAACTTGGTTCATGAAGGAACAAGGAGAAGATGATGACCTATAAAGTGCCCTTGATTAATCTTGCTTTTAACTCTTGTAAACATCTTGCTCTAAATCCAGGAGATAAGACCTAGTAGACAACGACCTTTAAAACGCGTGTTACTTGGTAAGAGTTGAACAGTCGCAAACATGTCAATCCTACACGGTGACCTCGTTGATAGTTTGGAATAATATTCCAGCCAGATGAAGGCTAAGGGTATCGAGCTCATAAACAGATACATTAGAGAAGCTATAAATTTCGAAAGTCTAACTGTATCATTAGTCAACACTGCTATAAATCATTCATGGTTACAAAAATTTCGTATAACCATATCAGGCACAGATGCCAGCGAGATAGTTCATAAAAATTGTATTTAAAAATATAACAATTATGAGGTCTCAGTGAATGCCACATAGCCTATAAAGCAAACTAATAGGCCTCATATTCAGCGTATCACGGTGTTTGAGCTTTCTCAAAAACTTAACTAGTATTTAAAAGACTCAGATAAACGCTGATATTAGTTTGTCGTGCAATCTATCGCAGCTTGAGAAGAAAAAAGATAATCAGTTTACAACATCAAATCTTGTTAATTTTTGCTTGAAAATGACATAATTAAAAATAACTTTACAATGGAACTAGAAGTTAAAGATATAAAAAGAACACTATCAACCTATCAACCCTCCGAGAGGGGGCAGGTGTCCTGGAATGATGATGAAACATATGAATAATAACACTAAAGAACGGTTAAAAATGTCAGTTCAGCAAGACATTGTTAGCAAAATCTTACTGTGCTTGATGACGAGCAAAAAAAAGGTGAACAGTAAACATTTAAAGTATAAACGGCTGACACAAAAAAAAAAAGGTGTAAATCGACTTTGGTCTAGAAAGAAAATCACTTTTCAGCATGTAAGTTTTATTCATATGTTGCGATCTCTTGTAGCAAAATCTTACTGTGTTTGAAATAGTAACAGTAAAGTAACCAGTTTGACGAGGATTGAAAGAAAATTTAAACGATGGTATCCGAGTAAATTCTGGTTTGTTTTTCGATGATCTTTGTCTTTTCGTTAATCTTTCTCGGAAAATGGAAAGGAAAGAAGCAGCCAAGTCATCGCCTCCCTCCCTCACTTCCATCGCTTCCAATCGTTGGATCTTTGCCATTTCTCCGAGGCTTTGACAACATCGCCAACTTTTTCACTGAAAAGTCTCGTGAACTGGGTCCAGTATTTACATTTCGAGTTGGCAGCAAGTAAGATCCAGTTTCAAATTATTAATATTTTCAAAGACTAAACAATTGAACAAAACGATCCAACAAAAGCACAGTGTCATTTGTCATTGATGCTTTTGCTGAATTATAAAATAAAAGTAGATTGAAGGTCCATTTCCATGTTGGTTTCTGTTGTCGTCGATGAAATTCGATTTGTCTTTCTCGCGGCGAATATACAATGTGTGATAAAGTTTCAAAAGTTTGTGTTTAATAATTTCTGCTGTTTTTCTAAGAGAAATTGATTATATTATAAAGCTAAGGCGTTCAAGCAGAGGCGTCATTTGGGGGCATGGGGGCCACGGCCCCCCAAGGAAATGAAAATATTAATTTATAATGTATTAATGTGCAAAAATGCCAAAAAATATCAAAAAATTGCAAATTTTCCAACATTGGCCCTAAAATTTGCCGAAATTGCTCAAAATTTGCAAAAAATTGCAAACAATTTGCAAAAAATTGCAAAAAATGTCTAAAATTTGCCCAAAGTTTGTGAAAAATTTGTTAAAAATTTTTCTCGCCTCCCCCCAAGAAAAGTGTGAAATGACGCCACTGCGTTCAAGCACTTTAAACAGAGAATCTTAAGAAATGAAACATCAAATTAGACCGTTTCCCAGACTTGCCCAGGTTGTCTCAACCTTCAATCCCTCGGGCTCTTAACGGGCTCCGAACCCCGACCTAAAAAGGCCCCTTTCAGCCGCCTGCGGCGTTTTTATATTAACCGAGTTGGGGCGCGTCGGCTTCTAAGCCGGATGATTAGGCGGCCCTGCCGCTGTAGTTGGATAAGTAAGAAAAAGGACAAAACGGCAAAACAGCTTCACAGGCAATGCCTTAAAACAGACGTCTACAGTTGAGGCACGAATTTTCAGTTAGCGTGAGACTGCACAACGGTTTGGTCTTTGGTCCGTAATAAAATCTCCCGATCAGTTAGTCAATGTTGATCGGTAAAAATTGTCTTGCAACAATATTAGTGTGTAGTGTCACGTTTAACAATAGAATTAGGCTACCTGAAATTTGTTATGCCTAGAATTACAGTACGGGCCATTTTGACCCATGACGTGCAGTTGAACTTGATGGCTTACAAATTGTCTACTGTGCTCTTAAATTTATAAATAAGTAAATAAAATATTTTTAAATGTCCGATTAATAGATAACAGATAATAGATAATGTTGTACAAGCTTACACTAATTTTTAGATATTTATTGATGTAAATAATGAAGCTTTTTCTCTTATAAAACAAAAAATTGCCTCAAATTCAAAAATCCTTGAATGACACCTGCTCTTTTAACTCATTAAAAAAACTCATTAAAAAGAAATCCAAATTATATTAAAAGTCTAAAAATCCTACAATAAAAATAAAAATATATTTCCTACTGTGATGAAATTGTATAATAGCTAAGATAGACGACCCTGAGGTCCAATGGTAAAGAATAGTTACAGTATAAAAGTCCTTATATGTAGTTTCTCCAGTAGTCGTTAGTTGGCGCTGATGGTTAAGTTAGATAGAGACCGGTATTCAGTTAAAGTTGAGCCCACCTTCTTTAAGGCAGTGTGGAGCCCTATAAATAGAGGTTCCATAGACGGGTAAAGGGCCGGAAGACTGAGGTAAAACTCGGATTGCTAACTAGGTGGGTGTACCGTCATTAATTGGAGCAGGTACTACATTTCCGCTAGAGAAGTATTGAATCCACCGCGAAAGCGGTTCCCAAGGGGCGGGTTATGCTCCACTAAAGGTCATTCGCAACGCGGTAAGAGAATGGAAAGGAGTCCAGGAGATGTCCGGTAGATCCATAGGTAGTACCTGAAGAGTAGAGTTGCCCACCGTGAAGTAGTAACCGAGCCGGCAAAGATAGTGTGGTAGTACCTAAGTTAAGAAAAAGTAGAGATAGTACCTGAGATAGGAGAGAACGAGGCAGCACCTGAGATAGAAGAAGTCGAGGTAGTACTTGATATAGGAGAGGTAGCGGTACTACCTGAGATAGATAAAGTGGATGTAGTACTCGGAAGTCAGGAAAGTAGTACTTGAAAGAATACTTGAGGAAGTACCCAGAATTACTAGTATTGCTATTATTGACCTCCACAGAAGAAGTCAAGTCCAATAGAGAGAAGTGAAGAAATCAGCCATCAGATAGTGACACCTTAGCCAAACAGCTAATTAGACCATCCACGTACCTTAATTGAGAGATCTAATCCTGTGTAGCGGAGGCAGAGGCGTAGCGAGGGTGTCCGGCGCCCGGAGGCAAAGTGTACCGTCGGCGCCCCCACACTGCTGACGAGCAAAAAGGTCGTCACGTAGTTCTCTCGGCGCCCCTCTCCTCAACTCATTATGGCACCCCTCTTCTTATACTCCCAACGAGCCAAAAAATGGTCGCTGCACTTCTTTCTTCTTATTTATTATGTATTTAACTGTTTAACTTACCCCAAAAACCCGATTTTGGCGCCCCCTCACCTCGGCGCCCAGGGGTATATGCCCCCACCTGCCCCCTTCGCTACGCCTCTGAGCGGAGGAGCGTCAGTCATCCTAGGAAAGTGCTAAGGCCCGATTTGCCACTCTATCCAAACTACATATTAAAGCAATAAATTTAAATCTATCCGCCGACTTTCTGAAAAATTAATGATCTCTTTAAATGCTATAGAGTTTTAAAAATAACTAGTAGGCCTATGCATATATTACAAATGGCTATATTTATTTTCAAATAAGTAAATTCTCTCTTACCGTCAATCGTCTACATAAATAACTATTTCTCCAATTCTTAAAACATATATACTCACAACATCAGGAACACCGACCACCTAGTTATCCCTTTGGCCCACACAAATACTAGATTGTTGCAGTAACATGCTCAGGCCCACGTATAAGGAATGAGCTTCCCTCATTGCTTAGGAATATATCTAACCTGCTTCGATTCAAAAATGCACACATTTGCTTATTATTGTTCGATATTAATATTTGTCTTGTAAAATTAAACCTCATGTTAAATATATAACTCGAAATTATTGTTATCTCAAAATTATTTTTAGCTTTTCTTAATACGACAATCTGGGTTACATTCGAACGATAAATTGTTTCCCTCTGGTAATCCTATTTTCACTCAGAGTAAATAGATCACGATATTAGCCTACTATCAGTCGAAGACTACATGATTTGGTGACAACAGCAGATTATGAACCCAGAGACATTTCAATTCCAGAATCGAGCACACTATTGCACTCATTTCGTCTTCTAAAGTCCGCGAAAACAGGGTTTCACTTAGAATCTATGCGATGAACATGCATTAGAGTCTTCCAATGGCCAGCCTGATTTAACAGTGTGCGTTGTGTTTTAGATTGGTGCTAACATTGAACAACAAAGACGTAATAGAAGAGGCCTTTGTTAGAAATTCACGATCATTCTCATCAAGACCAGAAATATTTATGCAAAAGCTGATAAATCCAAACGGAAGAGGTAAACTACAAAAATATTCAGGCTGCGTTTGATTTTATAACTGATTGTCGCCATTCATCTCTCAAAAGTACGGTACAAACATAGCCAAAGATAAAGCGGACATTTCAACAATTGCCTTAGGCATGTTTATGTTTTCTTGGTTGCTTTAGAAAGGTTTCATTATTTAAAAAATTTGTAGGAATAATATTTCGAGACTTTTCTCCAGAATGGAAGAGAATTCATAAGAGTTCTTTGGCTATCTTAAGAGAATTTGGATTTGGCGATAAAAGCATAATGGAGGAGAGAATCATGAGAGAAGTTGAGGCAATGGTTGACTTCGGGAGAAAGACAGGAGGAAAGTCCTTTGACCCAAAACAACTCTTCTTTCTCGTATCTTCAAATGTTATAATGAACATTTTGTTTGGTTCAAGACGTGATTATGACCTGGGAATTTCTGAGCTGATATTCGAAATTGATCACTACGCTCACGTCATCGACATGATATTTGATATAGCGCCTTTTCTTAAATACATTCCGCCTTTCAGCAAGAAGATTCCTGAAATGAAATCGTGCAGTAAAAAAATCTACGATAATGTTCAAATGGAAATCGGCAAGAGTCTTCAAAGCAACAAAAAATGTTTTGTTTCTGAGTTCATCAAAAGAGAAGGACCAGACTATGATCGCGAAGAACTTTATTTCATCCTACGAGATTTCATTGCAGCAGGAACAGATACAACTGCGAACACCATGAGATGGGCAATGGTCGTTTTTGTCAATCGTCCAGAAATTCAGCAGAGACTACAGGAAGAGATTGATTCAGTGATATCAAGGGACAGATTTCCAACAATGCAAGACCAAACGAAACTTCCATACGTTGAAGCAACAATTCATGAGCTTTACCGTTGGCGCACTCTGGCTCCATTGGCAGTTGCTCATTACACTAAGCAAGATTCAATTGTTAAGGACTTCTTCATTCCTGAGGGAACACTAGTAAGTCATTATAATTTTCATTACCAGAACTCAGTTTCAATAGTAAGTCATCAGTAAGTTGAATGCAAGAACTTACTTTCGTTTGAAAACAGACTTTCCGTTAGAACACATAGCACTGCGACTGTTCTGGTAACTCTGTTTTGGATTTGAAATTCTAACTAAACATTGATGAAATTTTCACGATTTGACTAAAGTATTGAGCTCTACGACGGATGAATCAAAAACATATCTCTTAATTGCATTTGAAGGTATTTCCAAATCTTCATGCCGCTCATAGTGACATAACAATGTGGAAGGACCCGGATATCTTTCGACCGGAACGATTTCTGGACAAAGGAAACAATGTCTTCGGCCTTGATCGAGTCATTACGTTTTCTCTTGGTTAGCATACAACGTATCACGTTCGCCTATACTATGTTAAGAGCCTTTCTTCTGGCATAGGTAAAATAACGACGAGCTATATGGATTAGATAACTTCCAATCTTCCATATGTAAGACACACTGTCATCTACTGTCTTCTTTTCTTTCAGGTGCCATGCATTGCTGCGTCGGCGGCCATGGACTTCCACTTTTCTCGATCTCTAGTGTTCCTCAGTTGTTCGATGTTATTTCCTATCCCCATTGCCTCTCTCATTCTGTCTGTATATTTTGATCTTTGTTTTCCTCTTGATCTTTTACCCTCCACCATGCCTATCACTGCCAAGTTTTCTAATCCTTCTTTTCTCATCACGTGCCCGAAAAATTTCGTCTGTCTTAACTTGATGGTAGTCATCAGTGTTCGTCTCTCTTCCATCATCTGTAGTATTTCTTCGTTCTCTTGTCTGTCCATGGGACTTTTAGCATCCTCCTATAAAACCACATTTCTGCCGCTTCCAGTTTCTTTTTAATCTTTTTTGATATGTTTCACGTCTCAGATCCATATAACAAAACTGACCATACATAGTATCTAAGCACTCTGAGCCTTGTGTCTTTTAATATTTTCTTGTTCGTTAATATTTGTTTCATTTCCATGAAGGCAGATTTTGCCATACCTATTTTTGTTATTATGTCTTTATCACTTCTTCCATCACTTGTAATAATGCTTCTCAAATATTTGAAATAAGTTACTTGTTCTACTGTAGAAACTGATTTTAAAATCTTAGTTCTTATTCCTTTAGCAATATTAAATCACAAAAGATTGTAGGCCTTTCGCTGTTTTAAAAGTGCCACTAGCCTTTATCTGGACGTTTCTATGGATTAAATGATAAGCTTAATACTGCGACACACTGTAATGCCTCGCTTCAATTATGTTCCATTTAAATGCCACAAACGCATTGATATCAGTCAAACAGCGATGGCTCAATTCGCATTCTTACTGCAAAATGTGTCAAGAACTCGAATTTAAAAAGCTAGGATCTCTTTCTATGGCAGGTTCAAGATTTTTGAACTCTCTTACTTCTGTCTTTAAATCAAGAGAACACTTTGAAATCTAGACTGAAATATTTTCAGATTGATTTTCCTTCATAGTCTGCTTGCTGTTTCCCACTGACTTATATCTGGATTCGACCTACTTTTTACGGCTCGGATTTGGAAGTACAATGGATTGATACCTCTGAGCATTAGAAACTATACCATTATTATTGGTAGTATCATTATTAGTAGTATTATTAGTATTAGTATTATTTTTGTTATTATCACTGTTATCTCTAACTTAGGTCGGCGCTCCTGCACCGGAGAAACTTTGGCTCGAGCTGAAATATTTCTCATCCTGACCAGTTTTCTTCAGCGATTTACTGTTCTTCCGCCAGAGGGTCAAGATAATATTTGCGACAAACCTGTAGAGCCAATGGACATAATACAAGTTCCAATACCATACTCCATACGGTTGGTGAATAGACAATAAAGATGGACGGAACATCAAGACGTCAGTTGAATTCGAGAATAAAAACACGTTATTGACAGTGCAATATATTTTTGAAAAATGAAATTTATGCGCATAATCAAAACATTATATCAACAACTTTGTAGTCTAAAATGTATATGCTTGACATTTTAGAAATGAGCCTATAACTTTCTACTGTATATTCTGCTGTTGAAAATGTATATGTTATACTGTGGGACATTTTTGCAAAGATTAAAACTACAAAAGCACTTTGCTGATGTTGTCTATGTCTAAACAACATGTCTGAATCTTAAATCTGCCAGAAGCGATTTTATTTTCAGTTTCAGGGGCGTATCTAGGATATGTGGCGCCTATCACAGCGGAAAATTAGATTTTCAAAATTTTAATTAGTACCTCGTGACATTTTTGACACAAGATTAAAACTACAAAAGCACTTTCCTTGTATTTACTGATGCGAACTGATCTATGATGTGCTCAAATAAGTTTTCTCCGTTTTTGCGTTGAGCAAGATCACAGAGCTTATTGGCATCCCTTCAAGTAGTGCCCCGATCATCTCTCCTACCTGCCTTATCCTAGTTACGCCACTGTCCATTTTATCGATACGAAAGGAATTCATACGATCATATTTCTATCTACATCTATCTATCTATCTATCTATCTATCTATCTATCTATCTATCTATCTATCTATCTATCTATCTATCTATCTATCTATCTATCTATCTATCTATCTATCTATCTATCTATCTATCTATCTATCTATCTATCTATCTATCTATCTATCTATCTATCTATCTATCTATCTATCTATCTATCTCTATCTCTATCTATCTATCTATCTATCTATCTATCTATCTATCTATCTATCTATCTATCTATCTATCTATCTATCTATCTATCTATCTATCTATCTATCTATCTATCTATCTATCTATCTATCTATCTATCTATCTATCTATCTATCTATCTATCTATTCAAACTTAATGTTGCTTTCATGGTCAATATATTATATATCTTGAGAAGTTAAAGTTAATAAAAAAATAAAATTATATTTATTCACGCTTTTTTATCATTCACTCAAAGAGGAAAACGGCGTAGGCCTACTTTGTTCCTCGCAAAAGCGGTAAACCAGTTGCCAGTGAATTCAAACTCGAGATTCGACTATCTTGTCACGTGACCGGGTAGTACGTGTAGTCTACATTCCAGAGAATAGGATTTTCACGCGTGACCGATCTCTCGCTAAATTTCGCCGCCCCAGACGGAGGAGGAACGACCAGTTTGACGTCTCGACTGGATGTTAGTTGCAGACGCCTGTGACCGTCAGTGGACGGGGGCCTCAGTACCAAGTTAGCCAAGTAGAACAGAAACGCTGGATCATGAAAGGCTCGGAACGTTTCGATACACCTCTAATAGGCAATACGCTCCGTGATTCGAAGCCATTGTAGCTTATCTTTCAGCAAAGAGAGATGTGTTCTCCCCTTCTTGCTCCGAATATCATCCGGGCGGAGGCATTGAGTACCATCTGTAGCCGACTGAGCTTGTAGCCGGGCAGGCCCCAGAGAATACTATTGTTATTTTAAATTATTGAATAGCATGTACAAGGTTAAAACCAACTGAATTAGAATAATGCATATAGTATAATAAATTATGTATTCGGTGATCAAGCATACAATAAGAAGCAATGATAATAACGCTTAAGTAGTCAATGAACATAACATTTATCAAAAACATGCATAGACCCATGCTGAGATATTTTAGCGAAAATTTGTGTTCGTGTCCACCTCTAACTGTCGACCAATACTAAATATCTAAAAAAATCGATTATTTTTCGAAGTGACGTTAATGTTTTCAACTCAATAAAGTTTATGGACATGATTCACGCCTTGGAGTTATAATTCAAATGAAGAAATCAAGATCAGAGTTGCCAACTATAGAAAGCAAATCACATTTACTGCACTAATAGTTAAACTGCAGCAATGTAGCATACGTATGATTCTGTTCTTATTCGGTCAGTTTTGTTCAATTTAGAAGATGATAGGCCTATGCTGCTTGACTCAGAGCATATAAGTTAGAATGGTGCAAAAATATAAGTAAAATCCTTCCCGATCACTCATGGCTAACTTCAGGGCTCATAAGGCGGCGCTGATCTCCGTTACCAAGGCCCTCAGCCAGGCGACTGGTGCAAGTTACATGATACGGGGCCAGTGTTCTCATGAAACGCGACTGTTTACTCCGCGGATTAATCCGCTACTCATTTGCCATCGCCATCTGGAGAAAGAAGGCTGAATTGACCTTAGGGCTCCTGCCAGAGTTGAACCCGCGACCTTCTGCTCCATCGTCCAGTGTTGTTATCATTCTGATAACTTCTTGCCCCTGCCAACTTCCTACCCCTGCTAATTTCCCTATATTATATATATTTCCCTGCTATATTACACCATGGTGTAATGGTGCAATGGTGTAACTTGCTAATGCTGTTAATGTCATACTGGGTCGGAAAATGGCAATGCAATGCATAAATTTGGCAAAATTGACTTGCATTCTTAACAAAGCTGCTAGAAATGGGTGATTCATATGAAATATCTGTTTTCGATAGCTTATTTACTTTAATATGGATCATCGATTTCCGTTTGTACGGGATGTGAACTCTAAAATTTTGTACTTTTTGTCACACCCTAATATATATATATATATATATATATATATATATATATATTTGATGGACTATGGACTAGGCCTTCGACACGACGGATCCTGGTCTATATTGGTTTGTGAATATATAGATAATATATAGATATATAATTATATATACAGCAGTAATATTTTACTGAACGGTAACGAAAATTAGAACTGAAATTAAAGGAATCCGTTAACGAAAACGATAATTAAAATTAGGAATTTTTTTAAAGAACGGTAACTGTTTGCTTAGGTTGTGTGATATTTGGAGCGCTATATAATATGGCTGTCCGTGAGTCTGTGTGTGTGTGTCCAAAGTTCAGCGTCATGCGACCATGGGTGATATGCCAGCCGTTGCTCTGAGTAATTCCTACCCCACACATACAGTCAAATATGCGCCTGTCTGGGAGGGGGTGACTCGGTCACCACTGAGCATGCCACATGCTAGGCACGAGACGGCACATGGGCCTCTGCCTTGATAACTACCATTTCGGTGTCTGTATCAGAAAACTTAAGCGCGTGCTGCTTCGTTGATTTAACGTCGGCGTTAACTTACAGTAATTGCAACAAATGTTACAAGATGAGTTCAGCTAAACTGTTGGCTGGAAGAAAGCGAGATAGCCCAGTTTGGGATTATTTTATATATGACGAGAAATCGGACAAATGATCAAAGCAGCGACGGAATCTGTGGAGTGAAGCTGTCGGGAGAAAAATTCGAGCAACTTGGTTGCACATCTGCAGCGTGTACCTAAAGCTGTTTATGCACTTTGTACGGAAAAGGAAAAGCAGCGACAAGTATCTAAATATGCTATTCCATTAAAACGCAAGGCCTCGGGTGATAACCATGGTATCTGCAATCAGACCATCAGTGAATGCTTCCAGCGTCGAATTATATCATGGCCATGTGATTCAATCGAGAGCCGTCAGCGCCAGGACAGTGTGATAGGCATATGTTAGTGGCCACGGGCTATCCAGTAACAATGCTAGATCAACCTTCTTTTCGTCACAATATTCACACTTTGGATGCAAAGATCAATGGCGGCTCCAGGAGGGCATTTGGCAACTCCTAATCATGTGGGTCAGTGGCGGCCGACTTTTGGGGTGGGGACATCTTTGCCATGGGGTCCCAGAGTTCATGGAGGCAAAAAAAACGTTTGTTGTTTTTCATTCTGACGAGGATTAAAAATAGGGTTCAGCACATCATTTCTAGGGTTAGGGTAGGGGTCGTCAGGCACATCATTTCTAGGTTAGGTTAACCTAACCACGGGCCCCTTCGGGGCTAGCCTCCCCAAAGTGGAGCCCCCACTTACGCAAAGATTAATCTTCTTGTTTAATGTAACCTGATGTCAATAATTACTAGAAGGGCCAAAATTAGAAATTAAACTGGCCCCCTATTTTAACTAGAACTGAAAATTATTTTAGAAAACTGAAAGTAGAACTGAAATTAGAAATTAAACTGAAAATATTTTAACTGAAATGAAATTAAAATAGACCTGAAATAAGAATGAAAATGAAAATTAACAATTGTTTTTAGAACTGAAAATAAGACACTGAAATAAGAATGTATAATTAAAATTAATAATTGTTTTTAGAACTGAAATATAACTGATATATATATATATATATATATATATATATGAGGGTGAAATTCTTATGAATTATATTTAAAATGGGGAAATGTAATAGTTGATTTATATAGCGCCAGGCCATAGGCTGCCTATCATTTGATTCAAGTGATTCAAGGTAGGACAGAACTAGTATGGACCTCAGAGAAGTAGGTACTGCTGCTGCTGAGCGCTTGTAGAGACAGACAGACAGACATTCTGGAACTGTGATGGTGAGCTGAAGAAGAATCAGACCTAAGTACTGGAATGTCGGTTGCTGACGTGGCAAATACAAGTAAACAGACAGACACAAACATAGGCACTGACATGAGGGTATGACTTTAAAAAATAATACTATTATAATATAGGAACTAGGAGATAAGAGAGCAGTCGGAATCAGTGAGCAGTGAGAGTGAGAGTCGGGATCAGTCAATAGTTAAAGTTAGAGTTAGAGTAGTAAGAGTTGATAATCGATTTCAGTCACTGATGTTCAGGCACTTTGAACATTGAAGCGATTGTAACAATGTAGCTAATAGAAATGTGTTACTTAAGACTTTAAACTGCAGTTTGAATTCTGTTACAACTGACTAGTTCACCCATTAAATATTATGAAACATCGCCAAGCGAGTCGCTCTGACCTTTTGTAGGGGAGAGGTATTGTACGAGCAAACCCTCCTCTTACAGATGGTGGAGAACATCTACGCCATTCTACGGTCTTCTTCTTCTTCCGGTCTCCATCTTATATATATATATATTAGGGTGGGTCATAAAAAATGTTTGGCTATGGCATAAAAAGTTGCCCTATAGGTACCAAACCAAAATGCCATGCAAGTTTTTGAATTTGAGTTCATTAAGTGCCCGCAACTTTTAGTTGAAAATGATGGAAAATGCAAAAAAATTGCTAAATTAAGCAAGGTGACATTGTACCTGTTTAACATATATGTTGTGATTTGTTGTGATTTATATAGTAGATTCTTTCTACAGATTAGTTTAATAGAGTCAGTAGTACTTGTCCACTCTCACAAAAAATACCTAGGGCTGAATGGTCATTCTGGTTGGACCAGAAAGCAAAACGTAGAATGTATATAGGTGATATAGATATAACGACCACAGCCACGTTGCAGGAGAAAGAGATGAAAGCAGTGAAATCTTAAGCGGTGAATCTGATGATGGTGCTGTAGCAGTCAGAAACATGAAGCAGTATCCAGAATTATGCAAAATTTTGGGCAGATGCAAGATTAGTAATAGGGACACATGTCTTGTAGTGAATGCAGTGCTAAAAGACATGAATAGCAGAGACTGCAAAGATCCTGCTAAACTTGGATGCCAGAGAAGTGTTTGGTGACATTAACAGGTTTCTAATCACGCTGCCTTTATTTTTTATTGGTTTTGATGGAAAACGATATGTAACTTTTGTTGAGATATCTGGTGTACGTAGGAGTATAAAGGAAGAACATTATGCTATTGTGTTGTTTCCAAACTACATTGATCATGTAGTGCCAGAAACAGGTAAAGCGGTAGACATTTCAAACGAGCTATTGTCAATGATTGCAAATACAATTTCAGCAAATAGGCCATGCTATCGGCAGTTGTTTTTGATGGCACAGTGAATAACACAGAGTAGATAATGGTATTGCAAGACTACTGCAATGGCTGGTTTGCTTGTTATATACTAATGAACTACCATTTCGGGAACTACATTTCTTCTATTGATGGAGGCTGTACTAGAGGTCCGACTAGGACTACTGGTGCAATTGTGAGTGTTCTAGATTATGATCCCAATGATTTACAAATTAAAAAGTTTAAAGCCATTTCAGGAAAAGCGGTTGAGGTAATTGATGAGGTTAAGAAGGATCTAAGTATGCCTACATATCAAATATATCATCTTTAAGCATGCTTTGCAGTGCATCAAGGTTATGCAGATAACGATTAAATTACATCTTTATAGAACACAATGCCTGGTAATATAAGTCATGCAAGGTGGCTGACAAAAGCGCACAGAATTTTTAGAGTGTACAGTGTACATGTCAAAGCCTCAAAGGAGTCTTGTTTCTCATTTCTGTACAAAATTGTACATGTTATCATTAATGTTTATACTTCTTCATGGTCCAACATCAAGTCACCCTTCTTATGCTGATGGAGAAAAAAACGCTCTCTACTTGCTGAAACAGTGTCATGAGCTTGGAGCAGAAGATTAGAAAATATTGGAACCTGTGTTGCTTAACAATAACTTTGCCCATTCCGAAAACGCTTTTTCTTGCTGGTGTATGTGACAATAATGATACCATAAGACATTTCTGTTGTGGCAAAATAATTAATTTGAGAAGTAATTCATCTGGCTCTTCTTCCGTGCGTGTTTTTGATAAGTCAACCATCAAGCATAATGCCAATGCTTTGATGAACTTTGATATGATTGACTGGAATACAGCTCACATCACACCACTACCATTGCTAACAGCTATTGACAATGAAAATCTTCAATGCCATCAGGTTGATTTCATTTCTGGTAAACGCTGCCACTCTCAGGCAGTCGGATGTGCTGCTAAAGACATCTCTGCAGCAAGCTAGGCCTATACAGTTTGTGAACATGAATCCCGACATGAGATGATTTTACAGTGTACTGCATCCAGAACAGAATTGCCTATTGTTGGCTATAAATCAGACTTTCAATGTCGATGTTAAATTTAGGCTTCAGATCTGGAATTTGTATCGTGATAAAGTGTTTGCTGGATTTATAATAATGTCAGCTAATTGCTTCTAATGGGTAAATCTTTGATGCAAAGTTGCGGATACAAGACAGCTGCTGATTAAAAAGTTTTTGTGCTTTTTATAACAAGTAGCACCCATAGCAGCAGTCAAGAAGACAGAGGATCGACATGGTTGGAGGAAAGAAATTCATGCTGTCACCTTAACTTCAGTTCATGAAGGAACAAGGAGAAGATGATGATGATGTGATGAGCACCCATAGCAACTTTCTGCACCCGAGCCGATTTAGCAACTCCTGAAAAAAATTTTTATGACCCACCCTAATATATATATATATATATATATATATATATATATATATTTGCGGAATGGTTTGCCAAAGTGTCGATGCCAATAAACTTTAATCGTATGGGTCGGACCCCTATTGTGTCTCCGAACAAATATAAATTTTCGGACCCCATGCAAACAATGTGAGTAGCCTCGTTCCATGTCATTTCAATACTGCCACTGCCAGAATGAGGTACCTTTTATTACAGTGTTTCTCAAACTTTTTCGTCTTGCGGCACACTAGAAATACGTGAAAACATCGGCGGTACACTTGAAAAGACGTCACAATTTTTGCTGATGAAAGGCATCAAAACATATTAACCTTCCCTCGTGAAAGCCAATGAACATCAGTATGGTATAATAGCCACGTATATTCGGAATCCATTGCCTCACGGAGCTTTGAAAGAAGTCAAGATTTAAGTGGTCAGGATTTTATTAAGTTCACAACTTGAATAGCTTGGTTCAGAACAGACTGCAAGTCCTCTCTGGAGTCTCTGCCGGTACACAGCCGCTCTGCAGACAACATCCCCTTAGGTGCCACAAACCAGACACCGGGCACGGGTTGTATCTTAATGGCTTAGGTGTAAATGGCCCCATGTAGTTTTAACTGCGAAGTCACAACCCCTCCCACACCAGCATCGTCTCGTATACCAAGGGGCTTGGCAGGCGATGCTGCGCTTCCTCATCCTCCCAGGTCCCAGGGGGCGAATTATCAAGACTCTAAATTCATCAGACTCGTCGATGACGCTACAGTCCTTACTCAGGCTTACTGGCTATGTGCATAAGATAGAGTGTTGAAGCACAGTCATTGATCTGAGATTTTAAAATATTGACATTTTAAATTAAATAAAATTTCCAACAAATCCCACGGCACACCTGATAATCTCGCGCGGCACACTAGTGTGCCGCGGCACACAGTTTGAGAAACACTGGACTAGACTCATAGCAGTTCTAAAAGTAACTTGAACATGAGAATTTGAAATTTTGAAATTAAATTATGTCTTCTATTACCAATTTATTAAATATATTCACGCTATTCGAACATCATACGTTAGGGCTGAACCTTTTAATATAAGATAGAGTAACATACTGATAATATAGAGGAAGCTAAATAAAAACGGTACCACACAGTTTCATTGTAAAATTTTGACAAGCCCTTGTTCAAACTTTTTAGGACGCGTTCATCAAACAATAATTAATATGAACCACTATGTTTGGTTGTTAAAAAGAAATAGCAACACTTTTAATACATTGTCTCTTTAAAGTTTCTTGCTTAACCAACATACTTACTATTATTTGCTTTGATAACGTCACGCTGATGAGTTCTATTTCCAGAATGTTTGTGTAAAAGGAATTTTATAAATGTTTCAATAAGATGGACAAAATCACTGTACGATAACTGCGTACTGTAGCCACATACTAATTTAAGTTGGTCGTCTAAAAATTAGTATTATTTATTTTATTTGCCACTAGTATTTATAACCAAATATTAGTAGTAAGCTTAATAGCAGCAGCAATATCACATTCATTTAGAAATTATACTACAGCTAAAAAGACAGGCCACAGACACACAGAAGTCCACATGAAACTATACATGACAGACTACCATTTCTTAATCTTTTACCGGTTGCTAGTTGAGATTTCAAAGTAAAGCTCAAATGACTGTGTTCACAATATAACGTCTCAGATTCTCAGAAGATCACATCAAATTTCATGCATTTGACCGAGGGATTCGAAGTTTACACTGAACCAGTGTGGAACCGTTTTCATAGGGCTACCCTGTAGATACGTAGGTGATTATCTTCTATTATTTTGATCGGCGTTCTAACGAATAATTTATTAGCATTCAGTTGTTGATGAATCTTGAATGCCTTTTTTGCGATGCTCGTGAGACAGATGTTGGCCAAAGGGAATACATGAACATGGAGATCGTTGGAGGTATACCATCAGCCGCTCAAGCGGTTGCACCAGGCACAATAGTAAGTAACTTTGCGATGTGTTTGCTCCCAAAGCTTTTAAATAGCAAAATTTGACACTATATTTATCCATCAACTAAAAGCACTAAATTACCTTGAATCTGTGCCATTCTTAATGCAGTGATGTGACTGTTGTTGTCATGTTTTGTTGCCACGTCGCTGCCGTCTGTCATGACTCTTGGCTAAAGAGATGACATTTTCTCTCTCTCTCTCTCTCTCTCTCTCTCTCTCTCTCTCTCTCTCTCTCTCTCCTTCTTATGACATATTATGTGTAATTATGAGCAACTCTTCTTTTTACATATCCTGTAACCTAAACCATTAACTTAATAACTTTCTTGTTCTTTGATAATTATTTGAATTATTATATGCTCTTGTTTCTTTATTATATCTTATACTTAATCTGATCAATCAGAATGGCTCTATCAATTGCCTTTTCTCACTTTACGAGACCCTAATACAATTTACAATTTAAATTCTGTACTTTATTTTAATAATTAGGCGTTATCTTTCTATTGCATTCTATTCTTAATTATGTAGCCTTTGTGAAAGTACTATTGTGATGTATTAATATGGTTACAGGTTGTAGCCGCCCCAGTTATGACCGCCCCAGTTACTCTATGGGTTTTGACGAAAAGCAGTGTATTGCACCCCGTGCACCCGGGGTCATATAATCATTACCCACACCATAAACCAGACACGAAACACTAACCCTAAACGATACTGACTGCAGCTAAAGCTGGGGCGGTCATAACGGGGGCGGTCATAGCTGGGGCGGACGCCAAATTGGGCGGTCATAACTGGGGCGGTCATAGCTGGGGCGGCTATAATGTGATACCATTAATATGCACTGATTTGGACATAATAAACTGTTATTGGATTGGATTGGATTGGATGTGAAGCGATATGCGTTCTGCTTCTAGGATGAAGGCGACGTTACGGCGTACGCCTCTTTGGGAGACGATTGCGCTGAAAATCGTCCATACGAATCACTCGGAGAAAGACCGAATCGATTAGAAATTATAGAACACTAGCAATCAACCGAACAAAACGACAATTTTGGAATAATAATAATCACAACAACGACAGCTTATAGCTTTGTAGATCTTCTAATCAGATATTAAATGTTCGCTGACGACTTAATCTGCTGGTGAACAGTGAAGATGGTCATAGCATACCTCAACACGAACACTCAATTTTCCATTTCTACAGTAGACAGATTGCTTAGAATTATTTTATTATTCATGTGCATTTACAGTATGTTGACTCATAAATAAACATTCATATCGTCAGCCGTTAATGCAACCACGAATAGCACTCCCTCCCAATTAAGGACTAAGATCTGAGGAGTAATGTGATAACAGACCTAAAAATCACTGGGTTTCGAAGGTTGTACACAGAAGAGACGTTATAAATAAAACTATGTAGCATTTGCCAAATTAGGGTTCACGTGAGTCTACACAAACTAGGGCATGCATTTATAAACGCTTTGAAAACTAAAAGCTCTTTAAAATGATCACATTCTAAGCAAATTATATTGCGCAGTACAGTACTAGGCCTATACTTTATACATTGTAGAATTTATTGTATTGTATTGTATACTGGACTAATTATATAGCGCCGTAAGCATAGCATAACCAAAAACAAGGGTGCTTTACGCTTTACTTTACGCTTTACCATCCAATATGTAACAAGTGGTTATATAGTCTAATTATGTCTAACCATCATGTTTATGCAGCATTGCTCTGAATCTATTGAAACTAAAGCCTCGGAAACCCTAATTCTAACCCTAACCCCTAACTCATAACCGTAACGACCCAACCATGACCTCTAGCCCCAGTGGCGTAGCTAGGTAAAGTGCCGCCTAGGGCGAAAATAAAAAGTGCCGCTTTTTCGCAGCGGAAAATTTTCAACAGGAGAAAATAAAAAGTGCCGCCTTTTCGCGGCGGAAAATTTTCTAAATTTCCTGGGAAAAACCTTACCAATCAAGTCTTTAACAAATTCTAAAAGTCTGACGAGCAAAAAAACAACGTTATCGAGTTTCTAAAAAAGTCTGACAAGCAAAAAACCCTAATAAAGGCTAATAATTATAAAAAATTGGGAACTCTCGAAAATGCCGCCCCTAGGGCAAGTGCCGCCTGGGGCGCTTCGCCCCCTGTGCCCCTCGCTACGCCACTGTCTAGCCCTAACTCTTTCCTTTCGAGAACGGGTGCATTGTATTTAAAAAAATTTCTCCAAGTTCATAATCTTGGGCATATTTCCATATAGATACACATTTTCAGCACTTGCTTTACTGTTATACCATGATAGTAATTGTACATTCGTATTGGCAGAATAAAACCTTGGCTATATCAGGGTTTGGAAATGAGGTGTATCAAGCCGTCTACAAACTGAAAATTTAAATTGCGAATAAAATGTTTGGGGGAGAGTAGTGACCCACTCCAATGGGGTTTGTCTTCCAGGCCTCACACCATACATAAACCAATCAACCGTATCTTCAGTTTCAAAATAAAAAATATTAAAATTTTAAAGTTATGATGAGCACCTAGTTTAGTATCCCTCCTTATTAAAAGATCTGGGTCATACTACAAGAAAGAGTCTACAAGACACATATCAAAAATATCAGTAGCTACGACAACGCATTGCTGAGGAATGGGATAAGTTGGATCTGCACGCATTTGAATTGAAATAACAGTGAAAGAGACTTCGACCGTTTCTTGGTGCAGGTGAAGGTTATTTTAGACACAAAATGTGAACACTTGCCATTTCTGATGGCAAATTTTGCCACATCTGAACTTTCAAACTCACATCTTTGAAATATTGCCAATGGCTGGTTGTTTTTTAGTTAAAAAACGCGGCATGTGCTGTAAAGTCTGATAGATAGATAGATAGATAGATAGATAGATAGATAGATAGATAGATAGATAGATAGATAGATAGATAGATGATAGATAGATAGATAGATAGATAGATAGATAGATAGATAGATAGATAGATAGATAGATAGATAGATAGATAGATAGATAGATAGATAGATAGATAGATAGATAGATAGATAGATAGATAGATAGATAGATAGATAGATAGATAGATAGATAGATAGATAGATAGATAGATAGATAGATAGATAGATAGATAGATAGATAGATAGATAGATAGATAGATAGATAGATAGATAGATAGATAGATAGATAGATAGATAGATAGATAGATAGATAGATAGATAGATAGATAGATAGATAGATAGATAGATAGATAGATAGATAGATAGATAGATAGATAGATAGATAGATAGATAGATAGATAGATAGATAGATAGATACTAGATTGCAAGGCGCATTTTTACAAATGCGCCGCTACTGCAGAGTCAAAATCCGAATCAAAAAAGTGCGTCTTCAGTCTGCTCAAAAAGACTGCGCGCGAGACAGTATTATCACGTAAAGACTTAGGAAAAGAGTTCCAGTTTTGAGGACCGGATGCACTGAAAGCCCTGTCTCCGATAGGCAGAAAAGATAGGCAGAAAAGATCATCACCACTTTTTCACACCTGATCTGTAAAACACTTTTCGGACAAAATTTCTAAAAATATAAACTTTCAAACTTTTTATGAGCCCGTGACTACTCTTTCCAGGGGCCCGGAAATTCTTTCTACGGGTCTGACGAGCAGTGTTTATTCTCGGCCCTTTAGGGGGATTCCCCCCAGTTTGAGAATCCCCCAAAAAAAATTCTATATGTTCCATAGGAGATGGAAATTTCCCCAAAGTGTGACGAGAGTAGTTTTTTTTTTGGAGAGGGAAAAAGAGAAGAATATGACCATAAAGAAGAGTATTTGAAAGAAAAGGAGGGATGTGATGACCTTTTATTTGCTCGTCAAGGTTTTTGGGCAGACAAACCTTCTCCCCCCAAACATTTCAAACTCGCCCCAATGTCAAGGTGACTAGAATAAACAATGCCTGCCGGGGAGCGAACATAAAGTTAATCGCAACGTATGCATGTCATTCTGCAGCGAGATTAGCAAAATCTTGGAGCTGTTTATCTGTCTAGACTAACCGGCGCATAAGTTTAGGCTGCAATCTGACTCAAGGCCAACGGTCTAAGAAGTGAAAAAGACGAAGAATTATTGAAAGCTCACCACCAACCGAGGAAAAGAGCGGGTCTCAGTACAAAGATTATGATTTGGATTGGGTAGTAGAAGAAGTATTAGCAGTTGTAATGTAGTAGTAGTAGTAGTAGTAGTAGCAGTAGTAGTAGTAGTAGTAGTAGTAGTAGTAGTAGTAGTAGTAGTAGTAGTAGCAGTAGCAGTAGCAGTAGTAGAAGTAGTAGTAATTAGAAATAATGGTAGTAGTAATAGTGATAGGGTCGGATATTAGTAGTAGGCCTACTAGTAGCTATTGTAGATCTGGTGGCGATAGTAGTAGTAATTATAATTATAATAATAATACCAATTATTATTAGTAGTAGTATAGTAATGGTTGTAGCAGTACTAGCAGTAGTAGTAGTAGTAGTAGCAGCAGTAGCAGTGTTAGTAGCAGTAGTAGCAGCAGCAGCAGCAGCAGCAGCAGTAGCAGCAGCAGCAGCAGTAGCAGTAGTGGTAGTAGTAGTAGCAGTGGTAGTAGCAGTAGTAGCAGTAGTAGTAGTAGTAGTAGTAGTAGTAGTAGTAGTAGTAGTAGTAGTAGTAGTAGTAGTAGTAGTCCTAAGTGGGATAACAGTAGTAGCAACGTAGTAGCAATATCAATAGTAATCAATACCAATAGTAATAGTAATAGTGACAGTAGACCCTAGGCCTAAGCCGAGCAGAAAATATTTATTCGTAGACGCTAAACCGCCATGCTTTTGTGGGAAGCCAAACGAAAAAATTCAAAGCCGTAAAACCGCCGAAAATGTTGCGGCGAGCAAAAAATTTAATCATCGATCATAGTTAAAAGTGCAGGTACAGCAGGGCAGCGCACTTATACAGGTCTGGAACCAATAATGACAATAGAAGGCTTTTCTCTTTGGTAAAAGTCATGTTATGCTGGGATTTCTGACGGATGACAAACTCCAGAGGTAACGTCTTTAAAATATTTTGGACGATCGACCTTAACCAGTGGGTGGAAGGAGAGCGATTAGCCGCTTAGCCTGCCAAGAAGACGAACGCTGATTATAAGCCAATCACAATCAATCGATCAATGAACTTCTAAGGCGACCTTATCATAATGCCCAGGGTATCATCCGATTGAAACACTCGTTTCCTATATTCGAAATCGAGGATGGAATACCAGCCTTCTTTTACTCTATGATTATTTCAGTATAGCGCATATATTTCATGAGAAAATTCATTGGAACCATCATTGGATATTTGGCGGATATCAAAACATATATCTGATTACACCTCAAACTTATAATTCCTTGTGAGCCTAAATTAAAATAACGTCGCAAATCACGAGCTAGTTCTTTTCTGCGGTAACGAGATTCGAACCCACGACAATGTGAGCTGCCAAACCAACATTGCGATGAAGCATGACTACTCTTGTAAACATCTTGCTTTAAATCCAGGAGATAAGACCTAGTACACAACGACCTTTAAAACACGTGTTATTTGGTAAGAGTTGAACAGTCGCAAACATGTCAATCATACACGGTGACCTCGTTGATAATTTGGAATAATATTCCAAGCCAGATGGAGGCTAAGGGTGTCGAGCTCATAAACATTGACATTAGAGAAGCAATAAATTTCGAAAGTCTAACTGGATCACTAGTCAACACTGCTATAAATCATTCACACTCGGACATGGTTACAAAAATTTCGTATAACTATATCAGGCACTGATGCCAGCGAGATAATAATAATAATAATAATAATAATAATAATAATAATAATAATAATAATAATAATAATAATAATAATAATAATGTGATTTTAAGTGGTTTAGAAGGCTAAGTAAGACTGTGTGAAAACCACCGATGTAACCATCTGCATGCAATAACCTAGTTTATCGAGATAGCCTTTGAATCCGTTTACTGTTTCAACTGTCACTCCCACCTCGTCTAAACTGTTCCATTTGTCCACAACCCTTGCACCAAAAAAAAATTTTTCTGGACCAACCGTCTGCTTAAACAAATTGCATTTGTGGCCTCTTGTGCTGCTATAGTGTGCCAATGTAAAGAATCGATCATATGGGACAACTACTTTCCCGGTCATTATTTTGTATGTTTCTATCAAATCCCCCCTCTCTCTCTCTTCTCCTTTCTGATGTTGTCAGTCCACAATATTGAAGTCTTTTTTCATAGCTTAAATTATGGCACCCATTGACCATCTTCGTTGCTCGTCTTTGCACTTTTTCTAAAAGCTCTATATCTTTTTTTCAAGAATGGATTCCATGCCTGAACACAGTATTCTAGATGAGGCCTTACCAATGACATAAAGTTTTATGATTATGTCTTTGTCTCGATTCACTGTCGTCCTTTTCATCATTCCTAACATTTGGTTACCCTTTTTTGCTGCCTCCATGCATTGGTGAGATGGATTCATACTTTTATGGATGATTATCCCCAAGTCTCTTTCTTTTTCTGTTGTGGTTAGAACCTTCCCCTCTAAAGACTATTCATTACCATTATTAGATTTCTCAACATGCATTACAGAACATTTATCGATATTGAAAAGCATCTGCCAGACCACAGACCACTGAAATAATTTCCTTAGATCTTCTTTTAAAATTTGAGCATCATCCTCCGAGTCGATATTTCTGCATAACTTTGTATCATCGGCAAACTTTGAAATTTTGGATAGTAATCCTTCATCAATATCATTTATATACAGGGTGTAAAAGTGAAAAGGGCACCCCTTTATGATATTTAATATCTCGGCTGCATGTATAGCGATTTCAATGAAATTTATAGGCCATATACCTGGGAATGGTTTTGATGCAATTGCCAAATTTCATGCTGATATCTTTAGTCTTTGCTGAAATATGGCCAAAAAACTAAAGAGACCCACATTTTAAAATTGACATTGGAATATAACGTCATAATAAAGTGATAACAAAATTATTTTTTTATTTATTTGACTCTGAAAAGGGCCGTTTTAAAGGGGATTTCAGATGATTTGCTACAGGAGCAGGTGCTCAAAATGCCCCCTCTCAGCCTTCACACATGCCGACAAGCGCTTCTTCACTGACACTATCGATAGTGTCAGTGAAGATATTGGTTCGATAGATGGCGCTGTTCTGTGGCGGCCGTCCTCGAGTCTTACGGTCGTGATTTTCTCGATTTTTGATGGTTTCTTGTGCTCTTGGGGCTTCTCGTTTGTCTAGTTTGCGTTTGGTTTGCGTGGCGACTTGTCCGGAACGCTCGGTCTCTGCAGTTTCGGAGCGTATCCCTAGTTTTCATCGTTTTGTTGAGTCTTGAGCTCGGTTTTCGGTTTGTGTATACTTTGTGTGCGCACCGATCTGTGTATACTTTGCGTACTCACTAGTTTCGCCAGCGTACACATGCTCTCGTACACGTCGGACGAACTGAAGGCGTGTGTTGTTTACGAACGACCGTCTATGTCTGCTTTGGATTCTATACGCGCGCTCGGATTAAATCCTGCTCGACGTCATCGTGGACGGCGTGCAGGTCGACGTCGTCCTAAGTTTTCCTTGGAGCGAGTTGGAAACGGGGCCTACGTTTTTTCTAACCACACTCGTCCGCGTCCTTCGCCGCGATCGCACTCGCCGCATGTCACTGTTTTGCGTCGAATTAAATGTCTTCGTGTTCCTTCTACCAAAAGTGATGAAATGGCGTTCGGGTTCCTGAACATTAGGTCCCTTACCTATAAGGTTGGCGATCTGCTTGAGGTCAGTGTCGAACTTGGGATCAGGGTGCTATGTCTCTGTGAGACCTGGCACGATCCTGACTCTGCCTGGATCGGTCGTCTTCGTTCGGACGGCTGGAATGTGGTGGAGAAGGCGCGTCCACGGCCCCTCGCTACTAGTTGCTCCATATCTATCAATCATGGGGGGTAGCCATTTGCGCATACCCGGGCATTCGTCTGGTTAACGTGGACGTTCCTGTGACCGCGACCACCTTCGAATTCGTCTGTGCGCGCGTTTCCTCCGTGACGTCTTGCGTGCTTGCTGTCGTTTATCGCCCCGGATCGTCGGTCGTTACTCCACTGTTTTTTCAAGAACTGATGACCCTTCTCGGTGGCTTAGCGTCGTTATGTGATCCTGTATACATCGTAGGCGATTTTAATGTGCGTTTTGATAGGGACAATGATCCTGCTTGTCACCGGTTGCAAGATCTCTTCGTGTCCCACAATTTTGAGCGTTGTGTGACTGGACCAACACATCAGAATGGAGGTGTGCTTGATATTCTCGCTTCTAGTCGTACTGTTTCCACTCCCTGTGTAGCAGTTCATGATGTGGGTCTCTCCGATCACCATCTGCTGAGGTGGAATGTCTCGCTCTCCCGACCGTGCCCTATCTATGCTACCGTTAGTCGACGTGTGTGGGGCAAACTAGACCCTTCGGCCTTTCGTATGGGGTTGCAACTCTCCTCACTCGCGGATGCCACGTCCTGGTCTGGCCTAGATGCCGAGTCTATGGCTCAGCTCTTGACAGTGAGATTACTCGACTGCTTGATGAGTTTATACCGGTCAAGACCGTAAGCTTTCGAAAGCGATCGTCCGATCCGTGGTTTGACGACGAATGCCGTACCGCTAAGATGATGCTTCGTAAGGCTGAGCGCCGGGCTCGGCGTGCCTCCCCTGCTGACGCCGTGTCGTCTACGGCTGAGTGGACCAAATATCGCAGAGCATACCGACGACTGATAAGTCGGAAGAGAGAGGTCTTCTGGTGTCGTAAGGTAGAGCGGGAGCGTACTTCACCGCGTCGGCTTTGGCAATCGATTGATGCTCTCATGGGGCGTGGGCGAGCGCCTTTACCTGATAGACTCACGGCTGATGATTTTTCTGCTTTTCTTCAGCAAAAAGTGTCCGCTGTGGTTTTGACGGCTACCTCGGAACATGAGCCCCCTTGTTTTACTTCGGCTCCGCCCGGTTTCCTTAGGCGGTTTTCGCGCTCTTTCTGTGGAAGAAGTAACCGCAGAGCTTTGCCTGACAAGTGCTGCGCCAGTGATCCTTTTCCGACTCGCCTCCTTCGTGAGTGTTCCGATATCCTGGCGCCGTTTGTTACCGAGCTCATGAATCGTTCACTACAACTGGGTGAGGTTCCAAAGTCGTTTAAGGCCGCTTTCGTGACACCGCGGATCAAGAAACCTGGTCTCGATGCCTCTGATGTTGGCTCTTACAGACCGATCTCCAATTTGTCTGTTCTATCGAAGCTGCTCGAGCGCTTCGTCTCTAGGCAGCTCATGGACCATCTCGCGGTTTCTGGTCTCCTTCCCGAGCTACAGTCTGCCTATCGTGTTTTTCACTCTACTGAAACGGCTGTTCTTAAGATCACTTCCGATATACTTCGTGAACTTGATCAGGAAAGTTTGCCCTCCTCGTCCTTCTCGACCTCACGGCCGCATTTGATACCGTAGACCACTCCATCCTACTGCGTCGTCTTAACATCTCCTATGGTATCAGTCACGTGGCTTTGAGATGGTTTTCCTCCTATCTTGACCACCGTACGCAATTCGTCCGCTGTCCTCACTCCAGGACCCTTCCATCTCGGGTGACTTGCGGCGTACCGCAGGGCTCGGTCCTCGGTCCCATCTTATTTACCTTGTACGTGGCCGACCTTATACGTATCATTCTTAAACATGGGCTTTATGGACATCTTTACGCGGATGACACTCAGATCTATGGTGGCTGCTGGCCGTCTGAAACGCATCTGCTTCTTGAGCGTCTCACCCGGTGCTTGGATGAGTTGTCAGCCTGGCTTAAGTCTAATAGGCTCCAGCTTAATGTCTCTAAGTCGGAAGTGCTCTGGCTAGCCACCGAGAGGCAACAGCACCTGTTGCCGCATGACTGTGTCAAGATCCACGATCTTGGGCTCCACCCGGCTGCCTCAGTGCGTAACTTGGGAATCTACCTTGATAGTGCAGCGACCCTTAAGCTGCATGTATCCAAGACTGTCGCCAGCTGTTTCTCCTCACTTCGTTTGATTAGGAGTCTGCGTCGGTCTGTTTCTCAAGCCGTCCTTAAGACATTGGTTGTTGCTCTGGTACTTACTAGGCTCGACTATGGCAATGCAGTTCTTGCGGGGTCACCTGCCTATTCTTTCGACCGATTGCAGTCTGTTTTGAACTGTGCCGCTCGTCTTATCCATCGTTCGGCCCGATGTGATCATGTCACCCCGCTTCTTGTTGATCTTCATTGGCTGTCAGTGCCTGAGCGCATCATGTTCAAGTTATCAACTCTTGTATATCGCTGCCTTCACGGGATGGGTCCGAATTATCTTGCATCCGAGTTTCGTAGTGTTTCTGACCTTGCGGGCCGCAGACGACTTAGATCGTCCGCGACTTCGGTGCTTATGGTTCCAAGAACGCGTCTTGTCACCGTCGGAGATCGTGCCTTCCCAGTGGCTGCTGCGCGTACTTGGAACTCGCTTCCTGCTGACATACGGGAGTCATCGTCGCTAGATATTTTCAGGAATCGACTGAAGTCATGGCTTTTTAAGACTAGCTACTTAGTTTAATTTTGTTTAAAGTGTTCGCGCAGTCTTTAAGACAAGTTACCACTATAATCTTGACGTTCTCTTACTTACTTACTTACTTACTTACTTACTATCGACTTCTTGATCTGGTTCTCAGGCAAACTCTCCCAGATATTCTTCAGCACCGTCTTCAACTCCGTGATGTTCTGTGGCTTTGGCTGATACTTTTGATATCTGTCGAGCATGATTCCCCAGACGTAGAAGTCAAGTGGATTGATATCTGGGGAGTTGCGTGGCCAGTCATCTTTCTTGATGAAATCTGGACAATTTTGCTACAGACAATTCTGGGTCCTGAGAGCAGAGTGTGCAGGTGTTCCGTCTTGCTGGAATATGAAATCTTCTCCAAGCATATCATGACAGTCCTGCAGCCAATCATAATGCTGCTGTGTTTATCTGTTGGCTGTAAGTAACCCTTAAGATATGGTGGGGAATGAAAATCACGAATAAAGAAGTAAGGAGAAGAATCAGGATCGACAGTGATGTGATAAACACAATCAATGAAAGGAAGCTCCAGATGTTTGGTCATGTCAGTCGCATGGAGGAGAAGAGAATTCTGAACGTTGCAATGGAGGGAACAATGGAGGGAACACGCCCTGCTGGAAGGCCCAGAAGACGATGGTTCGACGACATCAGAGAGTGGACGGGATTAAATCTTGGAGAGGCAATACATGCGGCACAAGACCGCGAAAACTGGAAAAGAATAGTTCAGCATGCTACTGGACTCGACGGTTCCTGAGGGGACTATGAGCTGATGATGATGATGATGATGATGTAAGTAACCCTTGACCTTGTCTGGCGCAATGACAACGACGCAATTTTAGACTTAAAAAACGATACAAATTACTATGACGTTATCTTCTGTTTGTCAATTTTAAAATTTGGGTCTCTTTAGTTTTTTGGCCATATTTTAGCAAACTCTAAAGCTATCAGCATGAAATTTGGCAATTACATCAGAAACATTCTCAGTTATATGGCCTATAAATTTCATTGAAATCCCTATACACGCAGCCGAGATATTAAATATCATAAAGGGGTGCCCTTTTCACTTTTACACCCTGTATATTAGAAAAAGCAATGGCCCAAGCACTGAGCCCTGAGGCACTCCACTGATAACTCTTGCCCATTCCGAATGGCCTCCCCTAATGCCAACCTTCTGTCTTCTTCCCTTCAACCAATTTTGAATCCATCTGAGAATATTCCCCTTTATTCCACAGGAGTTCAGGTTGGCAGACAGCCTTATGTGTGGCACTTTAGCAAAAGCTTTGGCAAAATCTATATATATTATGTTTACTGCCTTGAGTTCATAAAAACTTTGTTTAAAAATATAACAATTATGAGGTCTCAGTGAATGCCACATAGCCTATAAAGCAAACTAATAGGCCTCATATTCAGCGTATCACGGTGTTTGAGCTTTCTCAAAAACTTAACTAGTATTTAAAAGACTCAAATGAACGCTGATATTTGTTTGTCGTGCAATCTATCGCAGCTTGAGAAGAAAAAAGGTAATCAGTTTACAACATCAAACCTTGTTAATTTTTGCTTGAAAATGACATAATTAAAAATAACTTTACAATGGAACTAGAAGTTAAAGATATAAAAAGAACACTATCAACCTACAAGGTGTCCTAATGCAAACATATGAATGCTGTAAAGAATGCATGCGCAAGACATTGTTAGCAAAATCTTAATGTGCTTGATGCTTGACAGTAACAGTAAAGTAAACTGCTTCTACACTGTAAATCGCTTTGGTCTAGAAAGAAAATCACTTTTCAGCATGTAAGTCTTATTCATATGTTGCGATCTCTTGTAGCAAAGGTGTTTGAAATAGCTTCACCAGTTTGACGAGGATTGAAGTTTAAACGATGGTGACCGGGTACATTCTGGTGTTTTTCGTGATCTTTGTCTTTTCGTTAATCTTTCTCGGAAAATGGAAAGGAAAGAAGCAGCCAAGTCATCGCCTCCCTCCCTCACTTCCATCTCTTCCTATCGTTGGATCTTTGCCATTTCTTCGAGGCTTTGACAACATCGCCAACTTTTTCACTGAAAAGTCACGTGAACTGGGTCCAGTATTTACATTTCGAGTTGGCAGCAAGTAAGATTCAGTTTCAAATTATTAATATTTTCAAAGACTAAACAACTGAACAAAATGATCCAACAAAAGCACAGTGTCATTTGTCATTGATGCCTTTGCTGAATTATAAAAGTATGTTGAAGACCTATTTCCATGTTGGTTTCTGTTGGTTTCGATGAAATTCGATTTGTCTTTCTCGCGGCGAATATAGTGTGTGATAAAGTTTCAAAAGTTTGTGTATAATAATTTCTGTTGTTTTTCTAAGAGAAATTGATTATATTATAAAGCTAAGGCGTTCAAGCACTTTAAACAGAGCATCTTAAGAAATGAAACAGCAAATTAGACCGATTTCCGGACTTCTACGTCATCCCTCCCCAGGTCGTCTCAACCTTCAATCCTTCGGGCTCTATCGGGCTCCGAACCCCGACCAGGAAAGGCCCCCTTTCAGCGCGTGCGGCGTTTTTATATTAACCGAGTTCGGGCGCGTCGGCCGCTAAGCCGGTTGCCTAGACGCAGTGGCGTTGCGTGACTTTTGGGGACACAGGGGGCAATACTTGATAAGGGGCCCCCATTGGCTGACGAGCAAAAAAATAGAAAAGGTCGTCACACGCACGGTTTTACGCTTTACTTTATAGTGCTGACAAAAAAGGTCGTCACACCCTTTATAGTAGTGCTTACGTGCAAAGACAACCACTCTTCGCCTCCCCCCCTCTGCCGGGGCTCGAGGGGCTGTCTACAAAGTTTCCCTCCCCCACGTTACGCCACTGCCTAGGCGACCCTGCCGCTGTAGTTGGATAAGTAAGAAAAAGGACAAAAAGCCAAAACAGCTTCACAGGCAATGCCTTAAAACAGACATCCACAGTTGAGACACAAATTTTCAGTTAGCGTGAGACTGCACAACGGTTTGGTCCTTGGTCCGTAAATAAAATCTCCCGATCAGTTAGTCAATGTTGATCGGTAAAAATTGTTCTACAACATTATTAGTGTGCAGTGTTCCGTTTAGCAATAGAATTAGGCTACCTGGAATTTGTTATGCCTAGAATTACAGTACCGACCATTTGACCCATGACATGCAGTTGAACTTGATGGCTTACAAATTGTTCCACTGTGCTCTTAAATTTATAAATAAGTAAATAAAAATATTTTAGATGTCAGATTAATAGATAACAGATAATAGATAATGTTGTACAAGCTTACACTAATTTTATAGATATTTATTGATGTATATAATGAAGCTTTTTCTCCTGTAAAACAAAAAATTGCCTCAAATTCAAAAATCCTTGGATGACACCTGCTGTTTTTACCTCATTAAAACAGAAATCCAATTTATTTAAAAGTCTAAAAATCCAACAATAAAAATAAAAATAAATTTTCTATTGTGATGAAATTGTATAATAGCTAAGATAGACGACCCTGAGGTTCAATGGTAAAGAATAGTTACAGTATAAAAGTCCTTATATGTAGTTTCTCCAGTAGTCGTTAGTTGGCGCTGATGGTTAAGTTAGATAGTGACCGGTATTCAGTTAAAGTTGAGCACACCTTCTTTTAAGCGATGTGGGAGCCCTATAAATAGAGGTCCCATAGACGGGTAAAGGGCCGGTAGACTGAAGTAAAACTCGGATTGCTAACTAGGTGAGTGTACCGTCATTAATTGGAGCAGGTACTACATTTCCGCTAGAGAAGTATTGAATACACCGCGAAAGCGGTTCCCAAGGGGCGGGTTATGCCCCACTAAAGGTCATTCGCAACGCGGTAAGAGAATGGAAAGGAGTCCAGGAGATGTCCAGATGTCCGGTAGATCCATAGGTAGTACCTGAAGAGTTGCCCACCGTGAAGTAGTAACCGAGCCGGCAAAGATAGTGAGGTAGTACCTGAGTTAAGAAAAACTAGAGGTAGTACCTGAGATAGAAGAGAACGAGGCAGCACCTGAGATAGAAGAAGTCGAGGTAGTACTTGATATAGTAGAGGTAGCGGTACTACCTGAGATAGATAAAGTGGATGTAGTACTCGGAAGTCAGGAAAGTAGTACTTGAAAGAATACTTGAGGAAGTATCCAGAATTACTAATATTGCTATTATTGAGCTCCACAGAAGAAGTAAAGTCCAATAGAGAGATAGAGTGAAGAAATCAGCCATCAGATAATGACACCTTAGCCCAACAGCTAATTAGACCATCCACGTGCCTTAATTGAGAGATCTAATCCTGTGTAGCGGAGACAGAGGCGTAGCGAGGGTATCCGGCGCCCGGGGGCAAAGTGTACCGTTGGCGCCCCCACACTGTTGACGAGCAAAAAAGGCCGTCACGTAGTTATCTCGGCGCCCCTCTCCTCAGCTCCCTATGGCACCCCTCTTCTTATACTCCTAACGAGCCAAAAAATGGTCGCCGCACTTCTTTCTTCTTATTTATTATGTATCTAACCGTTTAACTTACCCCCAAAACCCGATTTTGCGCCCCCTCACCTTGGCGCCCGGGAGCATATGGCCCATCTGCCCCCTTCGCTACGCCTCTGAGCGGAGGGGCGTCAGTCATCGTGGGAAAGTGCTAAGGCCCGATTCGCCACTCTACCCAAACTATATATAGCAACAGTGCTGGGTACGAGTTAATTCACGTGAGTTTAAACTCACGAGTTAACTCATATGTAGTGATTTGTGAGTTTGAGTTAACTCATTTTCACTGTCATGAGTTATGAGTTTGAATTAACTCATTATTTCTGTGAGTTTGAGTTTTAAATATCATTTTTGTAAACTCACGACTTTAACTCATATCAAAGTCATCTGCAATTAGGAACTGGTGTTAGATACACCGATTCGCAAAGTTTACTTCCAAGAGCTTTTGACCGGAAAATAAAGCGCTATACAAGTGTCTAGTTCATGACTCCCAAAAGATATTATAAACCAAAACCGGTTTCAACCGGGAACTTAACCGCCGTTCAGAACATAGACTTTAGTATCACTATATATTTATTATAATAAATCTATGGTTCAGAACCCGTTGTAAAGCGATAATAAAATGGCGGAGGTGCCGTGTATTATAGTTTATTTTGTAAGCAGAGTTTATGATATTTTCGTCAAATGAGTTTATGAGTTAACTCACATAATTAAAGAGTTTGAGTTAACTCATTCGAAACCCAGTGAGTTGAGTTTGAGTTTAAACTCATTTCATCGAGCATGAATTGAGAGTTTGAGTTAACTCATTTAATGCATGAGTTTACCCAACACTGTATAGCAATAAATTTAAATCTTTCCGCCAACTTTCTGAAAAATTAATGATCTCTTTAAATACTATAGAGTTTTAAAAATAACTAGTATGCATATACTACAAATGGCTATATTTATTTTCAAATATGTAAATTCTCTCTTACCATCAATCTTCTACATAAATAACTATTTCTCCAAATCTCAAAACATACATACTCACAACATCAGGAACACCGACCACTTAGTTATCCCTTTTGCCCACACAAATACTAGATTGTTGCAGTAACATGCTCAGGCCCAGAGATGGACATGGGTCCATTTTTTAGAACCCAACCCAACCCGACCCATCAAATCTCCAACCCAACCCAACCCAACCCATGCCAGCAAGTGCAAGTATTCACCCAACCCAATCCAACCCACCCAAGCTTCAAGTAAACATATTCAGCAAATTTATTGCTAAGCAACAATTTGTCAATTACTGCATACAAATCATTTTAAAAAATTACCTCTCATATGTCGCTGTATGGCCTATGTTTTCCGCCATTATAATTATCATTGGCGTGCAAAGGAAGGTAGAAGTCCGTGTTATAATTTGTACTTATACTATCTAAAATTCAGCTTCAAATGTTGAAAGACTAACGAATAAGGAACCCTAGAGCCATTATAGCATTTGCTTAGCAAGTTCGCACGCAATCCCACGCAGTAGCTCATAAATGTTATTGGAGTCAATAAGGGGATTAAGAATTTAAGATGGATTTACAGTGGATGGTTCAAAGAAAGTTACTTCCTTCTTTCATCAATTTCGACTCTCGATTCCAAGGCCTAGAATTATTTACTTCCACCGGTCTTATGCAAATATCTCGTGGCTGCGGATCAACATTTACCTATAGGCATATGACGCTGCACAATATCGAGAAAGCAACGGCCACAACGCGAGGGGGGTTTTATGTATCAAAGGAGATAGACTTATGCCTTTAATGCTTTATTATATAAGAACAACTGTGTTTGGATCAATAGAACCAGGGGCTCAAAGACAGTCCTGAATATAACCCCCACCCGCCAATCGCTTAACTAAGAGCCGTCATAAGCTAGTATTGCCAGCGACAGTTTGGCAGCAATTTGTTACATGAAAATGCGGAAAACGATAACCATTTTTTAAATAACCAATGTATGGTGTGTGCACTGTGCCACGTGCAAATCAGCGTTTTGCAACCCAACCCAACTCACCACAACTGCCTAAATTTATGACCCAACCCAATCCAACCCAACCCAACCCAACCCATGGGTTAACCCAACCCATGTCCATCTCTGCTCAGGCCCACGTATAAGGAATGAGCTTCCCACATTGTTTAGGAATATATCTAACCTGCTTCGATTCAAAAATGCTTACATTTGCATATTATTGTTCGATATTAATATCTGTCTTGTAAAATTAAACCTCATGTTAAATATATAACTCGAAATTATTGTCACCTCAAAATTATTTCTAACTTTTCTTAATACGACAATCTGAGTTACATTCGAACGATAAATTGTTTCCCTCTGGTAATCCTATTTTCACACAGAGTAAATAGATCACGATATTACTATCTGTCGAAGACTACATGATTTGGTGACAACAGCAGATTATGAACCCAGAGAAATTTCAATCCCAGAATCGGGTACACTATTGCACTAATTTCGTCGTTTAAAGTCCGTGAAAACAGGATTTCAGTTAAAATCTATGCGATGAACATGCATTAGAGTCTTCCAATGGCGAGCCTGATTTAACAGTGTGCGTTTTGTTTTAGATTGGTGCTAACATTGAACAACAAAGACGTAATAGAAGAGGCCTTTGTTAGAAATTCACGATCATTCTCATCAAGACCAGAGATATTTATGCAAAAGCTGATAAATCCAAACGGAAGAGGTAAACTACAAAAACATTCAGGCTGCGTTTGATTTTATAACTGATTGTCGCCATTCGTCTGTCGAAAGTACGGTAAAAACATAGCCAAAGATAAAGCGGACATTTCAATAATTGTATTAGGCATGTTTATGTTTTCTTGGTTGCTTTAGAAAGGTTTCATTATTTAAAAAAATTGTAGGAATAATATTTCGAGACTTTTCTCCAGAATGGAAGAGAATTCATAAGAGTTCTTTGGCTATCTTAAGAGAATTTGGATTTGGCGATAAAAGCATAATGGAGGAGAGAATCATGAGAGAAGTTGAGGCAATGGTTGACTTCGGGAGAAAGACAGGAGGAAAGCCCTTTGTTCCAAGACATCTCTTCTTTCTTGTATCTTCAAATGTTGTGGTGAACATTTTGTTTGGTTCAAGACGTGATTATGACCTTGGAATTTCGGAGCTGATATTCGAAATTGATCACTACGTTCACGTCATCGACATGATATTTGATATAGCGCCTTTTCTTAAATACATTCCCCCTTTCAGCAAGAAGATTCCTGAAATGAAATCGTGCAGTAAAAAAATCTACGATAACATTGCAAAGGAAATCGACGAGAGTCTTCAAAGCAACAAAAAGTGCTTCGTCTCTGAGTTCATCAAAAGAGAAGGACCAGACTATGATCGCGAAGAACTGCATTTCATCCTACGAGATTTCATTGCAGCAGGAACAGATACAACTGCGAACACCATGAGATGGGCAATGGTCGTTTTTGTCAATCGTCCAGAAATTCAGCAGAAATTGCAGCAAGATATTGACTCAGTGATACCAAAAGACAGATTTCCAACACTACAGGATCAGCCGAAACTTCCTTACGTTGAAGCAACTATTCATGAGCTTTACCGTTGGCGCACTCTGGTTCCATTGGCAGTTGCTCATTACACTAAGCAAGACTCAATTGTTAAGGACTTCTTCATTCCGGCTGGGACACTAGTAAGTCATTATAATTTTCATTACCAGAACTCAGTTTCAATAGTAGGCTAAGTCATCAGTAAGTTCAATGCAAGAACTTACTTTCGTTTGAAAACAGACTTTCCTTTAGAACACATAGCACTGCGACTGTTCTGGTAACTCTGTTTTGGATTTGAAATTCTAACTAAATATTGATGAAATTTTCACGGTTTGACTAAAGTATTGAGCTCTACGACGGATGAATCAAAAACATATCTCTTGCATTTGAAGGTATTTCCAAATCTTGATGCCGCTCATAGTGACATAACAATGTGGAAGGACCCGGATGTCTTTCGACCGGAACGATTTCTGGACAAAGGAAACAATGTCTTCGGCCTTGATCGAGTCATTACGTTTTCTCTTGGTTAGCATACAACGTATCACGTTCGCCTATACTATGTTAAGGGCCTTTCTTCTGGCATAGGCAAAATAACGACGAGCTACATGTATATGGATTAGATAACTTCCAATCTTCCATATGTAAGACACACTGACATCTACTGTAGAAACTGATTTTAAAATCTTAGTTCTTATTCCTTTAGCAATATTAAATCTCAAAAGACTGTAGGCCTTTCGCTGTTTTAAAAGTGCCACTAGTAGGGATGTGCGGGTATACCCTACCCGTACCCGTACCCGCGGGTACGGGTAGGGTAGGGTACACATTTTACGGGTACGGGTCGGGTACGGGTATAGCGCTACGGGTATGGGTATAGCGGCTACGGGTACGGGTATACCCGTTTTACCCGAAAAGTTATATTTTCATTTCTCACTACTATAGCAAATTAGCAATGCAGTATTAGAAAAATAATATTCAGTAAAGTGTATTAGTATAACTTGTACATCGCGTTCAGTTTGTCAGACAGCATGTATTTTACTTACTGAAAACATAAAGGAAATACAGATGACGTAATCTGACATCATCAGTAATAAATCTATAATGGCGTCCTCTGACTCCTCCAAGGACTCTTTGACCGAGAAAGTTCTTCTGGTAAAGTTTTGTGGTTTAACTTCAGCTCTAATGCCTGCTCATAGATAAATGATATCTACTAAATATTTTAAACAAGCCCATTCATGTCGGCTTAGGCTAGCTGACTGATTATCCTGATTCCTAAGTACTAGATCTGTCCTAATCTAAACATGCGTGCTATTTACAATGAATAGTTATCCCAATTTCGTAGCCCCTATTTCACTGTTGCCTCTCTATAGTCTCTAGGAACGGATACGGGTTCACGGGTCCATGTACAGGTCCTTGTAGTACTTGTAAAACTACGGGTCCAAAATTCCAAATCCAAAACTAAATTCCAACCAAAGTCGGTTACGGGTACGGGTACGGGTACACAGCTCGGGTACGGGTCGGGTATGGTATAGCGCTAGCGGGTACGGGTAGGTAGGGTAAAAAGTTTTTCCACGGGTAGATTTTTTGCTGTACCCGCACATCTCTAGCCACTAGCCTTTATCTGGACGTTTCTATGGACTAAATGATAAGCTTAATACTGCGACACACTGTAATGCCTCGCTTCAATTATGTTCCATTTAAATGCCACAAACGCATTGATATCAGTCAAACAGCGATGGCTCAATTCGCATTCTTACTGCAAAATGTGTCAAAAACTAGAATTTAAAAAGCTAGGATCTCTTTCTATGGCAGGTTCAAGATTTTTAAACTCTCTTACTTCTGTCTTTAATTAAATCAATAGAGCACTTTGAAATCTAGACTGAAATATTTTCAGATTGATTTTCCTTCATAGTCTGCTTTGCTGCTTCCCACTGACTTATATCTGGATTCGACCTACTTTTTACGGCTCGGATTTGGAAGTACAATGGATTGATACCTCTGAGCATTAGAAACTATACCATTATTATTGGTAGTATCATTATTAGTAGTATTATTAGTATTAGTATTATTTTTGTTATTATCACTGTTATCTCTAACTTAGGTCGGCGCTCCTGCACCGGAGAAACTTTGGCTAGAGCTGAAATATTTCTCATCCTGACCAGTTTTCTTCAGCGATTTACTGTTCTTCCGCCAGAGGGTCAAGATAATATTTGCGACAAACCTGTAGAGCCAATGGACATAATACAAGTTCCAATACCATACTCCATACGGTTGGTGAATAGACAATAAAGATGGACGGAACATCAAGACGTCAGTAGCATTCGAGAATAAAAACACGTTATTGACAGTGCAATATATTTTTAAAAATGAAATTTATGCGCATAATCAAAACATTATATCAACAACTTTGTAGTCTAAAAGCTTGACATTTTAGAAATGAGCCTATAACTCTACTGTATATTCTGCTGTTGAAAATGTATATGTTATACTGTGGGGTATGCAATGGGTTGCTGATGTTGTCTATGTCTAAACAACATGTCTGAATCTTAAATCTGCCAGAAGCGATATTATTTTCAGTTTCAGGGGCGTATCTAGGATATGTGGCGCCTATCACAGCGGAAAATTAGATTTTCAAATTTCTAATTAGTACCTCGTGACATTTTTGACACAAGATTAAAACTACAAAGCACTTTCCTTGTATTTACTGATGCGAACTGATCTATGATGTGCTCAAAATAAGTTTTCTCCGTTTTTGCGTTGAGCAAGATCACAGAGCTTATTGGCATCCCTTCAAGTGGTGCCCCGATCATCTCTCCTACCTGCCTTATCCTAGTTACGCCACTGTCCATTTTATCGATACGAAATGAATTAATACGATCATATTTCTATCTACATCTATCTATTCTATCTATCTATCTATCTATCTATTTATCTATCTATCTATCTATCTATCTATCTAAATCTATCTATCTATCTTCTTGATCTAGATCTATCTATCTATCTATCTATCTATCTATCTATCTATCTATCTATCATCTATCTCCTATCTATCTTATCTATCTATCTATCTATCTATCTATCTATTTATCTATCTATCTATCTATCTATCTATCTATCTATCTATCTATCTATCTATCTATCTATCTATCTATCTATCTATCTATCTATCTATCTATCTATCTATCTATCTATCTATCTATCTATCTATCTATCTATCTATCTATCTATCTATCTATCTATCTATCTATCTATCTATCTATCTATCTATCTATCTATCTATCTATCTATCATATTCAAACTTAATGTTGCTTTCATAGTCAATATATTATAATCTTGAGAAGTTAAAGTTTATAAAAAATAAAATTATATTTATTCACGCTTTTTTATCATTCACTCCAAGAGGAAAACGGCGTACTTTGTTCCTCGCAAAAGCGATAAACCAGCTGCCAGTGAATTCAAACTCAAGATTCGACTCTCTTGTCACGTGACCGGGTAGTACATTCCAGAGAATAGGATTTTCACGCGTGACCGATCTCTCGCTAAATTTCGCCGCCCCAGACGGAGGAGGAACGACCAGTTTGACGTCTCGACTGGATGTTAGTTGCAGACGCCTGTGACCGTCAGTGGACGGGGGCCTCAGTACCAAGTTAGCCAAGTAGTCCAGAAACGCTGGATCATGAAAGGCTCGGAACGTTACGATACACCTCTAATAGGCAATACGTTCCGTGATTCGAAGCCATTGTAGCTTATCCTTCAGCAAAGAGAGATGTGTTCTCCCCTTCTTGCTCCGAATATCATCCGGGCGGAGGCATTGAGTACCACCTGTAGCCGACTGAGCTTGTAGCCGGGCAGGCCCCAGAGAATACTATTGTTATTGTTATTATAAATTATTGAATAGCATGTACAAGGTTAAAACCAACTGAATTAGAATAATGTATATAGCATAATAAATTATGCATTCGGTGATCAAGCATACAATAAGAAGCAATGATAATAACGCTTAAGTAGTCAATGAACATAACATTTATCAAAAACATGCATAGACCCATGCTGAGATATTTTAAAGCGAAAATTGTTGTTCGTGTCCGCCTCTGTCAACCAATACTAAATATCTAAAAAAATCGATTATTTTTTAAAGTGAACTAGTAAAGTGAAGTTAATTTTTTCAACTCAATAAACACAGGCATAAGCACAAGAACATGTGACGAAGTAAAATGTAGATTGATAATTAAGCAGCATTAATTTATGAGTTATTAGTTACTAAAATTACATAGAATATATTGACTATAGGACTAATAATTATACAGAAAGTGAAACGTATTGACATAGATTCATTGTTAAAAATTCAAAATAATACTGTCTGCTGCATATTTTTTAAAACATTGTTGACAAACATAGGCGAATAGATCTGTAGCTTTGAGTTAGGTTGACTAAACATTGTTCACTGACAGTAACATAAAACGGTGGGTTAGTAAGTTTGAGAGTGAGTAGACAAAATAAAAGTTTGCCAGAAGTAATAAAATATCCCGTGAATTAGGCAACTATAGTTACACTGTAGATGTACTGTATACATGTAGGAATTGGTGTTTGGTAATTAGCAAATGTAAATATGTAGGTGTATGAGAAGTATGAACTAGTTCTTTTCTGCGGTAACGATAGGCCTATTCGAATCTACGACTATGGGCGCTGCCGAACAACAGATGAAGGCTATCGATCTCATACACATGCACATTAGAGAAGCAATGAACTTCGAACGTCTAACTGGATCACCAGACAACAATGCTCTAAATCAGAGATGTCAAAACCTTGGCCCGCGGGCCAAGTTTGGCCCGTGATTTTATTTGGCCCGCGAAAATATTTAAGTTTAAAAAAATGTCCTACAACTTTATGCGTGAAATTGGTTTGACGTAGAAATCTTTTTGGGTTTTCAAAATTGCTTTTATGCAGAATCGTAGATCTTGTGTTTTGCTGGCGTGACAAATGGAAGAGCATAAATATCTTTTTGGCTTTGAGTTTCGTTGGTGATGTTGACTGAACCAGTATATATCGACACGCAGCATCACAGCGGGAGAATACTGCCGCTATATAAGCGCCTAGCATACTTGCGTTAATTGGCAAAACCATCAGAAAATTTGCGAGTAGCTTTAGCTGCATATTTAAAACCAGACATTGCTAAACTAGTGGAAAAAATAAACAATGTCTCATCAGCTTTCACATCTACATCGGCCGTCATCTAACATTATTATGTTTTAAATTTGATCTTCAGTTCTTCGCCATTAACAGAGTTTGAAAATCTGTTTCTGTTAGACATGACTCGAATACGGTTTGTCATAGTTACAACAAAAGGTTGTAATCTATGTAAATAATGTAATGATTGAATGGCCCTTCATGTTTTCGTCATTTTACTTTAGAATTTTAAATAGCTCAGAATTTGGAATATAATAATGAGGCATTTTTGCATTTGGCCCGCCGCCCGCGAGAACATGGGATACATGTTATATGGCCCTCCGCCCAAAAAGTCTTGACACCTCTGCTCTAAATCATTCAGATTCGGACATGGTTTAAAATATTTCGTATAACCATCTCTCAGACACAGACGCCAACAATCTACTTCAAAGTCATGTAGTTCATAAAAATATACTTAAAAATATAGAAAATTATACAGCCTCAGTGAATGCCCTTACAGCCTTTATGAGTATCCAGAACACTCTCTATGGCCACTGGTGGGCAAGAAATCTGCTTCTGCCATTGGCGTCTATTAATAGACGTCAATGGCTTCTGTCCACCAGTGGGCGGAGCAACCGGATGTTATTGTTAAACACTGTATACCCCTATACAGCAAAGTAGAAGAGTTCATAGTCTGCGTATCACGCACTTTGAGCTTTCTCAAAGCATTAACTTTATTTGAAAGACTCAGGTGAACGCTAATATTAGTTTGTCGTGCAATCTATCGCAGCTTAAGAAGAGAAAAGGTAATCGGATTACATGATCAAATCTTAGAAACAGCGTTAATTTTTGCTTGAAGAATATTTATAAGCAACTTTGCAATGGAACTAGAAGTTAAAGATATAAAGATATAAAAAGAACACTATCAACCTACAAGTTCTCCTAATTCAAACATATGAATGCTGTAAAGAATGCATGCGCAAAACATCGTTAGCAAAATCTTACTGTGCTTGATGCTTGACGGTAATAGTAAAGTAAACTGCTTCTAAATCGCTTTGGTCATGAAAGAAAAGAAATTTTTCAGGATGTAAGTTTTATTCATATGTTGTGATCTCTTGTAGCAAATCAGTTTGAAGCACCTTTGCCAATTTGACGCGGATTGAAGTTAAACAATGGTATCCGAGTACATTCTGGTGTTTTTCGCGATCTTTGTCTTTTCGTTAATCTTTCTCGGAAAATGGAAAGGAAAGAAGCAGCCGAGTCATCGCCTCCCTCCCTCACTTCCATCTCTTCCTATCGTTGGATCTTTGCCATTTCTCCGAGGCTTTAACAACATCGCACAATTTTTCACTGAAAAGTCTCGTGAACTGGGTCCAGTGTTTACATTTCGAGTTGGTGGAAAGTAATATTCAATTTCAAATTATTAATATTTTCAAAGACTAAACAATTTAACAAAAATGATCCAACAAAAGCATGATGTCTTTTGTCATTGATGCTTTTGCTGAACTATAAACGCAGACACCATATACAAATTTTACATAGAGTCATGTTACAAACTGTAGCTAGATTTGATTTTAATTGCCACCACTTTGAATGATAGGTATTAAGACACTTTATTTGTCATGCTGAGTCATAGAGATCATTCATAGAATAACAATGGTTGTCAGTGAATCGTATAAAGGGCAGTATGCGTTTGATTTGTGGTATTTGAAGGAGTTTTTTGAAAAGCTAAGTCAAAATGAAAAAGAAAATGAGTGTAAGATGTAAGCTGTGTCAACGTTAAATAAAGGTTGCTGAGTACGTCGTGCAGTGGTGCGTCCAATCTGAAGAAACACTTGGAGGTTTGTTAAATACAGTATAGGAGTATCCATAACAATCTCTATGGTCACTGAGCTATGCCCACCAGCAAGAAATCTGCTTCTGTCGTTGGCGTCTATTAATAGACGACAATGGTTTCTATGGTTTCTGCCCACCAGTGGGCGGAGCAACCGGATTTTGTTGGTAAACACTGGATACCCCTATATAGTACGTAACGATTAGATTGGCGATTTGCGCAATATTAGTTGGCAAATATAGACTCGTATAACAGTATAGTGTTTCAGTTCAACACACACAAGTAGACATATAATCTAGAGACTAAATACTAAGACAGGCGGTAGCATAGCGGGAAGTCTTTGTATATAATATTTAAATTAAATGTGATCTTGGATCTTAGATAAAATTTCTTTAAATCAGCTAACTTTTTAAAGGTTTTATATAATAACAAATAGATATAAATAAAATAGGTCTTGATATGATAAGTAATTAGACAATTGATATAATGATATGATATTTTTTGCTACCTTATACTGTACGTTATATGGTCGTGTTGACCGTTGAATGCCTAACAAAATATAAACAACTGCCAGTGTAAGGTAATAGAAAACAATCGTTTACAACTTTGATGATTTTATGCAATTATTAATGAATTCGTAAATTGATTGATTATAGATACAATGATGCCATCAGCCAAAAACTGTGCTGAGTTTATTTGAAGCAATCATTAAAAGTTGTCAATTACTATTATTATTATTATTATTAATCAGCTAATTTATCCAAACGCTATAATTAATTACTGTAATTGCCATAGGCAAGAGCGATTTACAATCAATCAAGTAAGATTTCCGAAACAAGTGCGATTTTAGCTTGGGCAGCGAACGATTCAAAAGAAGTCGCTGCTATTATCTCATCAGGAAGAGCGTTCCACAAGACTGAGGTGTCTGTTCCCCAGACGAGTTATCCGATCTTTCACCCAGCACGGCCGTCTTAGAAGGAAGAAAAAATGAACCAAAAGATCGGAAACTTTTTGGATGTTAACAAGCAAAAAGCTGCTGGAACGTTAGCTGTCTCTCTAAACGGAGTCTGGACGGGTCGATCTGTGTTTTGGATTAGCGCCGACAGATAATCAAAGGGATGTTAGTAAGCAGGTGGTGTCGTTAAAGGGCCCGATTTTGGATGTTAGCAAGCAAAAATCATCTCTAAACGTTTTTTGATGCTGCGATCCGCTAAACTTTTTGGTATCTTCAGCCAGTGTAAATTGTCTTTGACAAGCAAAAACAAAAAAGTCATCGTGTCCCCGCCACTTTGCTCCAAAGATCAACCTGATGCCGCCGCACTGTTCATGACACTGATTGCAGCCGGTCCACTGTTTTTGGCAGTCAGGTTTGGACCAAGAAGGATCCACTGTTACTCTAATCGAGCTTTGATATCACAAGTTTCTGCAATACGAACCACTTTGAGACAGCATCGCTTGCTGAGATCGGGATGGATTTCGTAATCTCTCTGATTCGCTCTACGGAGCCCCAAAGTCTGTGGCCCGGGACACGGCACTGAACATGGCTCGCGAACGATAGGGTACTGTCAACCTGATTTAACTGCGTATGTTGTGTTTTAGATTGGTGCTGATGTTGAACAACAAGGAAGAAATAGAAGAGACTCTGGTTAGAAATTCAAGATTATTCTCCTCAAGACCAGAGATATTTATGCAAAAGCTGATAAATCCAAATGGAAAAGGTAAACGACAAACACATTTTGGTCGCGTTTGATTTTATAACTGATTGTCGCCATTCGTCTGTGGAAAGTACGACAAAAGGAACATAGCCATAGATAAAAACGTACATTTCAACAATGACATTAGGCATGTTTATGTTTTTTGGTTTGCTTTCTTTTGAGAGGTTCCATTGTTAATCATTTGTAGGTATAGTATTTCAAGACTTTTCTCCAGAATGGAAAAGAATTCATAAGAGTTCTTTGGCTATCTTAAGAGAATTTGGATTTGGAGATAAGAACATAATGGAGGAGAGAATCCTGAGAGAAGTTGAGGCAATGGTTGACTTCGGGAGAAAGACAGGAGGAAAGCCCTTTGATCCAAGACAACTCTTCCTTCTCGTATCTTCAAATGTTATAATGAACATTTTGTTCGGTTCAAGACGTAGCTATGACCTTGGAATTTCGGAGCTGACATTCGAAATTGATCACTACGTTCACGTCATCGACATGATATTTGATATAGCGCCTTTTCTTAAATACATTCCCCCTTTCAGTAAGAAGATTCCTGAAATGAAATCGTGCAGTAAAAAAATCTACGATAATGTTCAAATGGAAATCGGCAAGAGTCTTCAAAGCAACAAAAAATGTTTCGTCTCTGAGTTCATCAAAAGAGAAGGACCAGACTATGATCGCGAAGAACTCTTTTTCATCCTACGAGATTTCATTGCAGCAGGAACAGATACAACTTCGAACACCATGAGATGGGCAATGGTCGTTTTTGTCAATCGTCCAGAAATTCAGCAGAAACTACAGGAAGAGATTGATTCAGTGATATCAAGGGACAGATTTCCAACAATGCAGGATCAGCCGAAACTGCCTTACGTTGAAGCAACAATTCACGAGCTTTACCGTTGGCGCACTCTGGTTCCATTGGCAGTTGCTCATTACACTAAGAAAGACTCGATTGTTAAGGACTTCTTCATTCCGGCTGGGACAATCGTAAGTCATTATAATTTTCATTGCCAGAACTCATATCATGAGACACTGTACAAAATGACTGGAGTAGATCAGGAATTTCTGAATCATATCAAATCAAGAAAAGTGAGATACATGTGATAATTTTGGACATGTTACCAGAAAAACAGAAGACTCAATTGAAAACTCAATAATAACGGGTTTGACGGAAGAAACAAGGAGGCAAGGCAGACCAGAACCAGCTGGATAGACAACATTATGACATGGTCTAACATGAAAGAAGCTCCGCTAATGGAAGCAGCTAAAGAAATAGAGCAGTGGAGAATTATTGTTCAACGTTGCAGCCAACCTTCGCATAGCTACGACGGCTTCATGACATGACAGAACTCAGTTTCAATAGTAGGTCATCATAAAGTTTAATGCAAGGACTTACTTTCGTTTGAAAACAGACTTTTCGTAGAAAAACAGTGGCACTGTGACTGTTATGGTATCTGTGCTTTTGATTTGAAATTATAACTATATATTGATGAAATTTTTAAGGTTTGACTCAAGTATTGAGATCTACAACGGATAAATCAAAAACATATCTCTTGTATTTTAAGGTATTTCCAAATCTATATGGTGCACATAATGACATAACAGTCTGGAATGACCCGGACGTCTTCAGACCGGAACGATTTTTGGACAAAGAAAACAATGTGTTCGGCCTCGATCGAGTTGTAACGTTTTCTCTCGGTTAGCATACAACGTATCACATATGTCAATACTATGTTATGGCATTTCTTCTGGCATAGGCAACATAACGACTTTCTTTAGAGATTAGATTCTTTAGCAAACACAGATACAAGTGTCAATTGGGAGCTTATTTTAAAATCTTATTTTTCTTATCTCTATTGCAATATTAAATTAAAAACACAGTATCGTTGCTTTTAAAAGTGCCACAAGCCTTTTATCTGGACGTTGATATTGATTAAATGATAAGCTTAATACTGCGACACACCGTGATGCCTCGCTTCAATTATTTCCCATTTAATTTAGTATTAGTAGTAGTAGTAGTAGTAGTAGTAGTAGTAGTAGTAGTAGTAGTAGTAGTAGTAGTAGTAGTAGTAGTAGTAGTAGTAGTAGTAGTAGTAGTAGTAGTAGTAGTAGTAGTAATAATAATAGTAGTAGTAGTAGTATTGTTGTTGCTGTTATTATTCCTGTGTTCATGGTGTATTTTTAACGATGTTGCATTGCATTGCTAATAAACTTGCATTAGATGATAAAAAATGATAAATGCAACAAACGCATTAAAACCAGCCAATCAGCGAACGCCAGTGTTTATTCAAGTCATTCTCTGGGGGAATTTGCCCCCCAAGTTTGAAATTTCTCCCTCAAAACTTTGACATGTTGGCAAGTAGTATGCAACGTAAAAGATTTTCGGCCCTTCCCCACAAACAAATTCAAATTCTCCTCTAAATCTAGGTGGCCAGAATACACTGACGAACGCTTAATTCACTTTCGGTCCTCTCTGGAAAATGTACCAAGGACTAGAACTTCTAAACTGCTAAGAACTTTTTCTGTATCATGGTGCACTTTGAAATCTAGACTGAAATCTCATAATTTTTAAACACACACGCTTATTCTACTTATTTTAATTTATTTTTAACAAATATTTTGTTACATTACATTACATTTTCAGATCGCTTTTCCTCCACAACTTGTCTTCCTGTTTCCCACTGACTAATATCTGGATTTGACCTGTTTTTAACGGCTCGGATTTGGAAGTACAATGGATTGATACCTCTGAGCATTAGAACTGTGCCACTCATAAAAGTATATAATAATAATAATAATAATAATAATAATAATTATTATTATTATTACTAGGTGTTTACCCGTCAAAAATGACGGGGGAGATTGGCTGTTTTACCACCCGATTTTGCGCAAATGCAATAGCATTTTATGACGGGAGAGATTGGCTGTTTTACCACCCGATTTTGCGCAAATGCAATAGCATTTTGCACAATTAATTGTCCTTAACTCGCCGTCTTTTCCTTCAACCGAGTTAACGCCCATTCGCATGAATTTTCTGAAACTTGATAGTCAAGGTAAGTGTACTGATTTGGCAGTGTCGAACGACATGCAGTGCTTGATTCTCTTGTTTGCTGTGCTGATTTTTCACGCCAAGCAACAGCCTGCTACTCGTTCTCACTTTATTGTCGGAAAGCTCGTGAACGCTGGACATTTTTGTTTTGCACGGACGGTTAGAAAGAGGAATAAAAAAGCTAAACAATGGTGCAAACCTCATCTTCTTAGCTCTTATATAGCCTGAGATATAGCAAATTCAAAAAATTTGGAAACTTTCTCAGAATTCAAAACTTTCGCGAAATTCACCGATAATACTTATGTTCAAACATTGGGTCATCGGGTTAGAATTGATAGATCTTTGCCAAATGTCAACCGATTTTCAAACTTTTTGGTTTATTTTGTTCCTCTGACATCTCTTTACAACTTTGCCGCTGACCAAAATGGGGTTACCGCTGAAAATATTTTGCTAGGGGGCTATAAAAATATTTTGGGGAGAGGGTGATATTTTAGGCCGTAAAGTGGACTCTACCCCCAACGTTTTTTGTTTTGCACGGACGGTTAGAAAGAGGAATAAAGAATCTAAACAATGGTGCAAACCTCATCTTTTTAGCTCCTACATAGCCTGAGATATAGCAAATTTAAAACGTTACAGCAATCATATCTGAAGAACGCTTTTCCAAAAATTAAATCCCCAGTACGGTGACAGCGTCTGAAAATTTAATCCACACTTGAGGGGTAAAATTAAAAATAAATAGGGTTTGAGGTTAGGAAAGAGTAAATATATATAATAACGGGGGCAGGGCATTGGGAGAGGGAAGAGAGATTTGGGAGGAGGAAAGTGGGTTGTACGGGTTTTCGGAGCAGCGTTGTGTAGGTTTGGGAACGGGGTTTGTGGCCGTAGGTTTGGGAACGGGGTTTGGAGTCGGTGGGGTAGGGCGGAGCGGTGATGGGTTGGGGCCGGGGCGATTGGGAAAGGGATGTTGAGAGGAATGGGGGTTGGGAGAGGGATGGTGAGAGAGAGGAATGGGAACGGGGGTTTGAGGCCTGTGGGGTAGGCGGGGCGGGTATGGGTTGGGGCCTGGGGCGATTGGGAGAGGGAAGGGGGGAGAGGGAAGGGGTTGGGAGAGGAAGAGGGGTTGGGAGAGGGAATGGGAACGGGGTTTGGGGCCTGTGGGGTAGGACGGGGCTGGTATGGTTTGGGGCCTGCGGCTGGGCGGGATGTGTTGGGGCCGGGGCGATTGGGAGAGGGATGGGGAGATGGAAGGGGGATTGAGAGAGGGATGAGGAAAGGGAAGGAGAAAGGGGTTTGGGCCGGGGCGGGAATGGGTTGGAGCCTGGGCGATTGGGAGAGGGATGGGGTGAGGAAGGGGACGGGGGTTTGCTGCAATTAAGACGCTTCGTTAAACGCTGCGTTTTTATACAGTTTTGATTAAACAATTTCGTTGTTATGGCAACAGCGTCTTGCAAAATCTGCCGTGTATCGTGACCGACAGACAGATTCGCCGGACCGGACATCGAGAATTATATAATAAGATTATTATTATTATTATCATCATCATCATCATCATTATCATCATTACCATCAGGCCTGAGGAGAGGGGGTGCAGCCGGTACTGTGTTCCGGGGCCCATGGAGCCCACAGGGGCCCGTGGCCGATAAGTTTTTTTGCTTGTCAGGCTCTTTTTGGAGAGGCGATAAGGTTTTTTTGCTCGTCAGGTTTTTCGGAGAGTTGGTAACTTGTTTTTTGTACTGGGGCCCGGAACTTCTCTCGGCGGCGCTGCTTACCAGTATTGCTATTATTACTGTCATCTCTAACTTAGGTCGGCGTTCCTGCACCGGAGAAACTTTGGCTCGGGCTGAAATATTTCTCATCCTGACCAGTTTTCTTCAGCGATTTACTGTTCTTCCGCCAGAGGGTCAAAACAAAATATGCGACAAACCTATGCTACCAATGGACATAGTACAAGTTCCAAGGCCATACTCCATACGGTTGGCAAATAGACAATAAAGATGGACGGAACATCGAGACGTCAGTAGCATTCGAGAATGCGAAGACTCGTTATTGACAGTGCAATATATTTTGGAAATATGAAATTTATGTGCATAATCAAAACATTATATCAACAACGTTTGCAGTTGAAAAGCTTGACATATTTATAAATGAGCTTATAACTCTATATTATGCTGTTTAAAATGTATCTGTTATACTGTGGAGTATGCAATGGGTTGCTGATGTTGTCTATGTCTAAACAACATATCTGAATCTTAAATCTGCCAGAAGCGATATTATTTTTAGTTTCATGGACGTACCTAGGATAGGTGGCTCCTATGGCAGCGGAATATTGGATTATCAAATTTCTAATTAGCCACTCATGACATTTTATTGACAGAAGATTAAAACTATAAAAGTCACTTTCCTTGCATTTACTGACGCGAAGTGATTTATGATGTGCTCAAAATCAGTTTTCTCAGTTTTTTTAGTTTTGGAAGATCACAGAACTTTCAGCATCCCATCAAGTTGTTCCCAGAGCATCTCTCCTACCTGCCTTGTCCTAGGTACGCCACTGTCCATTTAATCGATGTGCATTGAATTCAGCGGATCATATTTTTTCAATCTTGTAGAATTTGTCAGAGCATGCGATGAGCAACTGTCAAGTAAATATTAGTGAAATCGATTTTTTTACATATTTAGTATTTCTTTGACAGTTAAAGGTGGACACGAATAACAATTTTCGGTAAAATATCTCAGCATGTCTATGCATGTTTTTATCAATGTTAGGTTCATTAACTACTTAAGCGTTATTATCATTGGTCCTACTTCTTATTGTATGCATAATCACCGAATATATAATTTATTATGGAAAGCCTATACCTATTACTCTCATTTAACTGACTTAATATTGTACATGATTTTCAATAACTTAATTTCTTTCTGATACGAACTTACGAGTTCCAATATCATAGCAAGTTTCATTACCGTCGCTATAAAAGGACGGGGAAGACGGCAAAAATGTCTGAAAGCCATTGGTAGTACCGCTGTTGAGCTCTGTGAAAGCACCATTTTGTTGACGGATTATTTGAAAAACATATGTGAGTAGACGTAGTGTTCAACAGTTATAATATAGACTCTGAACCTTACTTGTATACTGGTTCTCTCTAGACTCTAGTCTGGCGTATATTAAGATGCCTGGGATCTGTGGCCATCTGTAATCATCAATCAGGCACAGTAACCGGGTTTATTTGAAGGACATAGCAAAATCCAAAACAACAATCAGGCTGCACCGAAAACTAGATTTAGAAGAGACTAGATCCACAAATGATTTAAAGTAGATTTTTAATGCTCAGTAAAAATTTTGACTTAAGTCATCTGAAGCTGAAGTTTACGTTGGCACTTCCATGTTATCATCATAATAAATTGCATCGATTTCCTTTGATATCATGGATCCATAAAAAGAGCATTCCAGGTCATTCGAATCTAACATAGGCTACATACATATATACTTGTATGTATATAGAAAGATGCTCGCTTTTTGACTCGCGCTCGCTTCGCTCGCAGTGCAGGATAATACTAATCCAATACCTATACCTAATATCCAATCATTGAATTTGAACAACATTTCAATGATCGCCACCTAGCCAAGCTCTGCGCTACGTAATAATTAGGCCTATGTACGTTAAAATCACGCAACTGTTCCATTTTATGACGCTGTACACGTATTTTTTGTGTACGTTAAAATGTACGTTAAAATTGCGCAACTGAGGCTGCGAACAATTGTTACCAATAGCAACGTCGTCGCACGCCCAGCCCTCTGACGCTGCAATGACTCGACTAAACCGGTTCTACGAACAATTGGCAACGTCGTCACCAACGCAAAAGGAGGTCTAAACCGTCTAGAATCAACGCTCGCCCACCAACGCATCGCGACATAAGGACTAAACGGTCTAAACCGTCTACCAACAGTCAACCAATCAGAACGCTTGAAGGTAACAGAGGGACATACAGATAAGGATCTTAATATTATAGATATTAAAAGGATAAAAGTGCGCTAAATCTCAGGTACGTGATAATTAGGCCACGCCGTTGAGGTCACGGCAGGCCCGCCGAGAAGGAATTCCGGGCCCCTGTGCAGAAAGGCCGGCGGACCCTGACAAGTTACAAATCTTAGAAAAATTTGCTGACGACCTTTTTTTAGGCTTATCGCTGTTTTTTCACGCTATTTCTGATGTCCGTCCTCAGCACCGGGCCCCCTTTTACCCGCCGGGCCTCTGTGCACATACCGTAGTGAACTTTTTGGGCTATTATTCTTGATAATGCATCTTCATCATTGGCCGGCCCCTCTAGGGCGCCGGGCCCCTCCAGGGCGCCGGGCCCCTGTGCATTTGCCCCCGCCCTCCCCTCATCATGGCCGGGCGGTGGCAGCTATTCTGAGCGCACGATTGGCGGGTGGTCAGTGTTCAAGCTACGTGGCCAAGTGGTCAGCAGAGGCGTTTCCAGGTGGGTGGTCTCCTCTAAACTACATATCCCGGATACTTTGACATTTCTGACAGGTCAAGCCAGCGTACGCTGAGGATTTCTGGTCATACATCAAAATGCATTGCTTGTTGACCTCAATTAAAATGACGCCGCAAATTAGAAACTAGATCTTTACAACGGGATTCGAATCCACGACAATGAACGCTGCCTGAAAGCAATATTCTTGCTAACATATTGTTTTACACCAGGAGAGAAAACTTTGTGCATAACAACCGGCCGTTAAACCTCGTGGAACTTGGCAAGAGCTGAACTTTCGCATGCATTTCTATCGTAAGCGATGGCCTCCATGGACCATGGCCGATGGAAATTCCAAATCAGACATAGACTGAGAACATTGACCTCATACATATTAATAAAGCAATGAAGTTTGGAAGTCTAACGAGAACACTAGTCAACTATGTTCTAAATAATTCACAGTCGCATATACTGCAATTACCAAAATTTCTCCAAACCATCTCCTCTCAGACATAGATGTCAATTTACATTGTATGTCAAGGACAGAAAAACTGACTAAACATTCAAGAGATATGAAAGAAATCTATACACGCAATTCGTATGTTTCCATTCGCCAAAAGCAGTATCAGTATATGAAAAACAGCGTTAATAAAATCTGACTGTGCTTGAGACTTGACAGTTATAATAAATCAAACTGTTTCAAAATCGCTCAACTAGTTTCCAATGATGTTAATCCTTGTCCTGGTCCTCGTCCTTGTGGGCATTGTCCTTGTCCTTGTGACTTAGCCCTTGAAAAGGCATTGCAAGGATCGTATTATTTGAACACCGTTTGCATGCATTTTGATTTTTATTTATCTACTTTCCTTAGGCATTTGTTCTAAATGTTATTCATTGTGCCTTTTAAGCCACCATACCAGAACGCCTTTTCCTGTTTAATGCAGTTTGAGTTGGACACAACAAAAAGACAAGTTTCTACACGCTTTGAAATGCAAAATTGCTGTTGACTAGATGTTTTACGACGTTTTTAAAATTGAATTTTAACTTTCTGATTGGAATTTAAATGGCTTTTGTTATCTAACAAAGGTCGGTCCTTGTCCTTGATTCTTGTCCTTGTCCATAGGTCAGTCATTTTGGTCCTCGTGCTTAAAGGGGTCAGTCCTTAGTTTTGTCCTTCTCCTTGGAGGTTAACTTTTGGTCCTTGTCATTGTCCTCGCGTTACTTGTTAACATCCCGGCGTTCTTCGGAAACCGTTTCTAGCATGTGTTCTAGCATTCGTAGCATAATATTATGTTCTGACCTACTGCAGCAGAAGAGATTGAAACAGCTTTGCCAATTTCAAGCGGATCGATGTTTAGACGATGGTAATCGAGTGCATTCTGGTATTTTTCATCCATCTTCATCCGTTCGTTAACCTTTCTCGGAAAATGGAAAGGAAAGAACCAGCAAAGTCATTACCTTCCTCCCTCACTTCCATCTCTTCCTACCATTGGATCTTAGCCATTTCTTCGAGGTTTTGACAGCATCGTGAAATATTTCATGCAAAAGTCGCGTGAATCTGGTCCGGTATTTACGTTTTGCGTTGGCGGAAATTTGATATTCAGTTTCAGATACGTAAATGTCTTTTTAAGAAATGATGTTACATTTAGTTTCAACTAGGTGTAAGACATAGTCTAAACGGAATTTAACTGACAAAATACGAGAAGAAATTATAATATAGACCACTTTGTAATCGATTATTGTGTCTGTACTGTACAATAGACCTACAATTAAAACTTATACACGAACAATGGTAAACTGGCAGATGTTGGCACAACACTACGCTAACTACATTAAAGAAGAGTTCAATGCGAGTACAACATAACGCAAAGTTATTGTCTAGCGTTCGCGAGCAATGGTTTATAATTGGGTGGCGAAGTGATGCTAAACAACGGGTTATAGCGAATCTGTCGAAAATAACACTATCCCTGTCATCGAAAAGTTTTCTTCGGTTTTGAGCAGATCCAACGACTGGTTCCACCCCGAATAAGGCTGACCATCCCTCGTCCTGTTTTGGCTACGGCAATAACTATCGCCATAAAACTAGAACTCAAAAAACAGTTTAAAGCACATATCAGCAATATAGTCATTTATTGAAAAGAATACCGTACACAAGACGTAGGATCGCTAAGCTATAACCCCCTGAGTTCCTATGAAAAATTCCTATATCCCTGGCTTCCTACAGATTTTGGAACATTTTGGCTCTTAAATGTGGTAACAGGCAACAGAAACAGATGCATGCAATCATTTAAGCAAGTAATAAAAATTGTAAATAATGTCAGTAAAATTGTCTTACTTTCGTATGCTACTGACTACTTAACATAATGTTGTTATTATTTTCATTGTCTCTCCGCCAACCGTATGGAGAATGGTTGTGGAAATTGGCCAATTTCCACTGGTAGCATAGGTTTGTCGCATATTTTGTCTTGGCCCTCTGGCGGAAGAACGGTAAATCGTTGAAGAAAACTGGTCATAATGAGAAATATTTCAGCCCGAGCCAAAGTTTCTCCGGTGCAGGAACGCCGACCTTGTCTAAAGATGACAGTAATAATAAAATAATAATTAATAATAATAATAATAATAAAAACTATAACATTAAGATCCTTATCTGTATTCTCTCTGTTACCTTCAAGCGTTCTGATTGGTTGACTGCCAAAGTTTCTCCGGATGCGTTGGAAGACGCACGTCAGACCTAAATCACAGATGACAACAACAACAACAACAACAATAATAATAATAATATACTTTTATGGCGCCGTTTCTAATGCTCAGAAGTATCGATTGAATGTATCTTCAAATCCGAATCTCAAATGACCAGATAAATTCCGGATATTGTTCAAAGGGAAACAGCAAGGCATAAAAGGGAGACAGCATTAAGGCATACTATGGAGTAACAGCTATATGAAACTAGCGAGTAATAACTAATTATTCTAGATTTCAAAGCAAGTAAGTAAGTAAGCAAAATCTCGTTAATTTCTCTTGCCAAATTGTAGCGATCATTTAAAAGAAACGGCCTAATAAAAGCTCCTTATTCCTAGACGCTTAATCTTAGAATATATATTGTAAGGCGGTTATTATTAGCTCGATGCTCCTTTTTGTTATATTTCATCAGACAAACTGATGCTACAACAAATTACGGGATTAGTCAGTGACATATATCCGGATATATATATATCGTATATATATATATATATATATAGACATATTAGGGTGAGTTGAGTACCATGAGGAAAAAAAGTTTTTTGATTTTTTTAAGTCTCACCATATGAAATTGTTCCTTTCTATATAGCTGAAAGCAAATGCAAAAAGTTTTAACAAAATCTGTAAATATTTAGTGGTTGCACAACGCTGTGTAAAACAATGCCTTATTCGCATCAAACTTGCTTTAGAACTAGAATCAGTAACAATGTGTCAAGTTTGGTTACTGTGTGACAATTTTAGGTTTTTTAGTTCACATTTGTACATAATCTATGCTGAATCAATTGCTGATCTTTGACTAGCAGATAAAGGCCTTCCATTACAAGAGACAGAAAGTATCAAGAACCTCAGGTAACATAGGAATCGTGTGTCGTGATGTAGCGTCTGCGTTAGATCGAACAAACGTGTCTGACCGAAATGCAACATCTATTCTTCTGCAGTTGCGGCAGTGAAAATTCTCTTGGGCATAATCCATCACAATTAACGCTCAACAAAGAATCTGTGTTCGCCAAGCATGCAGAAAAAGCAGAGAATCGGTCGCATCACAATTAAAAGAGTCGTTTTCATTTGATGTCCTGGCTCGGTTTTCTTAACTATTCACTGGGATGGTATCATGGTAAACTGTTACCGGAGCTAATCAGGCAAGGATACAGTAGATTGACTAGCTGACGATTGTATCAGGTGAAGGTATTATGAAACTGCTTGGTGTTCCTAAGATTCCAAACGGCACTGGAGAATCTCGCAGGCATCAGCAGTGTTCCATTTGATCGAAGAGTGGAAACTCACAAACTGCATTCATTCTATGTGTTTTGATACCACAGCCACTAGCACTGGAATGAAGGCTGGTGTCTGTATATTGCTGCAGCAGAAACTTCAGCGAGATCTCCTCCCTTTAGCCTGTCACCATCATGTCCACGTGCTCATTGTTGCCAGAGTGTTTGACTTGTTGATGGGCTGCTCGATGGGCCTAATATCAAATTATTTTAAAGATTTTCTAAAGCATGGAATCACATTGATTGTTCTAAGTATGAAGTGTGACTGAAGACAGACACCTGATTTTACACTTTGAAATTATAAAAAGCGACCGGCTCCGGAATCATTCGCCAATATTTGCAACTATTTCATCCCAGAGATGACTATGAAGAGTTCCTGGTGCTTGCCTCGCTGTTTCTGGGTGATGATACTGCTAGCAACAACCCCAACATCCATATCAATGCACCTGGCGCATACCACAGGGCACGCTGGATGGACAAAATACTATATGTGTACATTAAAAGATCTACCTGTTTTGATCACAGTTCAGACTTACAGCAGCAGAACTGGCAGGTCTTCAACAGTTCAATTTGTTTGTTGTGAGAATCTATCTCAAGTGTATGGTTTACCTGTACCTTTCCTACTTCAGCTCCAGGGAATGATCTACAATTGCTGAAGGATCTCGAAGTATATATCGTTCAACAAATGATGCAGTTGCTGACGCAGCAATGAAAACGTTCAAGCTTTGTCACATTATGGTATCTGAATGAACAACTTATTGAACACTTTAGGTTCGATTCTTAGTTGTCTGCAGCTGAAAAGGTAAACATGGTCTCTGCTCTGTCAAACGTTGGAGATTCTAGTCCTCTGCCTGTCGACGTTTACCTTGAAAGACATGCACATTGGAAATAAGCCGCTGAGTCACTTTGTATCTGCCAGCACCAAACATTTCTTTGCTTCGATTAACATTTCTACAGATTTTCTTTCTCTAGATCCATCCATTTGGGACAGTAATGAATCGCATATATTTGGCAGCTCAGTCAAATATCAGGGAGCTGAAAGTCCTAAACGATGCAGCAGAACGCGCGTTGCCCTAATCCAGACATTCAACTCAACGCTGACAAACCAGGAAGAGCAAAAGCAATACTTACTAGATACACAAAGAAGGGAACTTCATCGAAAACAGTTTCCACTACCAAATAAAAATGTTATTGTTCAGCAGCTTAGCAGTCACTGACACTTGACAGTTTCTGAAGCTAAATGTTGTATGTACGACTTTTTGTGCATTAATAACCATTAATGACATTGCGTTATTATTGACTGACAACATTTCGATTTTCAAGGTCGCTGAATTGCAACCCCTAAATACATCAAAATAATGGTAAAAATTTTCATGGGTTATTCATTTGTGTATATGAACAAAATGCAAGGGTGAGACTTTAACAATTCTGAAATTTTTTTATTCGGAACAATCTAATATATATATATATATATATATATATATATCCGATATATATAATATATATAAATACAATGTGTGTGTGTGTGTGTGTGTGTTTATATTAGGTTGAAGGGTCCACACGGGTAATTTACCAATAAAGGCGTTAAAAAATTTACTAAGACACTCTATGGCCTTGCGACATTGTATTCGGTTTCAGCCTACTACTGTACGTGCCCCAGTATTGGCGAACGTGATACGTTGTATGCTAACCAAGAGAAAATGGGATAACGCGATCGGTGCCAAAGATGTTGTTTTCTTTGTCCAAAAATCGTTCCGGTCGAAAAACATCCGGGTCCTTCCATACTGATCCATCGTTATGTGCAGCATACAGATTTGGAAATACCTCAATATACAAAAGAGATATGTTATTGATTAATTCTTTGCAAAGCTAAATACTCAGGGGACATCGTGAAAATTTTGAGTTTCAAGCCCTAGGCATAGTTGCTAATAAGGTGACCCGTCAAATGCGCGGACGACACTTGCGCGCCGACATTTGCGCGATATTATATAATATTACGGGTTAGGGTTAGAGTTAGGGTTTGATTTTGAGTTATTTTGGGTTTGAGTTTGGGTTATGCATGATTAAGACTATAGTTACTAAAGCACGGATGACTTTTAATTTATAGCACAATTCGTGCTTTCTCGAAATACGTGCAAATGTCGGCGCGAAAATGTCGGTGAACCGCTAACTGAGCTCTGGCAATAGCACTTATAATGACTTACTAATGTCCCAGCGGATATGAAGAAGTCCTTAACAATCGAGTCTTGCTTAGTGTAATGAGCAACTGCCAATGGAACCAGAGTGCGCCAACGGTAAAGCTCATGAATTGCTGCTTCAACGTAAGGAAGTTTCGGCTGATCCTGTAGTGTTGGTAATCTGTCTCTTGGTATCACTGAGTCAATATCTTGCTGCAATTTATTCTGAATTTCAGGATTATTAGCAAAAGCCACCATCGCCCATCTCATAGTAGTGGCAGTTGTGTCTGTCCCTGCTGCAAAGAAATCTCGTAGAATGAATTTCAGTTCTTCGCGATCATAGTCTGGTCCTTCTCTTTTGATGAACTCAGAGACGAAACATTTTTTGTTGCTTTGAAGACTCTTGTCGATTTCAGTTTCAACTTTCTCGAAGATTTTTTTGTGGCACGATTTCATTTCAGGAATCTTCCTTTTGAAAGGCGGAACGAATTTAAGAAAAGGAGCTATATCAAATATCATGTCCATAAGATGAGCGTAGCGATCATTTTCAAGTACAAGCTCTGAAATTCCGTGATTATAGTCTTGTCTTGAACCAAACAATATGTTCATGGTGACATTTGACGGTACGAGAAAGAAGAGTTCTTTGGGATCAAATGGCTGTCCTCCTGTCTTTCTACCAAAGTCAATCATAGCATGCACTTCTCTCATTATTCTCTCCTCCATTATACTCTTATCTCCAAATCCAAATTCTCTTAAAACAGCCAAAGAATTCTTATGAATTCTCTTCCATTCCGGTGAAGTGTTTCCGAACATTATACCTAGAAATCATTTATAATTAAACCATTCTGAAGCTAATACGTATTCCTGAACACAAGAAATCATATCTAGAGACATTGTTAAGATATCTCTTTTTAACGGACGTAATCCTAGGGGACCTGGGGGACGGTCTCACCCAATAATTAGTGAAGTGGGATATTAGGGTGGAGTGAGAAAAGTGTTCTCAATGATGTAAATTTACTAGTTTGGAAAAGTTGTGTTATGGTGTAGATAGAAACTGTACCGAAAATCATTTAACTGGATTAATGTCTAGAGTCTCTTCAATCATCCTCAGGTTTCAGTAATATTGGTAATGGTTAATTAGGTATGTCGTTGCGTAACAAGTAACTGCGCAATTGCGTAATGCGTATAGACTGCAGTGACAAAGTTTTTGATATATCTTTATGCAACTGTTCAGATGTCAGCCAGTGTTCCTGTGCGAAGGAAAACGAGGTGACTGTAAAGGAGCGTGAATTTCTGTTGGATCAGCGAGGTGCTTGTCGAATGGCCACGGGAGGGATTGAAATCGGAATATTCTGAGGTTGACAAGAAGACATTCAGAGCTTCCCACTTTCTCTGCTTCACAACCATCCACAAGTAGGCAAACAGATGTTCCTGTTGAAGTCATCAGTAATGAAGATAAATGTACTTCAGGTAGTGATTCCCCTGATGATGACAAGCTGTATGATCCGCAAAGGATTTCAAGTCGAGAAACTCAGAGTAAAAAGGAAGCCTCATCACAAATGCGAATCTCTCTGCCTAATGTGTCTTAATAGCTGACAGGTACGCTGCATCCGATAGAGCAGCAGCAGCCATATCTTCGGCATGTCTTCGAGACATTGGACTGGTTTATGAAGACAATAAAATCCTCGTTAAAGACAGAAGCAAAAGAAAGGAAAAGGAAAAGAATTGAAGTGAATGAAGAGAAGGACAGCACTGTTATTGAAGGCGTTTCTTTTGATGAAAGGAAGGTGTCCGAGAAGAAAGATGGGATATATCATATGAAAGCTGTAATTGAGAAGCATGACATGTAATTGTTCAGGAGCCATGATCTAAGTATGTTGGTCAGGTGTCGCCGGAAAAGGGGTCTGCGATTTGCATCAAGACGTGTATTATGAACTTGTTAAAAGAGAAAAGAGAAAGGAGCTGACTTAAAGAAAGTGGTTGCTATTGGTTGCGATGGTACTGTAACTAATACTGGAAAATCAGGAGGTGTTATCAGGTTGTTAGACGAAGAAGAAGTAGGGAGACCTTTCCAGTGGCTTATTTGCCAGCTTCATGCAAATGAGCTTCCACTGAGGCGTTTGTTTTAGTATCTCTACAGAGATCAAGGGGTTTTCTGGTCCACTTGGTCATCATCTATACGTACTTCGTCAGAAATTTTCCGTTTTTCCGTTGTTGGTTTAGATATAATTGAAGGAAAGATGCCCAATGTAACATGCGAATACTTTAAGTACAGATCAGGCTTATCTGCTGGACATTTGGAAAGCTGTAAAAATTGGTGACTGTCCGCAGAGTTTACGACCCAGGTAAACTCTTACATTCAAGATATGGTTTACAACAGCTAACCGAATCATACGTTTATATGTAGGGACGGTTAACTCAACTGAAACTTTGAAAATATATTACAAAAGTCTGGTTTTTAAGATCAAAATGAAGCCATCGACACTGACCATTCTGCAGAGCGTACAAAATGCTGCTGCACGTCTAGTGCTTGGACCTGAATGAAACCTACCGTCTGTAGAGACCAAGTCACCGCTGTGCTGCTTCGTGACCTTCATCGGCTTCCCGTCCAGTCACGGAAACAACACAAACTGTGCATTCTTATGTTTTGCGCACGGCGTGGTCTTTGCCCGACCTACCTGATGGATCTGCTTCAGCTACAGACTATAGGACAGCCTCCCACGCGCAGTAGTAGAGCCACACCGCCAGGGTCGCTGCTGGCCAATGTCTCATGCGACGGGGGTTGTCATTCGCTCAATATTTGAGATAGGCCTATAATCACTCATTTGCTGCCGAATATTCCCTCAAACTACAGAAGAGGTATTATATTCTATCAGCATATGAGTAAATATTTCCTAACGGTTAGGGAAATTTATCTCAACTGTTAGGAAAAATCCCTCAAACTTTAGTTTAGGAAATTACTTCCTTCAACATTTGAGGGATAATTTTTTTGAGTGTAGTCTGTACTATTTCATATATACTTGTATTAGACTACTGTATTAGTTTCCTAGTAGTATTAATGTGATTCTTCTTCTGCGTGTTGCGATGGTTAGAATACAACTTCTGTAGCGTCCTCGAGAACAATACCGATACACGCCATCTGGAGATCAGGTGGTCATGGTACTGGACAACTTCTATAGCGCCGTAGCATGGCGAAGGCCAAAGTGAAAGGCGTTGTCAACTACGCTGACCAATCAACACAGAACGGAAGATGTTGGTCTTGAGGAAAAATCCGCTCAGATGGCACGAAAGAGGTCGCTGCCGTGTCGAAATCGAGCAGTGAGCCCTTCAGAAAGCGGTCTTCTGCAAGAAGACGTTCCGTCGAAGAGTCGGCGAAAACGCAGAAAGGATGCTGAAGGACCGCACTGATGCTGAGAGAAATTCTCCGCATGGCGAAAATCAGGCGGCGAATCCTTGAGGGCGGTCATCTGCGAGACAGTAATCCATCGCCGAACTTGACGGGAACCGACTGAAGATGGAATTCCGCGCGTGAACCGCAACAGTCTTTGCCCTTTGTAGCCTGTAGACTACGTCGACGGGCTGGTGGCATAGATAAAATGGCGGGCCAACCACGCCGACACGGGCGACATGAATCCAATTCGTTCAGCGCAGAGAAAACGCAAAGACGATCGAAGATCGTTTCGAAAACGACGGTTAGGCGAAAATCCACGCGATTAGCGCAAAGAAATAAGCGCAAGATATCAGTAAAACCGCCAAAAACGGCGATATTCCGAGCACGGACAAACACGTGCGAGCAGCCAAAATGGCGCTACCGGAAGTCTGTCCGGTGATATCGTATGCTCCAAAGTAAAGGCAATCTGGTTCACACTTCCGGCGTGCAAACAAGTTTCTCTCTTCGAGATCACGAACCTTCACCACCCGATCCACTCAGTGAGTACTCTATGATGGAAAGATAGTTCCTGGATCTTACACGACTCACTGAATTATATTACTATGTCCACTAGGGACTGGCGTCTTTCTTAGACAGACGTCTAAACAGCTACATGTATAAGAGACTTAAAGGTAAGATTTTACTAGGCAGCAACATATATAAAGACAAGATATAAACAGTGGCGGCTCCAAGATTTGGCAAGTGAGGGGGCTGTTGGGGTGGCAACTTCTAATCATGGGGGCAACCATGTGTTGTTAGGTATGTAGTATTACTGTAAGTATAAGATCCCAACAGGGGCAACTGGGGGCCAGGCACTCAATAGGGGGCACGGTCTCCCTGCCCCCTGTGAAGCCGCCACTGGATATAAATGAGAAATAATTGTATTATAAAATAAAACAGATCTTAAACACAAAACTACCTGTTTTCCATCTATGAAAATATGATAAAATAAATGTTCAAACTGTAACACAGAATGCTGGCACATACGGTTGCTGTGTTCATCGGACGGTTGTCAAAAGGGGATTCGATAAGAAAGACAAATCAGTTATCTTAAAACGGACATGACAGGAAATGACATCAACTACTCAGCCATAAGACGGACTTTTAAGGTAAGGTGCGAACGACTTTCTCGGACTCTTCAGACTTCTTTCTCCTAAGCTCCGTCTCTCTCTCTCTCTCTCTCTCTCTCTCTCTCTCTCTCTCTCTCTCTCTCTCTTCTCTGTTCTCTCTGTGTTCTCTCCTTTAACAAAATGGTGCGTGGGTCTTTTATAATCTGTGACCTGGGCTAGTGGGCCGTGTGAGAAATTATTGCCTAAGCTCGTTACTAAGCTGCTGAAGTGTTCTGCTCTGGCGAGGAAAGGGAGCAGATGATGTCTTTTGCTGTTCTTTCGACAAACTAATGGCGACAATCAGTTATCAAAGTAAATTGGACCAAAACATGTTTGTCGTTTACCTTTTCCGTTTGGATTTATCAGCTTTTGCATAAATATCTCTGGCCTTGATGAGAATGATCGTGAATTTCTAACAAAGGCCTCTTCTATTACTTCTTTGTTGTTCAACGTTAGCACCAATCTAAAACACAACGCACACTGTTAAATCAGGCTCACCGTTGAAGAGCGCTATGTTCACCAATTCACTTCAAAAGATCTTTGTGCAGCGTTTCAAGAAACTTAATTTTCCGTCCGATATCACTCGAATTTTTTCCTGACCTGGGTCATTAGTGCATATTTTCATTAACTTTTTTGCATAGTTTATAAATGGGAAATGCAGTTTAATACAGTGATAATTTATTAGAATGCGGTATATGTAAATGATTTCTTCTCGTATTTTCGTCTTTTTAGGTCTACAATTAATTCTGTTAAAATCTTGCATCCAGTTACACCGAAATGTACTGTTACATAGTTTTATAAAAACATTAGTCATTGGAACCTGAATCTTACTTTCCGCCAACTCGAAATGTAAATACTGGACCCAGTTCACGTGACTTTTCAGTGAAAAATTTGGCGATGTTGTCAAAGCCTCGGAGAAATGGCAAGGATCCAATGATAGGAAGAGATGGAAGTGAGGGAGGGTAGCGATTACTTGACTGCTTCTTTCCTTTCCATTTTCCGAGAAAGATTAACGAAAAAAGGAAGATGATGGAAAACACCAGAATATACTCGGATACCATCGTTTAGACTTCGATCTACGTGAAGCTTGCAAAGCTATTTCAAACTCGTTTGCTACAATAGACCAGAACATAATATGCGTACATAGTTATAAAGCTTTTCTAAACAGAGCACAGCACTTTTATGCAGTTTACTCTACTTCATAGGTACTATCAAACTTCAGGCATAGTATGATTTTATTAACGCCGTTTTAGATATGCATTCGTTACAGTATTCACATATTTGCTGTTTGCATGACGTTACATTGTACTATGCCCCTGCACCTGCATTTGTCTATGGTCTACCACTGGTCATTCAACTCTCACCATCACCAGATACGTTTAAGAAGCGCTTAAAGACCTGGCTACATCGAACTAGTTATGATTCTGTTTTGACATTGTAATGTGTTCACGAAGTTTTTATGGATTAGTTACCACAGTAATCTTAACTTTTATAATAATAATAATAATAATAATAATAATAATAATAATAATAATAATAATAATAATAATAATAATAATCGCCTAATTTGGCGAGTAAGAAATGTTAAAGATATATACTGTAATGCCGTGTAGATCCGTTGCTATCCCTTCAACTTATAGCCTAGTTAAACTTTAACTCTTTAACTACTTATTACATTGCAAAGCTATCAATACTTAATTATTATTCTGTTTTCAAGCTAATAAACATCACTGTTTCAACGATATGATCGAGTAATGCGATTACCTTTTCTCTTTTCAAACTGTGACAGAAAACAGGACAACCAAACAGCAGATATCTGACGCTGTTAAATAGCCTACTCGCTATTTCTAACAGACTTCAGACGCTGCATCATGCGCTGACCTTTGGAACCGTTTAGATTGCTTTATGCAGTAGGCTACATATGACACTCACTGCTACTTTAACATTTTGCGAGTGTTATATTTTTAAGTCTAATTTTTGGTAATTTTGTAAGACTTTGCTCTGTCCTTGAAATAAATTGTAATCTGTGTTTGAGAGATGGTAAGCAGAACTTTGGGTAACCATGTGCTAAGTTCGTTGCTTCACTAATGTACTGGTTTAATCCATTTCAGTCTATAACTTGTCAGTTCCTTTGCGAACATTGCTCTGTACATGAAAGAAGCTGCAGATGACAGTGACGTATGAGAGACGCCTATCTGGCTCAATTAGAAGTTAGACGAAATTTTTGCAACCGCGTGCGAGTGTGAATGGTATATAGCTTTGTTGACTATAGTGATCCCATTAAAACAGGATGTTAAGATGAATAGTCTAAACAAGTTGGTCACGTTGTTGCCCGGAAAAGACACCTCAAGAACCGACGGCTGAAGAAATCAGAAAAAGAAAACGGAGACGGCCTAGGACATACTCTTAGAAAACCGACTGAGTACATCACAAGACAAATGCTGACATGGAGGCTGGGGCGGCCAAGGAAAAACTAAAAGAGGAAGACCGCGAAACACAAGGAAAAGACCATTATTAAAAGAGCAAAAAGCAATTCTATGCGCCTGGAGTGAACTAGAACATTGGTAGCAGATGGAGTAAATGGAAGAATCTTGTTCGTGGTCTAAGCAAATGGAAAACGAGGTGTCTGCAAAGGAGCGTGGATTTCTGTTGGATCACAGCGAGGTGCTTGTCGAATACGGGGTTCGTTGCCGCAACCCTCAGCGACCGCCACCAGGGGCGCATGAACGCTCTGTCGCGATGCCGATAGATGATGCGCCGTTTGCAGATATGGTCTGATCTACGACTGGCGGTCCTGTTGATTTTGCCATGTCTGCATATCTGACAGGTCAAACCAGCGCGTGCAGGGAAGGGTATACGGACATTCTCCCCTGGACATAATCCCCGGACATTATCCCCCGGACATATTCCTCCCCGGCAAAGAAGTAATACATCTTAAGTTTTAAAAGGTTATCGGTTATCTGATGCCATGGCTGCCGTCAGAATCGTTTAGGGTTAGTGTTTAGTGTCTGGTTTATGGTGTGGGTAATGATTATAGTCAAAGTCCATAGAGAAAACAAAGGGGGGATTATGTCCGGCTGTGTCATTTCAAAGGGTGTACCGGGAGGGATAATGTCCGAGGGGATTATGTCCAGGGGTAGAATGTCCTACAATCCAGGGAAGATCTGGCGCCGACATCCAACATGGAAACTTTTCAGTATTTTCAGGTTTTTCTTCAGCAGGGTCTAAGGCGTACAGTACAATGCCTACCGACTGAAAACATCACAAGACAGCCACAGTACAATGTGGCGGCTCGAGTCTAGAGGCCTAATAGAAGCTAGGCCATTGATTGAACATCGATTGAATTAACTGATTAAGACTTTGCCTCCCCCTCCCTCCCTTCACAGAAATCAACTCAGGCGCAAAGATGAAGAGGGGGGACTGTCCCGAAAGTAATGCGTGAAGAAAAGAACGTAGAGCGTGAATCAATGATGTTTGCTGTTGCGATTCAAGAGACGACGATTTCTAAGGTCCAGAGTTCGAATTCTGTCTCGTCAGCGTCTAAGCGAAAGAGCAAAGCGCACCGAATGCAGTAAGGGCCTCACTCATCGCATAAGATTCAGTGCTAAGTCGACTCTCTTGTTTTACTCGACCCGATGCGATTTAAGTAGTCACAGGTCATTTGCTACTTCTTCCCCGTTCTTTCAGGGATGGGAAGGTGGAGGGTTGCTTGATGTTAGGATAGGCTTTGATTCACCTGCGAAACAAAGGTAGGCCTAACTACCATGCATATATAACGTTCATCGATGACATAATAATTATAGAACAACGAAAAGACTTTTCGCTTTTTTGTCCAAAGCTACTGCTTTTAAGTGACTCCAATTTAACCAAGAATTCTTATTTTCTAGACAAGGTTAATTGTTTAAAAGATTAATTTCACTGAACAGGTAAACTCATCAATATTCTATTCTTAATGACAAATTTTATGAAAAAGATTAGTGAGAAAATGCAAAATAAAGGACTCGATGTTTTGCCTCTGATTTGCAGAACATAAAGTCGGGCCATTTGCGTCGTAGTCATCCTGATGCAGATTTAAGTTAGAGGAAAATTATTTTGTCTCAGTCACTTGGAAACGTCTCAAATGGACAATTGCTGTTAACCCCTTAACCGTGTATTTAACTGTAACTCAATGTAAAATGTACGGATATATCTGGGATCTCCAGTTAAGGGGTTAATTAATCTAAGAACATTTAATAAAACAAAAGAACAGTTTAATTCTATACACTGATTTAAATATGTACTCTGTGAATGAAATATTTGTCTATCAACTGAGAAGACAAATAATGGGATTCAAATATCAAAAATTGAGAAATGAAGACAACAGACAGGAACCACTGTAACAATCATCGATAAAGTACGCAAAAGAAGATTAAATTGGTTTGGACATGTTAAAAGAATGGACTAACAATAGATGGGCCTACAAAGCACTACACACATACATAGTAGAAGGAGACAGAGGGCGAGGAAGACCAAGAAAAAGATGGATGGATAACATCAAGGAGGATCTTGAAACAAAGAACATGACAATTGTAGAAGGATGCAAACTAATACAAGGTCGAACAAAGTGGAAATGTTTCCTATATAACTAGTAACTATTGCCGCCATGCAGACAGAAAGTGAAGAAGAAGAAGATGAAGAAGAAGAAGAAGATGATGGTGATAATGATGATGATGATGATGACGATGATGATGAACTGATAATAACCAGAATTTTTCTTCATTTGATACATAGGCAGATTCAGTTGAGGAACGATTCAGGGGCACTTCAATTCCTGGATCGGCCCCTTATTATAGGCCTATAACAACTGTCAGGAACTTTTAAAAACTATCAAATTAAAGAAAATTTTGATGCTTTCGTGTCTTAGTAGTCATTGAAACCGCGTTCATTGCGGTGTTTGCAACATTAACAGAAATCGAAAATCGATTTGTCGCTCTTTTTAAAGACTAAAGACTAAAGAGAAGTCTTGAAGATGTTGAAAATGGTACCAAAGACAAAGATGCTACCGCTGCTGCTGCTGCTGCTGGCGACGGCAGTGTCAAACGCACTGGAAGACAGTGAGCGAATTTCATTCAAGTAAATTTTAAATGAAATTTAAGACAAATAAACTAGGACAAAAACTGTAAAGTCTTTCAAGTCTAAGCCTTCGTACATTGATTTTCTAGAATAATCATGAAAAATTCTCAGATTTAAGTACATCCAGTGGCGGTTCCACGTGGAGATGAATGTGGGGATGCATCCCCCCATCGGACGTTCGGACTTACTTTTATTGCTTATGAAAACCTATTTTTGGGTAAAAGTCTAATAAAACTAACTGAGGATGACCTTTTTTGGCTTGTCATCCTATTTTTCGGTAATAGTGTAGTAAAATTTGGGATGAAATTCCCTTTTTCAGCCTTTTTAGGCAAAGTTCATTGAATTTTTCCTTCAATTTCCATCCCCTACAAACTTTTATGAATTCATTCATCCCCCCCCCAATAAGAAATTCTGGAACCGCCACTAAGTAGCCTACATCTTCATAATGCTCCCTCCCTCCTGATTCCAATCACGCTAAAATACTCCGCTATATCCGTCTCATTTTTGACTCAAAGCTCTTAAAATCCTTTCAACCCACCAACGCCTTAATCTGTGATGACAGGCAGGCCCCGTGTGTGTTCTCTTAGTCGACTCTATTCTTGTAAATTGGTCTTTCCTTCTACAGTTAGTCGAAATTGGGAGGGGTAGGTTCGCCCCCACTCATCGCGGAAGGTATACTGCCCTGAGGGGGATAACTTATCAAGAAATAAGATCGACAGAGTCAGTTAGTGATTCGACCGACGACAAAATTCACTTCTGATCGCTTAATATGCGGGTCATGAGTGAGGGGTTCACTTGCCCCCTACTCCCCCAATCCAATCGATCGCCTTAAACTGACGCGCTCGCATTGGCAAATTTTATAACTACGCGCAAATTAGGCGTTACATTAAAGCGGCCATATATCCTGTGTGCCTGCCTTAGAGTGCTTATGGGGCGTTTTCTTCTGAAGAGAAATGAGATGATTTTAGCATTTTAAACATCGTTTGATCAAGTTGAAGCACAAACAAATCGCCATAAAAAATATGCATGACCTTGTTTAATTAAACAAAACATTCACTGAAACACATCATCGGTCCCTTGAAAGACACGTCAGCTTAACGTGAGACCGAAAAATTCTAATTCCACTTGACTCCTAGTTTTCGCCAACACCCTCCCCCACATTTTGGGCGTACTCTTAATTCGAACACTTCAGGTTTATGATCTCAAAGCATAGTATATGAATTCTAAGAACGTTTTGCAACTAGAATCTGTACGTGTCTATAAGTCACGGTACTTGTACGGTATCATTGAGATGGGTGCCAATAAGCACAACCAACACAGTGAGCGCTTGACTCTGGCTACAGGAGGGAAAAGCGGGGTAAACCGGGCCACCTACGCTCTCCATACTCTCACTGGAAAAGGGTAAAGCATGGCAAGGGCGTGCGGCCCGTGCCTGTCCACAGGGTAAATAAACAAACGTCTAGAAAAAGAGAACAAGAGAGAGAGAGAGATGGAGAACGAGCGAGTGAATGAATGAATGAATAAATGAATGAATGAATGAATGAATGAATGAATGAATGAATGAATGAAAAACGTAAAAAGTTTCAGATTGAAACTAAGAAAATCTTTATTGAAACATCGTCGACAGAATGGAGATAGATGTTTTGCCTTTTCGATTGAGTTATGTAGCGCAATTTCTGTTCTTGTGTTTTGTGACCGCAGTCCGTCTTCCGCCGAGCATTACGGATAGTCCTTCGCCGGTGGGTTACTATGGAGACAGGGCGAGGGTCGTTCTGAGATGCGTCGCCTCTGGAGTCCCCACGCCGCTGTAAGATCACTTTCACTGGAATCAGTGGCGTACCTAGGGGGCTGGGAGGGCGATGCCCCTCTGTGCGGGAATTTATGCTGTATTCGCCTTATCAATTATAGTTTTAGAGAGTTTTGAACACGTGTGCTGATGAAAAGTCAGAACAGCGGGATTTCGGGAGTAGGCTCAATCGGTGTAGCCAAGAGGGAGGGACACGATGGACCTGCACCCCCTATTCGGATATGCACCGATCGTGAGATTTGCCCAAAACCGGTGAATAGTTTGGTTTAGGGGCAGTGGCGTAGCCAGGGTGGGGATTTGAGGATTAAAACTCCCTTGGCTGTCCGATACAAAAAATTTTTATTGCGTATTATTATTATGAAGCCTAAATAAGTCACTTAATCAAGCGCGCATAATAGTAGACGTACATTGTATTGCTTGTCAGAATTTTTCGACGGAAATCATGAGAATCACATGTCATCCTCCTTAGGGAAATCCTGGCCACGCCCCTGGTTAGGGGTAGTATATCATATCGAGGAGAAAGCACCAAAGAGACCAAATATCAAACTTTAAAGCGTTTCAGACGAAGACCTTTTTTGCTCATCAAGACCTTTCGGTCCGAAAAATGTCGAAGTGAACCCCTTCTTATTCTGGATTCCAATCCTGGCTACGCCACAAGTAGGTCCTCATGATAACGCCCCGGAGCCCAAATGCCAAATACGCTACTGAATTACTAATAGCAATATATATATATATATATATATATATATATATACAATATATATATATATATATATATATATATATAAAATCGCCATATTGCTTTCGACTGATTTATAATATAACAAATTAACAATTCAATCGAAACTTTTATTTGACTTCTATTAATAAATAGCTAGTCATTGGTTCCAGACTCTTCTATGACCTGTCCTATATGCTACGCTACGACCTTGACCTGACCTTGATTGCAGGATGTCTTGGACGAAGGACGGATCTGCGCTGTCGCCTGTCGGAATCATTCCGTTCATCTTTCCACCTGGAAATGGAACCATCGAGATCGTTCAGATGAGCGCCAACCACTCGGGCACCTACCGTTGCCTAGCAACGAACGCTTACGGCAGGGCGATGTCCGACCCATTGGTCGTCCAATTGGCGACCCTCAACGGCTTCGACCCGAATGCCCCTAGGGTCAACTACACGGTCCAGGCGAACGCACCGCTGCGACTTACCTGCAATCCACCGGCCAGTGTACCTCAGGCAGTGATCACGTGGTCGTGGAACTCTACCTACTCCCCCATCCAGACCCCAGTTGTCGTTTCCAGGTCATTCCAAATCGATTACACCGGTAAAAGCGCCATCTGCTGCCAAGCAATCTTATCTACTCTGTTATCCATTCATTCTTGGGGCGGGAAGTTAGTAGAGTGGTAACAGCGCTGAACGATGGAGCAGAAGGTCGCGGGTTCGATTCCCGCAGGAACCTAAGATCGACTCAGCCTTACTCGCTAGGGGCAGTGGCAAACTGAGGAGCAGCGTTAAGCTGCGAGGTAAAACGTGGGTCTGGGAAAAGGAATGGCAGCTTGTCCCAGATTAATGGCTTATAGGCCTACCACCTACGTTGCTGATTGCCCAGGCCTGAGATAAGCGCCGGAACCCAACGCTCGGACTCGAGTACGGGACCAACCTTTACACCTATCCTTTCTTATCTGCGACTGCGGGTCAGAGTAATTGCTGGTGTGAGTTGTAAATCAGTTTTAGGATCAGAGGGAGACGATGATGAGAGACAAAGGACGAGGACAACATTTTTCCTTTCTCTGGATGACGACAGATGAATTAAATCGATAATAACAGACTAACTTTAGACCTTCTTAGGCCGTGCATTGGGACACACATAGACCGAATGGTCAGCGCAGAATTGATGGCTGTGTGCGCCTGTGTTTGTGTGTATGTGTGTGCGTGTGTGTGTCTGCAGTGTGCGTGTGGCTCCGACTGTCTCATGGATACACTGACCTCTGCCAAGACCGCCAATTCGTCTTGCCTGTATTGCTATTTCAAGAAGGACTATAAGCGCATAAGAATAAGAAGAAGCTACTACTGTGTACAAATCCGAAAGAGCTATATAAGCTCACGAGATTCTACTTACTTACTTACTTACTTGATCTGGTATAAGAGGCATTTTCTGCTTTGACTGGTTCAGGCAATCTGTGCTTTGCGAGCGTCAACATATCAGACGTCTACAACAGACTCTACAGATGCAACGCATTCAACGAAGGAACACAGGCAACAGCATCAGGAGCCTATTCGAGAATCATACAACAGGGTATACATATACAGTATATACACGTACATATATACATACATACATATATGCATACATATATACATATATAAATATATATATTCATATACATACATATATGGACATATATATATATATATATATATATATATATATATATATATATATGCATACACACAGACCATCGTCTCAAACGGTTTCTCTAGTCTCTTGAATCGCAAATTCAAAGTTATATAGACTAAACCCCTTTATGTGTGTGAGTTTGTGTGTCTGTGTGTGTGATTCTATAGCGCAGTAGTGTTTGTGTAATTGTCCTTGTAGGTTCTGTTACGAGTTTTGCCCCTCAGCTCGTCTTCTCCACTCCCTCTCCTTACATTGGACTCCGATCGCAACAAACGATTCTCCGATGTTTCTTCTCTGGAACGTAAGCAGTCGAAGAAGAAGCCACTTCAACAAGAAAGAGGAGAGGGAGAGTGATGGGGGGAGGGAGAGAAGGCGTTCTATTTATTCTATTTATTAACACTAGAAGGACCAAGTGCGTCAATTGACGCAATTGACATTTTTGATTAATGCCATGGTCAGAGTTTTCATCGGAAAATTCTGAAAAAATTTGACTTTTCCTCTTTCGACCCATGCTATAAGAAATTGCAGATAAACTCTTTCCATACACTTCGCCAGTGCTTGAACGATGTCTATATACCTCGAAGGCCCAACTGCGTCAATTGACGCAATTAAGTTTCACTATGAAGCTACCTATGTGGAAACACTATATAGTGCAACAGCAAAAAATGCAATTACGGTGTTATCATTACTAATAAAAGCACTTATCTTAGTAATATATCTTAGTAATAAATAAACATATAATTTTTAAAAAGTCATGTTATAATGCTTATCAATTATAGCATTTGGTCACAGTCAATTGTCAACAAATTTCATACCACACCTACGCTAACTTATATCTGGCACAAATAGCTGCAAAACACTGTTTGCAAACTGGTCGTTTGCACTGAGTACACTTAGTGGTTTTACGATTACGCTTACAATTTGCTCCAACTTCATACGTCACTCTCTCCTTCAGCTTGCCACTGACTGAACAACTATCAACTGCTGCTCTAGCTCTCCTGCAAACCGCTTTCCTTGAGCTGCTTAGACAGTTCAAACAGAAGCAGCCTGCATATAACCTGTGTATATTCATCGCTAGATAAAGAATTTTGAACAAGATAGCCAGTGGTCATCTTCTGCAAACTCCTTTGGTGCTCATTTCTCGACACATAATAGTCAAGCATATCAACGCCGCATTTACTTCTGTTGTAATAAATAATTATTGTTCATGGTTTTTATTTCCATCTCCTTGTCGTGCTGCCAATTTGTGAAGGGTTGGCAAAACCAATACGGATTCGTTTTGTTTTGCCTCAATCAAGTTGAGTGAAGAACTGCTGTAGAAAACTGACTCGTGTAGAAGAAGTTTCACCAGTGTGAGGGTGTGAGGATTTCCCTTCTGTTTGCTCTGGTTGTTCCAACCAGAGAGGTTCTCTTCTCCAGTAGCTTCTCTGCAAGCTCTCTACTCGGGGAAAAAGCGCTCAATTGTCACGTTGTAACCATGTCCTAGGTATGGTTCCATATGTTGCATCACAACGTGTGTACCAAGACTATCAACCATGGCCTCATCCTTCCCCAGGTAGGCCTACAGTACTTATAATTTACAGACAGTACTGTCGGATTCACTGCCACTTTTGGTTTCCACTAAATGTTGCAATTTTGCCAATGCTTGTACTGTAGTCGTCCTGCGCTGAGGACGATTTTCACGCTCAGCTGATGTTGGGACTCTTGATCTGTAGCTGTTGGCTGTTGCACGCCTTGTTTTGTACGTTTGGTAACTATCGTATATGGTTCAGCGACAGTGACAGCTTTCACAACTGATTTACTTTTAGGCCCTTCTTATGTTTACATTATAAATAAAAATAAAAATTGGATTAAGATAAAAAATAACAATAAAAGCAAAGATAAATGACAATAAAACAAGAATAGGACCATGGTTACACTTGAAAACTAAAACAGACAATGCCGTTTGACATAGGAGACTTTGCTACCGGCCACTAACAGGCCATAGGCCCTATAATTGTATATGCCTAATAAGGCAATAAATTAAATATTTAATGCAGATGAACGAAATTCATTTGCTAATTAAACGATAAACACAATATAAAACTGCTACTTTACCTAGCATCAATTCCTGAACTATGTATTTAATAAAAATTAAGAAAGCGTTTGTAACACAAGCTACAAAATAACTGAAACAACAATAGGCCTATAGAATATTTATTAATTAACAACCCATAAAATTAGTAAAATTCATTTTTAAAGAAATAGATGAAATAATTTGATTTCCTAACATTAATTCCAATACATTTCTCAAAGAATCAACCAGCTGTAAGCATTTGCGTCAATTGACGCACGTGGGCCTTCTAGGTATAAAAAATTCCGGTCCTTCTAGTGTTAATAAGCTTATAGACTATATGAATTTGAATATACCTTTAAAAATACAATGCTCTTGTCTCGTGCTTTTCTAATCAAGTGGAACGATGACTTACCAGTGGACGTACAACGGGGCCAGTGCTCTCCCTCCCGGATGGATCTCTGCGGACACTGAGATCCGGTCGCCGGAAACAGGAACTGCCGATACGGACGCCGGACTATTCACCTGCTACGGAAACAACGGACAGGGAACACCTGCCAGTCGTAGCATCACGCTCACCGTCGAAGGTACACTTAAGCAAAAACTTCTCAATAAAATTGAAAGCCATCGGAGAGACCGGAGGTGGTCCTAGATAGGGGAATGTGGGGCATTGCCTGCATGGTCACCACTCTCTTACTGCAGAGGATGGGAAAGGTCACTTGGTCTGACCAACGTTCCCTCTAAGCGAGAGGTAGCAATGCACGCTGCTCTAGTGGCATTGTGCAAGGGTCACTGTGCGTTGTGCAACATTTTTACAACATTAGGCCTATATATATATATATATATATATATATATATATATATATAATCATGGATATATAATTCAAACATTCCTATAATATTCCTATTATTACCAGTCAAAATTAAATTTGACGATCAATCAGCTATATAGTTTTAATAATTTTAATATAATAGATGCCAGCACGGTAGCACCGTTAAAGTTGTCTTATATGGTGCCTATGTGGCTTCACTAGCCGTTTAGCATGGGCAGTTCCTGGAGGCAGCAAATTTTTCCATAATCAAAGTTTGCTTGATTCCGAATCGCCGTGTGTAAAAAGCTACTCATATCGACAACTGACAGTATTGATTGATATGGCCAAGAAAACATTGTCTATGAGAATCTTCACATGCTCACCTTTACTCATTTGGCGATCATTCACTTCGACTCATTTTTGTCGCATATCCTTTGACTTCGTGATCAGAAAATTTATCCAATTTCCACCTATCCCCAGGTTTTACCAGTCGAGAACTCGCCACTTGCTTTTGCCCAGCACCAAATTTACATATAACAACACCGCCGTCGGAAACTTTAACCGTCTTAATTCTTGAGTTCTTATCCCGTAAGACGTATGTTTGTAACTGAGTTTTCCATAGAAAATTATAATCAGTTAGTGTGGCCCTGAGCCCTGGGGTCTGATGTAGGGAGTCTATTGGACTCATCAAAGCCTTCTTGGCTTCAAAGAGAGGTACCGCTAAAGTGGATCAAATCAGAGTGCTAGTTGTTGGGACTTTTCACACACTGTATAGTGTATACGGTAAAGGGATAAAGGCACATATCTGATAATCTGATTCGAGCCACTTTGATTTTAACCTTTCTCGACCTTTGGTCGGGAGGAAGGTCGAGAAAGGTTCATCGCTTCATTCATCGCTTCTCGCCCAAAGCGATGAATGCAATGAAACATCTCTATTCAAGTTCCATTTTTGATCACGATTTACAGAAGTTTGAACTTTAACGGATTATGCCACAGAGTTTCAAACTGCGTTATGCTAGGCTGATTATTTAGCTATTCTTCATCTGCTGCGCTGGGAAGAAAGTAGCTGCGCGGGGATGCTGGATCAGCTGCGCGCGCGCGCGCTCGCAGCTTAGAGGGAACGTTGGGTCTGACCCTGCATTAGACGAATTAATCGCAGACACATGCACACACATAAAAACACACACACACACACATATATATATATATATATATATATATATATATATATATATATATACAGATACAGATATACAGATAACCAGAGGACGACCATGTGCATCACTACTGCACTGGATGCTGACTAACGACGGATGCAAAGGATTCTATAGACCCAAGCTGCTGACAGAGATAGATGGCGCCAATGGGAACCAGGACCTGCTTCCTTTGCAGAGAACTTAAGAAGAATATATACATTCATACATTCATACATACATACATACATACATACATACATACTTCAACATCGCCATCTTCTGTCCACCACTGACATGTTAGCGTTGTCAAAGCGCTTTTGATTTTGGTACTTAACCATGTTACAGCGCTATAGATATTGTCTTAGTAATAATAATAATAATAATAATAATAATAATAATAATAATAATAATAATAATAATAATAATAATATACATACATACATACATACATACATACATACATACATACATACATACCAAGGCTGGTGATTGCAAACTGAGTGGATTCAGATTCAGAGAAAAATAATTCCAACCTATCACTCGTCTCGAGGTCTTGGCTCCCATCTTATGCCTTTTGACACTTTTGTTGTGTACTGTCGAATCATTTGTGTGAATATGTTCACTTCACCCTTAGGAAATATCGATTATATTTTGTTTTAATGCTTCCCTTGTCTGCGCTTTTGTCGTAGCCATTCCAGACTTCCGATCCTCTCCCGAAAGAGTTCGTGATGTGAACGTAACCGAAGGTGATACGGTCGTCTTTTCTTGCGCTACGAACGCCATTCCACAGGCCACGGTCCAGTGGTTCAAAGACGCTCAGCCGTTCACAGGTAAGAACGAAAAAGGAGTTCAGGTGATTTAGCAGGACACGTGATCAGTTGCTAAAACTCGGTAAAGATATTAGAAAAAATCTTTGCGAGTAGTGGCGTAGAGAGGGATGGCGGGGGTAGCCGCTCCCGGGCGCCGAGATGGGGGGGGGGCAAAATCGGGCTTTGAGCAGTAAAATTAATAGGCAACGAACTTTTTGGGCTCATCAGGGATCTTTGTCGCAAATTGAGGGGGCACGAAGGAACATAAGTGATGACCTTTTTTTGCTCGTCAAGATTTTTGAGAAGTTGAGGGCCCCATTGGTGCCACCTTTTCCCCGGGCGCCAGATACCCTATAGCTATCCCGTGCTCTCGAAGGAATCTGGGAATCTGGACAAATGAACAAGTTTCATGGAAACTTGACCATTCGCTCACTGCGTACTATGTATAGTGCATTGTGAGTACATTGCAATAAACGTGAGAGATGCCCCATTTCGAACGCTGTAGAGTGTAGATCAAAATCAAGACCGGTCGTATTAACTATTCTAGTAGAATTTGAAGCAACAAATGTGGAAATAAACAGAAATTTGGTTTTCAGCAGGAATTTGTTCAATACGCCGAAAAGTTTTTCATATTCATTCATCTACTGTCCAATACTCCTTCCATTGGCCTCTATTACTGTACACGAACAAGACCAGAGGTCTTTGAAGTGTGGATATGGAGAAAAATGGAAAAGATCAGCTGGGCAGAACATAAGACAAACGAGGAAGTGCTGAAACAGGTGGAGGAAAAGAAAGAGATGATCAACACAATAAGAAAAACACAAAAGACCTGGATGGGACATATAAAGAGAGGAGACTCACTCCTAAGGGAAGTAATAGAAGGACAACTGGAGGGGGAAAAGACCAAAGGAAGACCACGAGAGATGCTACTGTACTCAAGTTGACTGGATGATGGAAAAGGACTATAAAGACTTAAAGGAGAAAGCTATGAACAAGAATGAATGGCGAAATTGGAATACAAAACCTGCCTAAGGCCAGAATACTACGAAGACTGTACACGTCAAATCAATTATATATTTTATGTTGGTTATAAAACTTGTGATACAATAACCCAGTTACCTTATGATTTACTTGTCACTGCATGAGATACTTGGCAGATCATTATTTTGTTGATGTCCCTCGTTCTCATACAATCATTGGCGCCAGATGATATATTTTGTCTATTTTTGGTTATGTTTGTTTCTGGTTAATTCTTCAGCGAATTCTCTTCCGCCGAAGTTCAGTCTCAGCGCTGACCTCTTGACCTTGACCATCGCCGACCTCTGCAAGAACTGTTCCGATGGGACGAATGACCTGATGGTAGTCCAGTGCATCGCCACAAACAACCACGGACACGTCTTAGCCCAGGGTTACGTCAACGTTCTCTGTAAGACTTCTTCAACAATTGTGCGTCTTACGATCAGAACGAAATGAATGCGCAATATAAATGCCCTTGTGTTTTTCAGATGCCTCCTCTTAGAGAGATGTCTGTCATTTAACTCCTACAGTTTTTTCCGCTCAGTCCGCGCAAACCCTTAGTCTGCACTTTGGAATTTGAAAGATAAACTTAAATCGCTGCATTCAGGATAGATAATCCAGGAGATATGCATCCAATTTCATGCGTTTTGACTCGTGGGTTGTGAAAATATTTCAGTGAAACAGGATGGTACCGGTTTTATTGGGCCACCCTGTATATTATAGGGCCGCAATGGCCGCGCAATTTGTCTTCGTTTTCATTTCGTATTGAATTTTCTTTTTCAGTTGCCACCGTCATAGAGTCCGAAGGTACGTCCGTTGCTTGGGCGGCCTCTGATACGTACGTCTTCGACTGCCTGGCCACTTGCGATGACAGCACCCCGTGCTCCGTCCAATGGTCATTCGCGGGAAGGGTCATCGAACCAGACGGAGTGGTCGTGGTCATCGGAGACGACGGATCGCTGACCATCAACACAACCAGCGATTCAGACGCCGGATTAGGGAGGATCGGAGACTACGAATGCCGCGTCACCAACGGATACAGTCAGCAGACGATCGTCTACAATATCACCGGAGGTAACTGTAGACGACAGAGACTCATGCGTCTGCGCTGAATTCGATATTCGATTATTATATCAATCAATCAATCAATCAATCAATCAATCAATCAATCGATAGAGCATTGATAAGCCATGGGTTGTGTACTAGAGCCTAGAAATTAAACTGGCTGAGGTTGAGTTTAGTATAGACTCGTGCACATTATATTAGTATGATAATATATGATTCATGCCCAGACTTAAGATAACATGTTGCGCGTATTGCGCATCGTTTGTGAATATTTAATTAGTTGTACAAGTGTTTGTGTGATGTGTTTGACCAATAATTATTATTCTGAGGGTCAAAACAATTTTGTTGCCAGTTGATTGCTCTGATTGCTTGTTTTCAGACGTTGATGAATGTCGGACCAAAAATGGGAATTGTAACCAAAATTGCACAAATACAATTGGAAGTTACTTCTGTTCTTGTTTCAGCGGATATCAGTTGCAGAATGACGGACATACTTGTGAAGGTATTGGCAACTGTACAATGCACATAAATGCCAGACAGCATTTAGCCGTAAAGCAATAGTATTGTGATGGAATAACTCGATGAAATGAAACCCCCGCTAAATAAATAAATCCAACAAAATAGTCAATGAATTTTCTTTGCGTATAGAAGAAAACAGATCCGTTTAATTTAAAGTTTAATTAAATTGCAACTAAAACCGCCTCCCAATCAAGTCAGTAGAAGTCAGGTCCATTGGTAAATAGCAATTCGATTGCGAAATTTAATGGTTTGTTAGAGTAATGGTTGTGTATAATAGCCTTCGATTGTCGATAAGAACTTGTGAGATCATTTATTCATGCGAATTTCTTTATTATATCTGTTATGTGGACTTCTCAGATTCAATGTATTGACATATACCACAGTATGTAGAGTCTTTTGATAGAAGAGGCAGCTAGCTGTTCACGCTATGTTATCAACTCTTGATGTTGAATTTATTGGTATTTTATTGACAGATATTAATGAATGCACTAATGACAAAGGCAATTACTACATGTTTCATATACGAATGTAGGCCTATAAGTTTATTTTCTTGCAAAATCATGTTTTTTGCATAAATATGTTTTTATCGCAGAATCGTGTTTTTTTCAATATTTGTTTAGCAACTGTTTTCCTCTCACATAATTAAATAATTGACTCCAAGACTCTCTTTTTAAAATCTTTCTTTAGCGTGTATTGTTGTAGCATTATCTTGTCATTACGTCCATGCTTTCACATATACGGACAGTATTACATAATTAACTAATTGACTCCAAGACTCTCTCTCAGACCGGCTCAAGGAAATAATGGATGTAGTTTGTGTTGAGAATTGAGAAAGGGGATGTGCGCCGTATTGGCGCAGACCAAATCAGTGTTTTATCCAGACTCCAGGTCTTTGAAGGTCGAATTGACATGGGTGGAGGAGAAGAGTTACAGTTCAATGCAAAGAAATTTGTTAATGCTGCAATTTGGGAGAAATTTTGAGTTGTTGCCAACAACTGTCAACTTTCAGTTACCCCCTCCCATAATTACGTCAAAAACTTTGACCCCCTCCCAAGATCAATGGCAGGTCCCAATAACAAGGTTATTATTTTTTGCGGTGATGACCATTTTCCTCTGTTTTGCTCATCGAGTGTCAAAATGTGGTGGTGATGACCTTTTTCCATGCTTTTCCATTGTAATAAGTAGTATTCCATAAAATATCCTATTTTTGAGTATTTGTAAAAAGTGAAATTGTTGACGTCAACTTATCTTGACCCCTCCCCCTGTCAACAACTGTCAAACTTTGTCAAACCCCCTTCCCCCTACATTGTTGACGTAATTAATGGACAGCCCTAACAAGATATTTAATTGCCAGCTTGTGGGCCTGCATTTGTAAAGGACACTGTGTAATTCTGCTTAGAAGAATTCCACTGAAGGAGTCAACGATCTGGAATTAACAGCAAACAGAGGGAGCCAAGATTTATTTAAAACGTATTAGACTATGTCATAAAAGAGTATGTGTTATTGATTTTATTCAGTTTTTGCGCTGCTGCACGTATTCAATACTTGCATAATTTTCATAATTTAGTTTAATGGTCAGATTTAGTGAACTTTGAAGTTGTCGTTCTGTGACTAGTACTAACTACGATCAGTTTTTCAATACTGGCATAGTATACATTAGACAGAAATTGTGTTTATGTCAGATAAATTGATCACTGACTGTTCTGTGTTTTCTAATTGAAAAATCACTTTTGATTTTACGATATAATATTCCTTTTGGCCCTGAAAATCTTTGCAATATATTTTTAAATATCAATGTATGAATAAGGGACAGAAAATTAAATAAATAGTCTTTCTATTCTTATGTTTTTATGTTCTTATATTTTTTGCGTAGACATTGATGAATGCTCTGAAAGATCTTCGAAATGCGTACACAATTGCAGCAACACAATTGGAAACTACACGTGCAGCTGCCAGTCAGGGTTTCAACTCCAAGACGACAGATTCAGTTGCAGCGGTAAACTTCGCTCCAACTTAGTAGAAGAACAACTTTGAGCGGTATTCTGTGCAGGCTGTATGTGTGATGCTTTTGGACTAAATTAAAACGTAACAAAACCATTTCAAAGTGTTATCGAGAATATTGTACCATTTTCTTGCTATAATTCAGATAAAACAAGGAAGGCAAAATTAGATTAAGCGACGATTAAATCAAGTCCAACTCACCCGCTCTGGTCGAATCAACTGTTTTCGTCTAAAATAACTCAGAATTCTCGTATAAATAAAAGAAAATAAATTCTAAATACAAATAGAAAAATAATATAATTCAAGTCCTCCATTGGTTAATCCAACGCATGGCCATCTCTGCCCGTGGGTTCAATAGCGGCCGATAACTGGGAGAATAAAACGAGGATCAGTTCCAGACAACCATTCGACTATATCTTTGGCGTAGCCACGTGTGAGTATCAGTATCTAATGTGGCCTAAATCACCTATAAATGATGATGATGATGATGATGATAATAATAATGATAATAATAATAATAATAATAATAATTATTATTATTATTATTATTATTATTTTAGGCCTATTTCCTTTCTTGAATTGGACAATAGAATTCAAGATTAGAATTCTAATGAAATGATTTATTTATGCTTAGATGTCTAATACTTTTGTTGATGCAAACTTTTTTCAAGAACAAACGCATGCCTATCTACTGCATTTCACATACTGTATTGTTGTTCCCGAGAGTCAGAAGTCATTGTTTAATCTTCCAGGTGCTCAAGCTGGTTTCGAATCATCGTCGTTTGGACTTCGCATTGGATTGATATTTTCCTGCTGTGTGATAGTAATTCTACAGTGTACTTGCTGTGATCGTCTTAATGTAGACCTATAACAAACACAGACTTAACGATTGAATGCCAAAAAACCAGAAATCAAAAGGCTAGTTTCTGTTAAAATCACCTGCAAACATTCACCGGTTATCACGAATAAAAGTAGGCATAAATGTTTTAAAAAAAATTGGTTAAAAAGCTGGAGTTTGAATAAATAATGAATGACAGGAACTGCATGTACAGATATGCAAATTTTGGGAGGTTGCAACCTGGGAATCTGGTTCAACCCCCGGGCAATAACCCTGCTTTCTGTTTCCAAACGTAGCCATTCAGCAGAAGTTGCTGGCCTACATGTATGCTTGAAAGATAAAGGCACACACGTCAACACCGATTCATGCAAAATATATTACACTTTTATAAATAATATATATACAATATATATTGAGAAATATAATTATTTTTGCTGTGTTTTTTCCTTAGATTAACCTGCGAATCTTGACCGGATAAAGTCCTTGCGATAATTAATATTGAAAACACTAGTAAATATTCATCGTTATCACAAGGGTTCCGGTTTTATCCACACACTTTACCTCCTAAATATATTTACTTAAATTTATTTGATTTAATATTGCTGTTTTAATTGAATTTCATTGGACCTGTATTACAGCTCAGCCAAATTATTATGAATCGATTGACGAAGAGCAGAGAATCATTGGAATGAATGAAGGATGCAATGAACTCAATCTAAATGATCATTAAATTCAAACAGGTCAATACATGGACGTCAACTGGGGAAGATGACCCAAACCTCAGTTTATGTGATATTCTGTAATCTTGCAATGACGATTAGAACCTCAAAATACACAAAAATCAATTTAAAACTTCAGATCTATTAATTGTCAATTTTTGGACAATTTTGATATGTCTGAACTAGTGACCCCTAAAATGTCAGAGACTTTTTGACCACCTCCATGAGACTATGGACCCCCTAAAAAGTTTAGAAGGTTATTATTTTTGTAGCGATGAGACCTTTTCCCCTTTCTTTTGTTCATCAAGTGTCATAATGTGGTGGTGATGACACTTTTTGCTTGTCAGGTTTTTTCCGTTATAATAAATAATATTCCATGAAATTTCCTATTTTTTATCATTTGTAAAAACGAAATAAATCTCCCTAACTGTCAAAAAACGCCTTCTTTTGTTGACGTAATTAATGGAAGCCCCTTCGAAGATGAACCTAAAGATAAGAATGAATGGTAGAACACGTTTTTACGCCAGACACTTTTAGTCAATGTTGAAACAAGACAAATGAAAGCATCGACCTTAGCGAATGAAAACTAAAGCCACGAGCTTTTAAACTGAGAAACACTGGGCCTGTTATAATTCTTGATGGCTTTGAGAAACTGCCCGTGCGTAGGCCCTATTACACCGTACACGGATCTTGGAACTGTTCATGTTATAAAATTAACTGAATATGCATAATAAACAGAAGGGTCTCGTATTGTTTATTAACAGTGTTGTAAAGTATTTATATAGTTTAGTATTTAAATACTATTTAAATACTTTGTCCAGTATTTAAGAAAGCGTTGACATACCCATCCTAAATTAAGTATTTAAATAGTATTTAAATACCATACAGTATTTGGATGTATTTAAGAAATTTAAATACTTTTGATTTATTGCAGTTGTCACGTGCACGACTTTCTATTATTTTACCAGTCGTTTTTACATTTTCTTTACTGATGGTTTTAGACAGTTGAACATTAAGTAGGCCTACATTGACAATTTGACATTGTTAAAAATAATTTTAACTAACATTTCTTTCCACAAAAATACGGTTGTGGCGAATCATGTGTCAAATACATTATCAAGTATTTAAAAGAGTATTTAAAACTTATTTTCCAGTATTTAAATACTTACCTCTGTATTTGGGTATTTAAATATTATTTAAAAACTACCTGAGAACCAAGTATTTATGAAAGTATTTCAATACTTCAGTGAAGTATTCATTACAACACTGTTTATTAAACATAAACACGTGAGATGGAAGACTGCGTTGGAAACTGGCCTCGTGACGTTTTAGACGCCTTTTCAATATGTCCCTAGGAAGATCGATTTGCGGAGCGTATTTTTGCATTCATTTTGCGCAAATTCAATTTTCCGTCTGTCTATTTATAAACTGCCCAATAGACTGCAGATGATCAGATCACTTTTGTCAGTTCAGCGTTTGTTTGTTTCATTATTCGATGACAAACGCCGAGTATCGTGCAGTAGCTACAGACAATAATTGCTGTTACAACATAGAGCCCATAGGCAGATGTGCTTTTCACAACTTGAGCTAACATTCTGTATAGCCCACTTCATATAGGATGAGTGCGTATTCAGCTTAATTAAGCGCATAGAGATCAACTGATACCAGTATAATACATATCCACAGCAGGGGCGTCATTTGTTGGAGGGGCATGGTGGCCCTGGCCCCCAAGGAAATGAAGAAATAATGTATAGTGCATTACATAAATAACTAACTGTGAAATGTGCAAAAAATCACCAAAATTTCTCAAAAATTGGCCAAAAATTTATCTCGCCCCCAATAAAAGTGTGAAATGACGCTACTGATCCACAGATCTGCCTAATGTCACTTCTGTCACAGGCAGATTACACCAAAGACAACGGATGAAAAAATATCGATGTCTTTCGGACGTAGGCCTAGTGATAATCTGAAGCGATAGAAGAGATCGCTTTTAACTGCACTCCAGTAGTCATGAGTTGTGAAATCAGTGGCGTAGCCAAGGGGGGTTGGCTGCCGACGGAAAATTTTGTTCATGCCTTTCCATGCATTTTTCATTTTTGGACGCGAGTTTGGGGGTCAAAACCTTCTTGGCTGGCTGCCGATCGAAAACATTTCTACGTGCTGTAGAAAATAGAAAAAACTAAAAAGAATACGAAGGTGACGATCTATTTTTTGCTTGTCAGCTCCTTAAAAAGAAAAATAAGAACATTTTTACAAAGTTTGGTCACGATTGAAACCAACCCCCTTTCCGGAAATCCTGGCTACGCCACTGTGTGAAATAATTGCAACGTAAACTAACTTATCATATGATCAACATTTCCACCAGTCACAGTGCAGACACAACTACACAGTTTCATTTGCAATTTTGGCTCCCAAGTCCAGGATGCATACGGCCTTCGATATGAATCATCAATTATTAGTTTTTAAGCATTTGGCCGCTAAGAGATATTTCACACACACGAGGCGGATATTAAACAGCCATAGGCCGAGTGTAGTGTTTTGAAAATCCCTTATTTGAAAAATAGGATGAAAACGAACAGTTGCGATAGAGGTTAAACAATGAGGAAGAAACGTCGATACGGCATTAGAAGTCCATAGCGTATTATAAGAGAAAGATGGAACGACTCCATACGAAGTATAGCGCAATGCTCATCACAGAGAGAATCACCATTTACTATGTTCTCGCTTCACTACTTCTTTTTGGAAAAGGTAAAAACTATTAACAAATACCAGGACATGCGAATTTTAGAAATTATTCAACTTGCGGTTAGAATAAAAAATAATTTCAAACTCAGGGGATTAGGCAACATACAGTAGTAGGTCTACAGGAGAATGGGTTTCTGTCAATAGCAACAATCTCTGGCCATAGTAAACGAAGGACGACAATTTTAGTAAATAAATTAGATAGATAGATAAACATTTATTGGACCACCACGTGAATTTAGTAATACGTCGTAAATATAACAAGTAAGTAAAACGAAATGAGTGTTCCAAAGGGACGCAGAGGGTTAACTCTGACCTGCGCCCAAGCATGACTTTATAACTGTGTAACTAAGTAACTAGGGAACAATTTAAATATACTAGATCAATTAAATGCAAAAAAACTTTTAAAGAACTTTCTTCTAAATTATTGCGTTAAGCATGTCATATGCCCTGATGCTTAATTAATAGATGAAATGCATCGTTGTTAAGTGTTTTCAGAAGATGATTCAGAATCGCAGTGTCAAAGGTGGAGCGAGGCTTTGCGTTGGAATGATAACTGTTTGGATTCTGGGAGCTGTTCTTCTGTTTGCAGCCATCTTCATCAAGATACTGTATCCAAAATGCATGCGTACAAAAGAGAATTCCGAAGGTTGGTTTCTAATAGCATGCTGCATCTATGGACAAATCGGTTCATATTGTCTCAGCATTAAGCAAAACGCGAAAAAGCCTTTTAGCATGTAAAGAGTTTGCGCAAATGAAGGTAACTCGGGTAATTGTACTGCGGTATCATTTGAATTTCAATGCTATCATTATTCGGATCTGAATAATAGTAGGTTTTGCCTATAACTGCTGTAAGACTGCCAATAGTGGATGGAACGCCGTTTTTTCCTCACTAGGTCATGATGGTCATCGGCAACGTTTATAACTGTTCTTTTCTTGAAATAATTTTCTAAGCCTTAATTAAAGGACTTTCTGCAGCGTTGTTAGTGCTTGGACTTGTGCTTGGACTTGTACTGTGCTTAAGTATCAACAAGCAAGTGCTTGTGCTTGGCATTGAAGGTTGGGTACTTGTGCTTGTAGTTGGCATTGAGGATTTGGTACTTTGACTTGTACTTGGCCTTGAGGGAGGGTTTGAGGCCTGCAAGTACAACGTTTAATAACAAAGTTACCAATTTTGCAAATTAAAGCATTAGTGCGCGTATTAGTTATATGCAGAGTCCAGATAGTAAATAGGCAAAAGTATTTGGGTCAGTATTAGTGCAGTCTGGATCAGGCTTCAGTTTTAAGATTTGGTCTGACAATGTTAGTTGAAAGGTTCTGCAATTTTGAACCTAAGCGAAAAGGTTGTTTATATGAACATGTACTTGAGCTTGCTTGTACTTGTGTTTGAATGTAAAGTGCTTGGCTTTGGCCTTGGCCTTGGCCTTGGACTATGAGTGCTTGGCTTTGTGCTTGGCCTTGTTCCTTAGGTGCTTGGCCTTGTGCTTGGTCTTGAAAGCTGTATGGTGTATACTTGGCCTTGTGCTTGGTCTTGTGCCTTAGGTGCTTGGCCTTGTGCTTGGTCTTGAAAGCTGTATACTTGGCCTTGTGCTTGGTCTTGAAAGCTGTATACTTGGCCTTGTGCTTGGTCTTGAAACTGTATACTTGGCCTTGTGCTTGGCCTTGTGCTTGATCTTGAAAGCTGTATACTTGGCTTTGTGCTGGGCCTTGTGCCTTAGGTGTCTGGCCTTGTGCTTGGCCTTGTGCTTGGTCTTAAAATCTGTATACTTGTGCTTGGCCTTGTTCCTTAGGTGCTTGGCCTTGTGCTTGGTCTTGAAAGCTGTATACTTGGCCTTGTGCTGGGCCTTGTGTCTTAGGTGTCTGGCCTTGTGCTTAGGTGCTTAATTGGCCTTGCGCTTGGTATTGAAAGCTGTATACTTGGCCTTGTGCTTGGCCTTGTGCCTTAGGTGCTTGGCCTTGTGCTTGGTCTTGAAAGCTGTATACTTGTGCTTGGCCTTGTTCCTTAGGTGCTTGGCCTTGTGATTGGTCTTGAAAGCTGTATACTTGGCCTTGTGCTGGGCCTTGTGCCTTAGGTGCTTAATTGGCCTTGCGCTTGGAATTGAAAGCTGTATACTTGGCCTTGTGCTTGGCCTTGTGCCTTAGGTGTCTGACCTTGTGCTTGGCCTTGTGCCTTAGGTGCTTGTTAACAAGACTGACTTTCTGTGATAGATTCTGTCGAGCAGTCTCATTACGAAATTATGAACGAAAGACAGAGGACTTCTCAAGCACCCCAGGATTATATGGAACTAACTTTACATCACGATCAAATAGAGACAAATCAATACCTCGAAATCATTGGCTGATCCTGAATCCTACATTCAAATTCCATAATAAGATTCGCTTAGCACTCCCACAGCAATAGTCAGGGGTGCCAACTGGCGGCCAGCAGCCTACTGATTGGCGGCCCTCAAGGCATCTTTGAAAATAAATATTATTGGTCATATTTATGCATACACTATTGGGTCATGAGTAAGACTTAGTTTTTGTGATTAATTTAGTAAAATAGTATCTTACCTTAAACTGCTTTCTAAATGTAATTATTGTTACCAGTTATTACCGGTACGTGACTGCAGTGACTGTACTATTGTTGAAAACAATGATGGACAAGAAGCACCAACAATTTCGGTCCTCTGCATGCTGATCAAAGTGTATAATAGCCCATTTGTAGCAAACGTTTGGCCACCTCTGATCTACAGATTTCACGTGATGACGAAAATGCCTTTGGCGAATGCTTCCTTGTCGCTGTGCTTAGTTGCATTGTGGTGGTGCTTAGTAAGGCCGTATTTAGAATTACGTGGGTCCTGCTCCGAATTTCCCGGGGACCCTGCCAGGCTACCCGTCCCTCGTCTACCCTCCCTCCCAGTGGCGTAGTGAGGGAGGGTGATGCACTTAACTTTGTGAAAATAAAAACTGTGACGAGTAAAACAAGGTCATCAGCTATTATGCGGGGGTACCTTATGTGCGGGGGCCCATGTTCCATGGAACATTTGGAACATGCCTAAATACGCCACTGGTGTTTCGATGCCACTCTAAGAGTACATCACTAGACGACGCACAAAGTAAGTTATAGTAAGTTCTTACCTGCCCAAACCTTGCATTCGTTACAGAGGCTTAACTAAGAGTCAACCAAAACAGCTGATCAACTCTACAACGATCATTTATCAAGCGAGAATAATATTAATAATGAATGAAAATATTTACGTCATGTTCATCAATAATTTAATTTTAAAATAAACCAATACTGAACGCGGTTGTATTATATGTTGCAGCAACAAATTGACATAAGGCTACCATATTTAAAAATTCAACATTTAAGACTTAACCTCAAATTGTTTCAAAAATAAACTTAAATGAATGCAAAATATTTGATATATCGTATAATTTTCAAATAAACCAAAGTGAACTCTTGACTTTGGCATTCAGCTATGATTATTGCGCTATATAAATTGACGTTTTAACATAACATAACATAACATAACAATAGGCAACACCCTGGCGCCATCATTATTCTACTGTATACAGGGTGGCACAACGACACCGGAATCACCCTGTTTCATTGTAATGTGAATATTTTCACAGCTTCTGGCTCAAAAATACATGACATTTGGTGAAGCCGGTTGTGAGTGGCAAACTTTACTATTTCGAATCTTCGACACTAACACTATGTCCCCTATATTCCTATAAAGTTTTCTTCGGTTTTGCGCAAATCCAGCCACTGATTCCACCCTGAACAAAATTGTCCTCACCCCCGTCCTCTTTTGTCTACGGCATTAACTATGCCGATCATACAAGAACTCGAAAGCTCGTATCAACGACATATTCATTTATTGTAAAGAATACACAAGATTTAATTAAGGTCACTAAACGAAAGTAAGCAGTATACAGTAAAGTATATCGCATGGTAAATGATGTATCTGACGATTATGCACACAAAGAATATACAATGCTAAATAATGCTAATGACGTTCAAACACTTAATTAATTAATAAAATCGACGAAATTGATAAAAACACTTGTGGACATGTGTCGAAAATTGCTATTCGTGCCCACTTCTACCTTTCAGTATTTAGCGTCTAAAATTAATTCAATTGCAGTCTATATAACAAATGTTTATAGATGTGTGTGTGTGTGTTCGGCATCAGATCACACAGAAAATCTACAAAATCTATTTAAAAACTAAAGTCTTGTGGCACAAATGTGGAGATAAATGTATTTCATTCGCACAAACTGTCGCTTTCCAAAATTATTGCACTCTTGGCCTTATCGCCCCAAAAGTTCCTATGGAAAAATTCATATTCCCTTAGCATCTTAGGAATTTGGGTAAATTTAGGCCTATATATCTTAAATGCAGAAACAGACGACAGACTCAAATGCATTAGGCCTAAACAATTTATTAATAAAAATGTGTAAATAATGTCAGTAAGATTATAGATAATCCCTCAATAGTATCTCATTTCTAGCAAATGCAAGTGAACAACGCTTCCTTTATGTTACAGCACCTAAGCCACAGTACGAATTCCCTTACGCTCTCTTTCTACTTTCTCATAATTATAACATTAGATAGAATGCTTTATTTTTACCAAATATTGACAGTAAATAATCAAAAAGTTGACATTATAAATGAATACAACAATATCCAAGTCATCTAAAGCTCTACACACCGCTTAGTTACGAATAATTTCGAAATCGGCAAGAATTATGTACTGAAACTGTTATGGTTCCAAGGTATAAATTTTGGCATCACGGGGCTATGAGATAAATGGAAAATCTTCTCACGTTCGAATGCTACTGACCACTTTTCACGATGTCACTATTATTTTCATTGTCTGTCCGCCAACCGTATGGAGAATGGCTTTGGAAATTGGCCAATTTCCACTGGTAGCATAGGTTTGTCGCATATTTTGTCTTGACCCTCTGGCAAAAGAACGGTAAATCGCTGAAGAAAACTGGTCAGAATGAGAAATACTTCAGCCCGAGCCAAAGTTTCTCCTGTGCAGAAGCGTCGACCTAAGTTAAAGATAACAGTTGGCCTAATAATAATAACGCTAATAATACTAATTAAATAATAATAGTATACTGTACTTTTATGGCACTACATTTCTTTATTCTCAGAGGTATCGGTCGAACGTACCTTCAAATCCGTGTCTCAGCTAAAATCCATAGATTATTCAACGGGAAACAGCAAGGCGTACCACAGAGGAATTAGCTATAGGCCCTATAAAACTGACGAGTTCTTAGTCTAGATTTCAAAGGGCTCCATTCGTTTGAAGACCTGAGTGACAAAGAAAGAGAGTTCCAAAACCTTGGGCCTGCCACAGAAAAAGTTCTTAGCGTTCAGTTCTAGTTATTTGCGCATTTCGGAGTGAGGGCAAAATGTTAGGCCTACTGTACTTGAGCGCTTGGTGCTTGGTTGGAATAGCGCGTATGCACTCCGTAACAATAAATAGAAAATAGTTGAAGCAAGGCATAGCGTTGTGTCGCAGTATAAAGCTAATTATTTAATCAATATTAACGTCCAGATAAAGGTTTGTAGCGGTTTTTAAACAGCCACATTGATATATGGATAAGAAAACGAAGTATCAGTATCCACTTCGCCGATTTATCGGTCTTGGATATGGATGTTATCCAATTTCAATATCCCCGTTGTTATTTTACCTATGCCAGAAGATAATAGATGTTTAAAAATATTTCAACATTATTGCATTCGTACAGTAGATACACATGGGAGTGTTGAAACTGAATAATGCGATTGATTTGAATAGGTGTAAAGACTAAGAGTGACTGCATTGTAGATGTATGTCTAAACTGAGGCAACCGAGAATTTTGACTCGCATGGCACCGTTTCATATAGCATCATTATAGTGAAAGTTAAAACGTTATATGGAGAACTCTAAACAGTACGTGAAAATAGGCGCACTTATTGAAAGGTTGATGGTGTTAAGTTATGATATTATTGGTGGAGAGAAATCATATTAAGTGAGTGCTAATGAGAAATCGAGTACTTATCACTGTATAAAAGTCCGGCGAGAAGTTGAAATCTTGGGCGGTATTGGAGAGTCTATAAAGCCATGTCGTTATTATATTCAGCAATGGTCAATATTACAAATCCTTCTGAGTGAAGTAGAAACGATGAATTTCAACGGAAAAGAAGAGTGATCAATTTCCCATCCTGGGAAAGAGCAGCTCAAATAAGGAGTTGTGGCGGAGAATACGATCTAGGCAGAGGCGTCGGAAGAATAGCTGGAGAGAGGTCGTGTGCTGGTGATTGGAAAGAGATGTATTCGATATAGGTCTATAGGGACATTATTTGGTCATAATAGGCTACCTTCTACACATTATTGTTGCTAAAATCCATAAACTTACCCATAGCTTCATCGTCATTTTCAACCTATTAACTCTAGGCCTACTGTTCTTATTTACCTGGTTGACTAATTACGGGACCAATGGTCCCTTCAGTAGATCCATTTTATTTTACAACATACTCTACAGCATAAGATATCATCAATACATGTCATTTTGTTATCACGTTATACTCAGCTTTAAAATCACATTATGTATTAAAAAATAAAAATTTAAAAAATAATGACCCATATATCATGCGAAACTATTTATTTTGATATACCTTTTAGAGCTCCATTTCTTAACTGCGTTGAAATTACTTACTTAAGAGTTTAGTTAAGAGTAGTGATTATACAATCAATTGTGTTAATATATCTTTCTTCATATTATATTGTTAAATTCTAGAAAATTGTGTATATATATATTATATATATATTATATATATATTGCTATATATATATTGTTATATATATTCGGCTGAAAGGCCCATAATGGTAATTCACCAATAAGGGCGTTAAAGTTTACTAGGTTACTCAATGGCCTTGCGACATTGTATTTGGTTTCAGTCTATTAAAGTACATGCCCTAGTATTGGCGAACGTAATCCGTTGTATGCTAACCGAGAGAAAATGGGATAACACGATCGAGGCCAAAGATGTTGTTTTCTTTGTCCAAAAATCGTTCCGGTCGAAAGACATCCGGGTCCTTCCATACTGATTCGTCATTATGTGCAGCATACAGATTTGGAAATACCTCAAAAACAAAAGATATGTTATTGATTCATCGTCTGCAAGGCTAAAAACTCAAAGCAATTTGCTAAAGTTTCGTCAACATTGAGTTCCAATCCATAAGCACAGTTGCCAATACATGGAAAAAGATGCAGTGCAGTGTGTCTACGGAAAATGTCGTTTAAAATTAAACTGTGTTCTGTTCTGGCAATAAAAATTGAAATGACTTACTAATGTCCCAGCGGGTATGAAGAAGTCTTTAACAAACGAGTCCTGATTAGTGTAATGAGCAACTGCCAATGGAACCAGAGTGCGCCAACGGTAAAGCTCATGAATTGTTGCTTCAACGTAAGGAAGTTTCGGCTGATCCTGTAGTGTTGGTAATCTGTCTCTTGATATCACTGAATCAATCTCTTCCTGCAATTTCTTCTGAATTTCAGGATTATTAGCAAATGCCACCATCGCCCATCTCATAGTAGTGGCACTTGTATCTGTTCCTGCTGCAAAGAAATCTCGTAGAATGAAGTTCAGTTCTTCAGGATCGTAGTCTTGTCCTTCTCTTTTGATGAACTCAGAAACGAAACACTTTTCGTTGGTTTGAAGACTTTTGTCGATTTCAGTTTCAACTTTCTCGGAGATTTTTTTCTGGCACGATTTCATTTCAGGAATCTTCCTTTTGAAAGGCGGAACGAATTTAAGAAAAGGAGCTATATCAAATATCATATCCATAAGATGAGCGTAGCGATCATTTTCAAGTACAAGCTCTGAAATTCCGTGATTATAATCTTGTCTTGAACCAAACAATATGCTCATAGCAACATTTGAAGCTACGAGAAAGAAGAGTTCTTTTGGGTCAAAAGGTTTTCCTCCTGTTTTTCTACCAAAATCAACCATTGCCTCGACTTCTCTCATTATTCTCTCCTCCATTATACTCTTATCTCCAAATCCAAATTCTTTTAAGACAGCCAACGAATTCTTATGGATTCTCTTCAATTCTGGAGAAGGGCTTCGGAATACTATACCTATAATTCATTTATAATGTAACAATTCTAAAGTATCACCAGAAAAATGTGTAAGGGCATTGCTGAAATGACTCTTTTTAGCCTAATTTATAAGAAATATTTCCAAAATGTTTTAAACTGTTCTTTCGATAAACTAATGGCGACAATCAGTTATCAAAGTAAATTGGGCCAAAATATGTTTATCGTTTACCTTTTGAGCTTGGATTTATCAGCTTTTGCATAAATATCTCTGGCCTTGATGAGAATGATCGTGAATTTCTAACAAAGGCTTCTTCTATTACTTCTTTGTTGTTCAACGTTAGCACCAATCTAAAACACAACGCACACTGTTAAATCAGGCTCGCCATTGGAGGACGCTATGTTCACCAATGACTTCAAAAGGTCTTTGTGCAGCGTTTCAAGTAACTTCATGTTCCGTCCGATCTCATTCGATTTTTCCTGACCTGGGTCATTAGTACATATTTTCATTAACTTATTTTTGCAAACTGCTATGGACGCGTAATTTGTGAATGGGACATGCAATTTCATGCGATGCTAATTTCTTAGAATGCTTCAGTACAATTCTGTTAAAGTCTTGCATCCAGTTACAACGCAATGTACTGTTACTTAGTTTTATAAAAAAACATTAGTCATTGGAACCTGAATCTTACTTGCCGCCAACTCGAAATGTAAATATTGGACCCAGTTCACGAGATTTTTCAGTGAAAAACTTTGCAATGTTGTCAAACCCCCGAAGAAATGGCAAAGATCCAACGATAGGAAGAGATGGAAGTGAGGGAGGGAGGCGATGACTTGGCTGCTTCTTTCCTTTCCATTTTCCGAGAAAGATTAACGAAAAAAGGAAGATGATGAAAAACACCAGAATGTACTCGGATACCATCGTTTAGACTTCGATCTACGTGAAGTTGGCAAAGCTATTTCAAACTCGTTTGCTACAATAGACCAGAACATAATATGCGTACATAGTTAGAAAGCTTTTCTAAACAGAGCCCGGCACTTTTATGCAGTTTACTGTACATTACAGGTACTGCCAAACTTCAAGCATAGTATTATTTTAATTACAGCGTTTTAGATATACAGTACCTTCAGTAGGTATACAGTACCTACAGTAATGACATATTTGCATGACGATACTTTGTACTATGCTTTTGCATTTAAAGAATAAAATACATGTACAGTATATGAGAGATACTGTAATGGCTGCCATGTATATCCCTTTGCTATCGCTTCAACATACAGTTGAACTTTAACTCTTTAACTGCCATTTCCATTTCAAAGCTATCAATCCTTAATTATTTTGTTTACAAGCTAATAAACAGCCCTGTTTCTACGATCCGTTGCTATCCCTTCAACTTATAGCCTAGTTAAACTTTAACTCTTTAACTACTTATTTACATTGCAAAGCTATCAATACTTAATTATTATTCTGTTTTCGAGCTAATAAACAGCACCGTTTCAACGATATGATCGAGTAATGCGATTGCCTTTTCTCTTTTCAAACTGTGACAGAAAACAGGACAACCAAACAGCATGTACAGTATGCCTATCTGGCTCTTTTAAATACTCGTTAATTTAATATCAGACTTTGCACACTGCGTGATAGACACCGGGATCCTTTAAAACAGACTTTGGTCCCCGTTTTGATTGCTTTATAGTCTACACCACATACTGTAAAGCACTCACTGCGACTTCAACATGTTGCGACTTTAATAATTTTAAGTCTAATTTTTAAACTGTTCTTTCCTAGACTATACTCTGTCCTTGAAATAAATTGTCATCTGTGTTTGAGAGATAGGCAGGAAATAGAAATTCGTATAACCATATTATGTGAATTTAAATGATTTGGAATACTGTTGGCTAGTGATCAGGTTAAACTTTCAAAGTTCATTGCTTCACTAATGTACTTGCATACGGGGTCAATGTCCTTCCCCGACATATCTTGTGTCATGATTTTAATGTTTTAAAACTTAGCATGATTTAAAGTGGCTTAGAAGGCATTACTGCCTGTGTGGAAAGCCACTAGGGGCACTAACGGGGCTTGAACCCGCTCCGTCAGCCTGACGCTCCAGCACGTAACCCACTCTGCCATCTTCCGCCCCCCCAAGTTAATCGGTTCTTTTGTGTACTTGAAATAAACTGACATTCAGTGGCGCAAACCTGGTCTGAAAACGGTCATGTCCAACTTTCTCAACACAAAACACATCGGCTTGTCATGGCTTTTTAGAACGTTAAAGATGAAAAAAGTAAGAAAAACTAGCGATGACAACCATCACGTTTTAAAGCATTTTTAGCAATAAACGCCCATGTTCACAGCATTAAGGACATGACCTCTCCAAAAAATACTCATGTCAAGACATGAGGACATGGGTAGTAGTTTGCGTCCATGCTGACAGTGACGTATGAGAGACCATTATATAGCACCATTAAAATTCGGACGAAATTTTGTGCAACCATGTGCAAGTGTGAATGGTATACAGTTTTGTTGACTATAGTGATCCCATTAAAACAGGATGTTAAGATGAATAGTCTAAACTTGGTCACAGTGTTGCCCGTGAGCGCCCATTGTCGTGGATTCAAATATTGTTAAAGCAGAAAAGGACTAGCTTATAATATGTGAAGTCATTTTAATTGAGGTTCACAAGGCATCATTAGCTTCAGTGGCGTAGCGAGGGAGGGGCAGTGGGGCGAACCGCCCTATGGGCGGAATTTTCGGGTTTTGTATATAGGCGGACATACTCGGCGATTTTTTTTGCTTGCAAAGATTTTTCTGATGTTGAATGAAGGGGCGGCACCAATGTGTCATGGCGGCATTTTTCGGTTTTAATAAAGATTAAAAATGCGCCGATTATTTTGCTTATCAGGATTTTAGATCTTTCGTGTGTTGTGTTTTTTCAACGCGAAAGGCGGCACTTTTTATTTTTCGCTCCAGGTGGCACTTTGCCTCGCTACGCCACTGATTAGCTTGAGGTGTACAATCAGACTACAGGTTCGCATTAAGCCATAAATGCGACCCATAGGGTCGGTCGGAGTTTATCAGTCAACTCCTGTTGTGATTGAGACATCGCCATCGGTAGCAAACTAGCGTCGAGACGTAATCCCCCGTACGCTCATTCTACTGTAGTGTGTCGCGGTCATACTAAACGGATACAAATGCCATAGTCTGTTTACACCTCAAGCTAATCATTCCTTGTAAGTCTCACGTATTTAACATCTCTTATAAGTGACTCCTTTGTAAAGCGCTCTTGACTTTAGCTTCAGTTATGTTACTGCGCTATATAAATTGTCGTAGATAATAATAATAATAATAATAATAATAATAATAATAATAATAATAATAATAAGAAGAAGAAGAAGAAGAAGAAGAAGAAGAAGAATAACGTCCCAGATTTGAAACTAGGTCCTTTGTGCTGTAACGAGATTCGAATCCACAGCATTGTGCGCTGTAGGACAAAACCCTGACGGGGCATGACATATAAACCAGGGGTATTCAACTAAATTTAATGAAGGGACAAATTTCTATGACTGGTGCTCGATGGTCAGATGCAAAAATTTTAAAGTTAAAAATATAGTTCATAAGTTATACTATCACTGTTATAGAAAATAGGAAACAATACTGTACATTTAAATATATTTCGTATGTATTAGAAAAAAGTTATCGATCGTTTCAGTATTTTCTCGGGCCATTTAACAGCTCCTGGTGGGCCGGATCTGGCCCGCGGGCCGCCAAAGGAATGCCCCTACTATAAACCAAGTTACATTCTTGTTAACATCTTGTTTTGCTTCAGGGAGATAAGATTCTGTAGTCTGTACCACCGTGCTCGGTGTTTTGTACGCAACGAACGACCGTTGAAACGCGTGTAGCTGAGCTGAACATTCGCATACATCTCAGTCACAGAGGCGAAGGACATGCAGAATATATATATATATATATATATATATATATATATATATATATATATATATATATAGCATATAGGTCTACATGTGCAATTGTGCATTAGTGAGACAATGAACTTTGGACGTTTAATGTGATCACTGAACTGCAGTCAATAACGCTACAAATCATTCACATTCGCGCATGGCTAAAAAACCTCGTCTGGCTTCTAAGAGATCTCTCAGACACCACTGTCAATTTAGTTCAAGGACAGAACATAGTTCGCAAAAGAACTGGCTAGACAGACTTTTAAAATGTTGGCAAACTATTAAAGTCGCAATGAATGCCATATTTGAAGCAAACTAAACGTTACGCCTATCACAGTTTGCGTATCACGTAGTGTGCGAAGTCTGAGAGAATTAACTGGTTCCCAAAAGCGTCAAATAACTGTCAATATTTGTTTGTCGTGTTTTTCAGTTACAGTTTTAACAGAGACAAGGTCATCGGATTGTTATCGTCTTCCATAAAAATACTTTACCGCGACTGCCTACCTGGATCTACAACCTTGGCCACTACGGACTCTACGGATTACGGACTTTGGATTTTACCAGGATTGAGAGCTCGTTATTCGTGAATGAGCTGGTGCACTACGCCCCAAGTTTTTGGTTAGCGCTATAGAAATTTCGCTTTACTTACTTATAGGCTACTAAATGACAGCTTAGAAAAAGTGCTGTTTGCTGGCTTGAAAACAAGAATAATTATAAATTAATTATATTTATAACTTTGAAACGGGATTAGAGCTTTAAAAAGTATAGCAAAGAGATGTATATACGGCAGATATCCTTCACATTCTTCATTCGCCAAAAGCACAAAAACCATACAATGTATCATCAGGCAGACATGTGAATCAGTGGCGGCTCCACAGGGGCCCTGGGGGCCCGTGCCCCCTAATGAGTGCCTGCCCCCCCCCCCAGTAGCCCCCTGTTGGGATCCTATACTTAATACTACATACCTAATAATAAATGGTTTGGCCCCCCATGATTAGAAGTTGCCACCCCAACGCCCCCGCCCCCACTTGCCAAATCCTGGAGCCGCCTCTGATGTGAATACTGTAAAGAAAGCATACGCAAAACAGCGTTAGTAAAATCTTACAGTGTTTGAGGTATGACCGTATATTAGTAGAGTAAACTGTATCAAAATCCTTCAGTTCTATTCAGAAAAGCTTTCTAGTATACGTGTACAGTACCTATATGTTCTGATCTATTACACTGTATAGGAAACGAGTTTGAAACAGCTTTGACAATTCCACGTGGATTAAAGTTTGAACGATGGTAACCGTGAACATTCTGGTGTTTTTCATCATCTTCCTCCTTTCGTTAATCTTGTTCAGAAAATGGAAAGGAAAGAACCCGCAAAGACATCGCCTCCCTCCCTCACTTCCATGTCTTCCTATCGTTGGATCTTTGCCATTTCTCAGAGGTTTTGATAACATGCCGAAATATTTCATGGAAAAATCTCGTGAACTGGGTCCACTATTTACATTTCGCGTTGGCAGCAAGTAAGATTCTGCTTCAAATGAATGATATTTTTAAAACTAAATAAATGTACGTCTGATTTGACCATATGTAATACTTGAACATAACTTCACCGACGAAAATAAAAGAATAAACTGTATATATATATCACATTCTAATTGATTAACATTGTTTTTATTTTGAATTTATTTGGTGAATTATGAATTCAGAACTGTACGTAAACCGTAATAAACGTTTTTGCGCTTTTTATTTTTCCCACATGTTTTAAGCCTTTTAACGGTGCCAAGAGCTGAGATTAGGAGCGGTACCGGTTGAGAGATGGAAGCGGTACCAAGTGGTACCAACAGTAGAGATAAGGTGGTACCAGTGATACCAGCGGTATCAGCAGCTAAGGAGAGTGGTACCAACGGTACCGAGAGCGAATAGGAGGTTGGTACCAGGGCCCAGTGATGGGCAAGATACTATTTTGAAAATAGTATTTCTATTTTGAAGATAAAAAATACTATTTTATTTTCTATTTTAAAAATACTTTTTAAAATTATTTTATTTCATTATTTTCAATATAGTTTTAAAAGTATTTGTGACCTTAAAAAATACTTTTCCAAAAATACTTTTTCAAAATACAAATTTGAGAATTTTATCTAAGTTTGTTGTCAACTTGTAAGGCTAACAGACTTACACTGTTCTTGTGAGTTGTTCTCGTGTTCAACAGTTCAGGAATTATTCTAACTTTGCCGAGGAACTGACATTTGCGGTTGGTTTTTTAGTTTTTACTGGCCATAATGGACGATGGACTGTGTTGAATCTGCTGCTGTAGAAAACCTTAATACAATATTGTGATGCATTGCAAGAATCAATTTATTGACGTAAGGCAAAGTATTTTACGAAAGTATTTTCCAAAAAGTATTTTGAAAATACTATTTTATTTTGTATTATGCAAATACTTTTGTAAAGTATTTCATTTTGTTATTTTCAAAATACATTTTTGCACTATTTTATTTTCTATTTTGAAAATACTTTTGAAAAGTATTTTGCCCATCACTGCCAGGGCCGTAGGAAGGTCGGTACCAGAGCTATAGAGTGGCACCAGTGACGACGAAACCAGCGTTATTAGGAGTGAAAGAGGTTGGGATACCAACCAGTGTTTTATACAGGCCTGTTAGGAGAGGAGATTTTTCCTCACAAAACCTCAAAATCCCCCCCCCCCAAATCCCAGCACTTACACAAATTTTGCATTGAACTGTGTCTTTTCCCCTCCAACCAAGTCGACTTTCCCTCCGAACGCCTCAATTTTCCCCCTAAAGGCTTAGAGTCTGGATAAAGCACTGGGTACCATCAACATAGATAGAGAGGGACCAAAGGCGTAAGCGGTACCAACGGTACCAGGAGACAGGACGGTTGGTACCGAATGAAGCTAGAATAGTATTAGAGATATAAGAGATGCTATATAGAGCGATCATTGTGTGGAGGTACCAGAGAGCCGAAGAGAAGACTGGAAGAAAGGAGGCGTATAGTCCTAACTGTACGGGCGAAAATCCTAAGCCTAATATCCTTGGCCGGACGACCACGTGTCTTAGTTGAACAATTAAAAAATATGTAGCGAAAAAATCTCATGGCTGGTCCAGAGAGATAGATAGATAGAGAGGAGAGAGAGAGAGAGAGAGAGAGAGAGAGAAGAAATGCTAAAGCTCTAAAACGAATGAAATGATCCCGCGATTCGCCACAGAAGTAAAGCCTGCTAATGGTAATGCTTCACTGGCGAACTTTGCCGGCGAATTTACCCGGCAAACAAACCCGCCGGCGTTTAGTCTTGTCTGGAAGCAAAAAATAAGCCACGCCTACAAACGCTGATGTAGCTCACATTTTAAAGATGGCTGACGAGGAATTTGTCGCTTTTTTATGTGGTTTAATGTTGACGGTTATTGCATCCGCACATGCATTATCGGGAAGTTTCATTATTATTAGGCCTACTGACATAAAGCCAGCCAGTGGAGCAGCTGCCATTTGAAACCGGCTTATCATTTAATCGGTTTTGCCCGCCAGTAAATTCGCCAACAAAGTTCGCCGACAAAGTTTGCCAGTGAAGCACCTCCTCAAGCACGCACACGCAGTGTCGTCCGTTGTGGCAGACAAGATGGCGAACTCGAAGAAGACGACCGATGGAAAAAGTCCCAGAACAAGCGGAACAATAAAGAGTACGGCGAAAACTGCTCGTAAGTCGACGACTAGGACGCAGTCTCCACACAATTGGCACACAAACCAAGCGCAGGACGTCGACAAAATCCACAGACATGACGGCATGGGTTGTCGACGGGGTTGGATTGGGTTGGGTCTAATTGGGTTGTGTCAGAAATGTCCATGTTTATGGTGGGTTGGGGTGGGTTTTAAAAAAATTGTCCTATTGTCCATGTCTGAAATACCAAGAACGGTGACAATCCTAGACACGCAAACACGTGCTGGCAACCGGAAGTCTACCGGAACCGGAAATAGCGATAACGATAAAACAATAACAATAGGCTAGATGGTGTATATGGCAATCGAAAATATGCCTTGTATGATCTTTGTGACAGCGACAGACATACAGAGCCCTACACTGTAAACGAATTGAAACCCGGCATCTGGTTCGCTATTGCGATTATTCGATGCTCAGAAGTGCTCATGATAACTGGATTTTAGTTTACTGTTTAATGTGAACTTGATTTGGCGACAACTATTTATCTTTGAATGCTGTGTTTTAGATTGGTGCTGACGTTGAACAGTAAAGAGGAGATAGAAGAGGCTTTGGTTAAAAGGTCAAAGGCATTCTCTTCAAGGCCAGAGATATTCATGCAAAAGGTGTCAAATCCGAACGGAAAAGGTAAATGCATAAAAATATTCTGATCTCCTTCAATTTCATAATTTACTGTCACTATTAGTTTCTCGAAAGAGCAGCAAAAGGCTCTTTCTAAAATATTATTCGTATTATTCGGTTAGAATGGGGCATTTCAGCAATGGCATTTTACATATCTTGCTATTAATTTTACACTAGATCCCGTTTGCTTAAACTCTCCTTTTCACGCTCTCTCTCTCTCTCTCTCTCTCTCTCTCTATATATATATATATATATATATATATATATATATATATATATAGTATATAGGCCCTATAATGTGTTACATATATTACATATATAGGTATAGGGCATACATATTAACATATCGACAAAGGCATATTATCAACACCCTAAAAATTTGCAGATGACACTAATCTATACAGAGAAATTGGCTGTGAATAATTGATGCCTAGACATTACAGAAGGATCCAAAATAACTTTCTCAGTGGTCGAGGACTGGCAAATGTATTTTATGTTGACAAGTGATCAGTGATGCGCATCGTTGTAAGACAGAAAGAAGAGCAAACATGTGAATTATGTGGATAGATTTTAAAATGTTCAACTGTATTGTAGATTTCAGCAAAGGTGAAATCCCACTAAATCGCTTAAAATCCATTTATTGTTACTTGCTGTTATTGCTCTACGAAGGTCCGGTGATTAATAATTTGCAGGGATTGGATTCAGAGACACATCCCCGGAATGGAAGAGAATCCATAAGAATTCGTTGTCTGTCTTAAAAGAATTTGGATTTGGAGATAAGAATATAATGGAGGAGAGAATAATGAATGAAGTTGAGGCAATGGTTGACTTCGAGAAGAAAGACGGGAGGAAAACCATTTGACCCAAAGGAACTCTATCTTTTGCTAACATCAAATGTCATGATGAACATCTTGTTTGGTTCAAGACGTAACTACGATCTTGGAATTTCCGAACTGATAGTTGAAAGTGATCACTACAGTCATCTTATGGACTTAATATTTGATACAGCGCCTTTTCTTAAATACATTCCACCTTTCAGCAAGAAGATTCCTGAAATGAAATCTTGCAGTAAAAAAATCTACGACAATGTTGAAACGGAGATCGATAAGAGTCTTCAAAGCAACGAAAAGTGTTTCGTATCTGAGTTCATCAAAAGAGAAGGACCAGACTATGATCGAGAGGATCTGAATTTCATTCTACGAGATTTCATTTCAGCAGGAACAGATACAACAGCGAGCACAATGGATTGGGCGATGGTGGTTTTTGCTAATCATCCTGAAATTCAGAAGAAACTCCAGGAAGAGATTGATTCAGTGATACCAAGAGACAGATTTCCAACAATGCAAGACCAAAAGAAACTCCCTTACGTTGAAGCCACGATTCACGAGCTTTACCGTTGGCGCACTCTGGTTCCAATATCAATTCCTCATTGTACTCATCAGGACTCAACTGTTAAGGACTTCTTCATACCCGCTGGGACAATAGTAAGCAATCAGTTATTTCGATGCAAGAACCCATTTTTCTGAAAAAATATTGCGGACATCCTGTGCCTCGATAGTTTTTGTGTTAACGACAGTGATGTATTTAAAGGGGCAGGGGGCGGTCCGCTTGGAGCGGCACAAAAACCTTGGCGGCAATTTTTTTCTCTGCCTGGGCTATAACCCACTGACTGTCATTGCACACGTAGACAGGCTCACACAAGCGCGCAGGGGTCTTGAGTTTAAACTATTCTACTCTGCTTCGTTCAATTTATTGGCTGCTTAATTAAGATCATAGGCACTTGTGAAATCGTTCTCAGTGTTGTACTGTTGAACTAAATATTTAAAATCCCTCAGAACCAAGTACGTAATAACCGTGAAAATTAGGCTTCAGATTTTGCATCAGATTTATGAAAAATAGTTCTTATTGTTTCATTATAATAGGTATATCCAAATCTGTATGCTGCACACAATGACATAACAGTGTGGAAGGACCCGGATGTTTTTCGACCGGAACGATTTTTAGACAAAGAAAACAACGTCTTCGGCCTCGATCGAGTCATTGCGTTTTCTCTCGGTTAGCATACAACATATTCATATTGCTTACAGTAGTAGGTTACCAATACATGAATGTGTCACACACTACGAACACCACATTGCTGGTACGGGAAGTTGTGATAGAAGGAAAATAATTATAGTAATCGGTAAGAAGCGTGAATTTAAAGTTTAAAGTGTTTAAATATTACAAATCTCTTAAACGCATCTCTAAGCAGTCTAGGATGCCCAAATTGTCGAGCGTTGTCAGTCTAGCGTTGGCATATTATGTATTTACATGTAATTAGGTACTGGTTCATAAAACGAGTCAGACATTTTTTTGATTGTCTGAGTTAATTAAATAAGATCTTTTCTTTATAATATTTAATCCGATCTAACCATTTTTTTCAATTTTCCACGCATACAATCTTCGTTGCCCCCTAGTCAGAACCGAGAGTGTCTTCCTGTAGAAACTTTGCGTCTCCCTATTCCCGAACCCTGGCTACGCCACTGATTTCACTCTTTATTGATACTTTAGGTCGACGTTCATGCACCGGAGAAACTTTGGCTCGAGCGGAGATTTTTCTTATTATGACCAGTTTTCTCCAGCGATTTACCGTTCTTCCGCCAGAGGGCCAGGACAAAATATGCGACCAACCTATTATGCCAGTGAAGGCACTATTACTTCCGAAGTCATTCTCCATACGGTTAACGGAGAGACAATGAAGATAGACGATGATTTATTTGTTTGCATTTCAACGTAATCGAATAAAATAAGTTTTGCAATCGGCTGTGGAATATTTTGCACAATGGCAGTTTGTAGGCCTATGTATAAACAAACATCTATCCCCAACGCTCCGCTGTAAAGACATCAGAGCTTCTTTTTAAAATGAACATTACATATTCTGCTGTAGTAGGCGTATATAAATAAATAAATAAATATATCAGCCTATATATATATATATATATGTGTGTGTATATATATATATAATATATACTGTAAAATTTGCATTGAACTACTGTTGTCATCTGACTGCGTTCAAATATTGTATTTAGTTGAGGTATTATAATCCTGTATTGACTATAGTCGATTTTCTATATGAAATTAAATTCTTAGTAAGTTTTTTTGTGTTCTAAATCTAAATCAAGTAAGTAAGTAAAATCTCGTTAATTTCTATAGCGTTTTCAAAAGCAGCATCGAAGTAGCTTCCTTATTCATAGGCGCTTAATCTTAGTATGAAGTAGCTATAGCCAAAGGTGGAGTCATTCATGCAGGGTCATTTAATCAAAATGGCCATTGTGGTTGGGACTTTGCAGCTATGGAGGAAATGATTTTTTGAAGAGAAATGGTTTGAGTTTAGAAAGAAAAACTTGAGGAGATGCTGCAAGAAGTGAAGGAATTTGTGACTCAGAATTTGTTGTTTGACCATGGTGTAGACAGCGGAGGGATGCTGGAATTGAGTTCCAAAGTTGTGGTACAGCGTTTGAAAAAGCACGGTTACAGTAAATCCATTGAGAAAACTTACACTCTTTGCCGAATGTTTGAAGGTTTTAGATATTTTTGGATTTCGTTGAGCAATCTCGACCTATTTCATTTATTTATTAATCAATGATCAGAAAGATACACATGAAGATTACTCATGAAGAGAATACTTTCATACGTCAACCTGACATTATTTATTATGTCGATTTGATGACATATGCGGCTCCCGACTCAGATCTCATGCGTCCTCTGTACCATAAAAAGCAGCATCCTACAGTGGCGGCTCCAGGAATTCTTGGTGGGGATGAAAAAATTTATAGGAAGTTGGTGGGGGATGCAATGTGAAGAAGAAAGGACAAAAGAAAAGAGACAAAAAAGGTCATTGTTAGTGTTTTGCCAACTAAATGTTAATAAACCTTACAAAAAAGGCCGACAAGCAAGAAAAGAAGATCGTTCGCAGTATTTTTCACTAACTTTAAAAAAAACAATCGATGAAACATAATAACCAGTTTTTTCCACAAATAGATTCCAGCTTCTATCGACCATCGATAGTTGTCAAGTTCATTAATCTTGTGGCGGTATAAAAGACACGATCTAATATTTGTTATGATATAACGAAGCTATAAATAATAACAATGCCAGCAATGTGGTCTTTTCTCTTTGAAATAAAAGACACCGCCTAATAACGTCTTCTGTTGTTGATAATAGTTCAAAAAAAGAAAGTGCAACATCTCATAATTAAGTCCAGCGACATCATATATCAAATAGTCAGTAGGCGACAGATTTTTGAAGGGCTTGACAAAAATTCAGCGTTAAGAGTAATGTGTCTCTCCAGTAAACAAGGCTTCAAAGTTTAAATGAAGAACACTCGCGTTCTGCTGTAAAAACCTATTCAGACGTCTGCTGTAAGTTCACTGACACCATCATCGTTCATACAGAGGCGCCGGCTTGTCTGAAGGAAGCAACACTGCTCTCTGGGTCCTATGGTTATAAAAAGCTCTTCTGACGTTGGCCTATAGCAGAACTAGATACGTGTCTCTCAGACTAGACTACTGTCCGTTTAAGAGCAGGGACAGAAAAAGTTCACAAATAAACCCAAAAATATTAAAGTCGCAGAAAATGTCACATGTAAGCGTACTGAATAAAGCAACTTAAACAGTTTCAGTCTCCGTATGTCGCAGTGTGCTGAATCTGATAGAGTTAGCTACAGTAAGCTTAGCAGTAAAAGCGTCAGATCTCTGCTAATAGTTGCTTGTCGTGCGTTCTGTCACAGTTTGAGAAGAGGAAACGAAATCGATCGATTGATTACTCGATCAAATTCTATAAACAGCACTGTTCATCGGCTTGAAAACAGTATAATTATAATTAACTTTGCTATGCAAATAGTTTTCAAAGAGTTACATTTTAAATAGAGATTAATTGAAGCTCTTCTCTTGCGTGCCTTGTATAAGCCAAAAGCACAATCAACGCAAAAGCAATCTCATGCATAAATTTTAATGCTGTAATCAGTGGCGGTTCCACCATGTTGATGACTGGGGATGCATCCCCCACCGGGGTTCCTGATGACCTTTTTTGCTTGTCAACCTATTTTCCAGTTTTAAAAAAAATAGTGAAAAATACTGCAAATGACTTTTTTCTTGCTTGTCGGCCTTTTTGGCAAGGTTTTTTAAAATTTAGTGAGCAAAACACTACTAACAATGACCTTTTCTCTCTTTTTTTTCTTGTTTTTCTTCTTCACACTTTGCATCCCCATCACCAACTTCCCAAAAAAATTTCATCCCCCCACCAAGAATTCCTGGAACCGCCACTGGCTGTATTGAATGAATATGATAAATTGTGCTTGAGGCATGGCTACAGTAGTAAAGTAACCTGTTTCAAAATCCCTCAGTTCTAATCAGAAAGCATTTCTAGCATGTATGCATTTGTTGTGATTTATTGTAGTAAACCAGTTTGAAAAAGCTTTGCCAATTTCAAGTGGATTGAACTTTAAACGATGGTAACCGGTACATTCTGGTGTTTTTCGCGATCTTTGTCTTTTCGTTAATCTTTCTCGGAAAATGGAAAGGAAAGAAGCAGCCAAATCATCGCTTCCCTCCCTCACTTACATCTCTTCCCATCGTTGGATCTTTGCCATTTCTCCGAGGCTTTGACAACATCGCAAAATTTTTCACTGAAAAGTCACGTGAACTGGGTCCAGTCTTTACATTTCGAGTTGGTGGAAAGTAAGATGATTCAATTTCAAATTATTAATATTCTTCTAAAACAAAATAATCACAAACAGTGGCGGTTCCAAGAACTCTTGGTGGGGAATGGGGATGCAATGAATTTCTAGGAAGATCCCGCCAATTGTCAGATGAATTACATGTAAACGGTTTAGAAGAAATCTGTAGATTTGACTTATAAAATATAATGTTCAGAATTGACAATGTATAAAAGCCATTTTAGTCTGGTTGTACAAAGTCATAGTGCAAAATCGAGTTTTCTATTGCTGGAAGCGAATTTATCGATGACATTGTCTATGAATATGTTCATATCTTTGTGGATATACGCATTTTTGGTGGGCCGGTGGGTGATGCATCCCCAGTCATTCCCAACGTGGAACCGCCCCTGAGTACACATCTGGTTTTATCCAGTTCTGAGACTTTAACTGAATTGTACTGACTCTAACTATGATATAAACAAAACTATATCTACCACACTGTAGCTAATTGCAAACTATCACGTTCACGCCCAGAATCAGCATAACCTGGGTTGCCATTGCTATTATTCGATCCCCCGAGGTCCCAGTGGCGTAGCTAAGGGCGCTAAGGGAGCAGCCGCTCCTGTGGGACATTTTAAGAAAGGATGCGCCTTTTGAGAATGCGATAAATTTAAAAATTAAATCAAACAAACTATCGGTCAGAAATGATAATGTGTCCATTGTATTGGCGGTAGCGCCAATGGGACCTTATTTGCTTGTATTGGGACAATTTCGATGTGACGACGCCTTTATATGTGGATTGAAAATGGTGGCGTATTGTTAATATAATTGTTAATATTGTTAATGCAAATTCCGTTGGCTGTTTTGAGAAGCTCCTAATGACACTTTATTTAACATATCTTATAAGTGACTCTTTTGTAAACCCTCTTGACTTTATTACAGTTATGTTACTGCTCTATATAAATTGTCGTAAGATCAATGATAATAATAATCCCAATAACAAGGTTATTATTTTTGTATAATAATAATAATTTTTCCATTTTTCAAAACTCATCGCAACTGTCAAAACTGTATTTCAATTGAGTGATCGCGACCTTTTTTTCTAATTGCTGACGTTGAACAATGTAATATGTATAGAATTTCCTGTTTTTCACGATTATTTGAAAAAAGTGAAATTTATTGACGTCAATAAATCTTGAGCCCCTGGTAAACAATAAACATCGTTTTAGCAAGCTTTTCCGAAAATCATTTGGTCGAAGTTACAAATTTTTCTAAAATAATTAATGGACCAATAAAAATAGATGCGAATTTTTGAAAATGGTTTTCGTATTGTTAACATTCACGCCGATTCCTCTGATGTCAAAACCTGAACATGTCAATGTCAATGAACCATTAAATTCATTAATCATTGTGTATTATAACTCTTATTTCAACTGTAATCGGCGACCATCTCCAGCTTAACAACCTGCATTATGTTTTAGATGAGCTGACCAATGTGCTGACGTTGAACAATAAATGGTCTCATATAGATAAATGCATTTCCTGTTTAGAAATTCAGATCATTCTCATCAAACCGGCTCAGAGATCATTTATATGTGGTGTTTGCTGATAAAAAAAATTACCCCGAAAGGAATAGATAAAAGGTAAACGATAAACACCGACGTTTTAGTTAAACTATTTAGTTATTAAACAAATTTTTTCAGTTAGACGAAAATCATTTAATTTGTCGAAAATGGTAACAACGTTGGGTGATGGAGGGTTATTAATGCAATGCCCTAAAGGTCGACTCAGCATTTTTCTTGGTGGTAAAATGAGCCTCTTATTTTCTGCGATAAGTCAAACGCAATTCAGAATTTACAGTGTAAGTTCCAAACGGCTGAAATGACTTTGCTGAACGTTATCCAACCAATATAAATGTTAAATAAGCGATATCAGCTATCATGACTCATGACTGCTTATATTTAATTCAACCATTCAAAAACTAAAAAATTTGAAATCAAACTTTAGTTAGTAATCCTATCAATAATAGAAATGTTATCACTGCATCGTTTGATGGTTTCAGACATTTAGCCGCTTATCTTTTTTGTTTGTGTTTCTATGATTTTGTGTTTTGTAAATACAGTAATTCGCGTTTTTAATTACTACCTTTTTTCCATAATAATTATATTCCTTTGCAATAACATTCAGCAGTCTGCTAATGTTCAACCTGGCCAACGCATCCATTTTTCCAGGATGGCCCATTTACTGCAGTTCCAACTAAAGGCATCTGCCCATGTCGGCTTTGCCCTAAGCTAAAGTTTACTATCATATGGGCAAGATCTCTCTATTGGACTTTACTCTTCCCTCTTCTGGAAAATAAAATACTACCTAATATTCCCCATTGAAATTTGACTTCCGGAAACCCACTTTGTCTAAAATATTAACCTCAGGTGACCATTGTGTTAAGATGTGTTTACCACCTCTTGGTAAATTTATGGGCAACTCTCCAGGTACTTCCTAGGGCTAGCCAACCATTATGTTTTCTATTTTCCTGGTCGTGATTTATCTTTTGTGGGCATACCCATGCCCTCTGCCCCACTGGAACGTATTTTCACTTCCCAAGCCATGGATACATCTTCATTCGTTCCACCTTATTTAGTACTCGAGTTTTACCTCAGCAGGCATTTTCCCTCTATGGGACCCAGCAGAGGGCTACACCCTCTCCGGTTTAACCGTCAACTAACTATCGGTGTATACACGCCCGTCACCCTCACGCCCAACCTCCAAAATTTTTGGTGTTGGCTATCAATAAAACAGATTGATTATTACCACTATTCATTTAAAATTTATTTTAAAATGTCATCCATTTTCAGATTGACTCTGTAGTCTACTCATAAAGAACGTCATCCTATCAGTAATGACCTCAGGCAATCTATCTGAAAAATAATTTCGTCACATTAGACTTTATCTTTTCAGGGCCAAACATCTTCAACCTGCCCCCTCCCAAATATTCTCCTGGGTCTAAAGAGTTTAGATGAAACACTTTATATTGCAAATAGTGCCATCAGCAATTTTAGATTTTGTTCATATACGTAAATTGGGCAAAGTTTAAAACAATGTCGATAAATTATAATGACATGATTAGAAAATGACTAGATTACAGAACTTGTAGATTTCATATACTGATATTAAAAGTTAATATTAACTTACCATGAGAAATTTCTTTAATGGTTTTATAAGAACTAAATTCTTGGGAATTATATCTAAAATTGGGGAAGATGCAATTATGGATTTTTATAGTAGCTAGCTGACTGGCTATAGCTATCCTTTGAAAGTTGTGCAAATTGGACCTCCACTAAACCGTGACCTTTAGCACTTGCATACGCCAGACTGTATCTGGAAATCAAATTATTACACGTTGTGATGTCGCGATGTAAAAAAACTGGCCGTCACCCGCCGGAGCCCCTCCATATCGCGGGGCCCTAAGACGCGTAACTGCAGTGGCGGCTCCACCGGGGGTCAGGGGCCCGTGCCCCCTATTGAGTGCCTGCTCCCCAGTAGCCCCCCAGTTGGGACCCTATACTTAATGCTACATACATTAAACAACAAATGGTTGGCCACCATGATTAGAAGTTGCCACCCCAACGGCCCCCCACTTGCCAAATTCTAGAGCCGCCACTGCGTAACTGTACCTTAAAACTGCCATAGTTTCGTTATTCAAAAATTTCGTATCTTTTAATATCTATGGCCATCATCATTTTAGGTAATGACATCAATTTCATTTTCTAGCAGACACATTGCAAAACATCATTTTCTACCATACCTACTCATTCACGGCCAAAACAATTCCAACTAAATGAAAATGCTATCGAATTCTAAGAGACCAGTGGCGTAGCCAGGATTTCCGGAAGGGGGTTTGGATTTGATTTTTGGTCGTGACCAACACCAACTTTTGGAAAAGTTTGACAAGCAAAAAAGCGTTATCACCTCCGGTTTTTCTTGGCAAGTAAAAAAGTTATCTCCAGTTTTTTCCCTGACAAGCAAAAAATCTCTTCACCTCTTCAGCACCGTTACATTCTCTGCCCAAGGGCGGAGTTCACCTCAAGGATCGCCTAAAAAATTTTAAATGCATGGAAACTCATTTTAAATTATATTTTTCGGCAACCAAAAGGGTTTAGCCCCCAATCCCTCCCCCTTGGCTACGCCACTGTAAACGACGATATTACTGTATTTTCGACGAAATCATTTTCGACGAACGGGTTTTCGACCAAATCAGAGGCGATAAAGTGATATTCGACGAAGTGATTGTCGCCAAAAATCAGCAATTCGCGTTTTGAAAATGTTCTTAGACCATTTGGTTAAAAGACGCGTTTCAGCAATAACCTCCCCTTAGACATGTTTCTTTGTTTTCAAAAATGCGTATTTGCTTTAGTATGGTTTCATTATACTGTAAATAAATTCTAGGTATAGGATTCCGAAGCACGTGCCCGGAATGGAAGAGAATTCAAAGAATTCGTTGTCTGTCTTAAAAGAATTTGGATTTGGAGATAAGAGTATAATGGAGGAGAGAATAATGAGAGAAGTGAAGGCAATGATTGACTTTGGTAGAAAGAAAGGAGGAAAACCATTTGACCCAAAAGAACTCTTAATTCTCGTAACATCGAATGTCACGATGAACATCTTGTTTGGTTCAAGACGTGATTATGACCACGGAATTTCTGAATTACTATTTGAAGTTGATCGCTACGCTCATCTTATCGACATGATATTTGATATAGCTCCTTTTCTTAAATTCATTCCACCTTTCAATAGAAAGATTCATGAAATAAAAACCTGCAATAAAGTCATGTACGATAATATTGCAAAGGAAATCGACAAGAGTCTTCAAAGCAGTAAAAAGTGTTTCGTTTCTGAGTTCATCAAAAGAGAAGGACCAGACTATGATCCTGAAGAACTTTATTTCATTCTACGAGATTTATTTGCAGGAGGAACAGATACAACTGCCACTACTATGAGATGGGCGATGGTCGCTTTTGCCAATCATCCTAAGATTCAGAAAAAACTCCAGGAAGAGATTGATTCAGTGATACCAAGAGACAGATTTCCAACAATGCAAGATCAAACGAAACTTCCCTACGTTGAAGCAACAATTCATGAGCTTTACCGTTGGCGCACTCTGGTTCCATTAGCAATTGCTCATTACACTAATCAGGACTCGATTGTTAAGGACTTCTTCATACCCGCTGGGACAATAGTAAGTCATCAGTAATTTTAATGCCAGACACAACTTTGATTTGAAAACAGACTCCATATGAACACACATCATTGAATCTCTCTAAACTATGACCAGGATTTGAAATACCTACTAGGTAAATGCTGATGAAATTTTCACCGTTTGCTTTGAGTTTTTAGCTATGCAATGGAAGAATTAAGTGTATATCTCTTGTGTTTTGAGGTATTTCCGAATTTGTATGCTGTGCATAATGACTTATCGGTGTGGAAGGACCCGGATATGTTTCGACCGGAACGATTTTTGGACAAAGAAAACAACGTCTTCGGCCTCGATCGAGTCATTGCGTTTTCTCTCGGTTAGCATATACAACGCATCACGTTCGCCAATACTAGGATGTACAGTATAACATACTTCAATCGGATACAGATGCAGATTTCTCAGGCCATCGTCCACAGGCGGTGTACTGTCCATCTAGTGACATGGAAAAATTGTAGAGCCTCGTAGGCCTATTACTCTTATGGGCTGTTAAACCGAGTTCAGTAGGCCTCTATATGTATGTATAATATATATAGGCCTATATATATACATCACTGTTGTAGTAATTTGTTATAAATTATAATACATGAGTTTCTACAGTGGTTTTCACACAGGCCTACTTAATCTCCTAAACCACTTTAAATCACATTATTATTATTATTATTATTATTATTATTATTATTATTAATATTATTATTATTATTACTACTACTACTACTACTACTACTACTAGCTTGAGCAGGAATGCTGCAACTGCACATGTGACCGAGTGTCTGAAAATTCAAACTACGCTGTACCCTGATTGAGCTCCAAAATTGTCGTTAATTTTATTTGTTGCTATTCTTTTTTTCTTCTTAGTCGGATCGAATGTTCCTCTATAGCTACAGTATTGACATTTTCTAATGGACTTCTTTAGAAGTAATGTAATGCAATGTGACATTTGCATAGCGCCTCTTCTATTTCTACTCAGAGGCGCTCCTAGCATTGGAGTCGCAGGGTAAAGTAATGAGACTTTAGCTTTCGCATTGAGCAGAGCGAGGGAGTAAGAAGTGATTCCCGAATGGATGGGTTTAAGGCATTCCAGAGGGAGGGTCCAGTCACTGCGAATGCTAGACACTGAGTAAGAGCAGTGCGTGATCTGGGGACATAAACATTCTTCTGATCAGTGGAGCGGAGCAGGCGATGAGCAGCAGAAGAGGGTGATTTTAAAAGCTCAGTAATGTAAGACGGTGTCTGACTTCGAAGTGCTGCAGAAACAACAATTACTTGTTTGAATGTAATGCGGTCAGAAATCGGAAGCCAGTGGAAAGTGCTCTCTTTCGGTTGTTGCTTCAGTTAAGCTGCGGGCGTTTTGCTGTACAACCCTGTCTAAAGTTGCAAATCTGTTTTCCACTGTCTAGGCCTACCCTCGAGTCGCTAATGTACACCTGGACTTGTTTAAACGTAAAAACAGTTTAACTCAACTAAAATTCAGGAGCTGATAACGAACATGATGACTAGATTTGCTAATTGGCTCCATTGCCGTAGGCCTACTTGCTATATAATGGCAGGAGAAATTTTCTGAGCCCCTGTTCGTAAATGAAATTTATGGCTTTGTCCGTTGTCGCTGGATGTTCAAATCAAATCAAATCATTTTCCCTCCAACTCAATAAGCATGGCACAAGAGCATGTAACAAAGTCAAAAAGAAAAAAGTAAGTTAATAATTATACATCAGTAATTGATGAGTTATTAATTACTAAAATAACATAAAGAACATTGACTATTAATGGAAAGTGAAACATATTGACATAGATTCAATTACTAAAAAATTCAAAAACAGGTCAGATTACTACATGATCTTTTCATATTATTAACAGACATAAGGTTAATATATTTATGGCTTTAGATTAGGTTGACTAGACAATGTTCATTGACAGTAATATAAAAAAGTAGGTAAGTAAGTTAGAGAGTAAGAGTAGGAAAAAAGTTGCTAGAAGGGATAAAAATATCCCGTGAAGTGGCAACTAAAGGTTAGATATAATCATCTAGGAATTAAAGTATGACTAGTTTGGAGTAAGATTAATATTGACCCAATATCTATAAAAGAGTATTTATATAAATATAAGTTACCAGAAAATAGAAGTGATAAAATTTAGAGTAATATTATGCAAAATTAGTAGCTTAAAAAAGAGAAAATTTAAGTCTAGTATTAACAATCCTTAAATTAAGAGTCACAGAAAGAAGGTGAGGATTGAAAGGAGCGTTGGAGGTGGGAAATGATTGAGAACCAATCAAAGGTAAGAGAAGATGAAAAAATTAAAATTATGAGATTTCATCTATAAGTAAGTGAAAGGTAAACATGTTGAAAAGAGTAGGTGGATCTAATTAATTGAGTTGAGAGCATAGAGCTAAAATTTTATTTAGTGAGTATTATAACTGGTTGGAGAGTAAGTAAATTTTTAATTTATTTTTATAGATAAAGAGTTTATCCAAATTTGTTTTGTCATCAGGGATAGTATTCCAGATTCTTGATCCAAAGTATTTAATGGTAAAAAGTCTACGATTGTTTGATGCATATGGGAGGCAAATTTTATTACCTGTTCGAGTGTTATAATTATGTATTTAATTCAAGTTGGTAAAATATTTCTCTAGATAAAATATCGAGGGAGTAGTTTATTTATATATTTATAAATAAAAATTGCTGTTTGATGTTTATGTATATTTTCAATTTTAAGTATACCATTTTTATTAAAAACGTTGGTTGTGTTATTGGGAGTATCGTGTTTAAAGGTTAGTTTCATTGCCTTATTTTGTAAAATTTAAATTTTATCAGTTATAATTTTATGCTACAGTAAGCTATGTAGGAATGTATCATGGTAAAGTTACTGAAGGGCTTTATAATTTAAACATTTTAATGTGTTTAATTATGTTTAGACTTTTTGAAATTTTGTTTTACAAAGTGTCAGTATGTAATTTCCAATTTAGGTGTTGGTCAATTATTATTCCTAAGAATTTGATTGACGTCTGCTGTAATCTTCCGTCGAAACTTGCTGGCTCCACATGGGGAGCCAACGCCACCACTCTGAGACAGGCAGCCCTATCACTCTGCTATTCAACTGCTGAGTACTACTGCCCTGTCTGGTACAGCTCCCCCTACACCAAAGTCGTCGACACTCAGCTGCACTCTGCCATGAGAATCATCACTGGCACTCTACGTCCAACCGAACTGTCATGGCGGCTACCGGTCCTCTCTAACAACTGCCTCCCCCCAATTTGCGTCGCACAGCTGCTGTAGACAAGTTTCTGCAGAAGGTGGCAGAAAATGAAAACAGGCCACTTCATGAGGACTTAACCAATCCGCCTCAACAGCGACTCAAATCACGTCAACCCCTACGGTTGAATAAGGAACCCACCGAGTCGTTGGTCAGTGGAGACTTGATTGGAAGTCGGCCCAGGCGATCAACTACAATCTGGTAGAAGATCCCGCTATCAGACAACCAGGATTCGACAACCTGCCACGTCATCTTTGGCGCCTGTTGAACCGCTTCCGGACAGCGCAGGGTCACTACAAATACTGTCACCGGAAGTGCGGACTGGACGACTCAGATCTGTGTATCTGCGGTGAAGTGCAAACAATGGATCACAAATTAAGTTGACTCTTGTTCTATAACAAGACTCGAGGATGGCGGTCTTCAGGCATTGCACTCAGCTAGTGATGTCGCAGTCGAATGGCTGACTTCTTTCAGAACTTGAAGCATATAATAATAATAATAATAATAATAATAATAATAATAATAATAATAATAATAATAATAATAATAATAATAATAATAATAATGTGATTTATTAAGTTTTATCTTTATTGAGTTAGAATTAATTTTTTTTTTGTGGGGACAAATTTATAAAAGCTGTTTTCTCAAGCTTTAATGTTAATTTATTTATAAAAAACCATTTACTTATCTCTTCCAATTCCTTGTTTATTAGTTTATTTAACTCATTAAAATTTGTATGACTTGCTATTAAGTTAGTATCATCTGCATATAGAAGGTAGTTGAAAAAGGAGGATGCATTAGGAAGATCATTTATATACATAATAAACAGTAGGGGACCTAGGATAGATCTCTGAGGAATACCATGAGTAATATTTTAAAGGTCAGAAGTAGTATTATTTACTTCAATGAATTGCATTCTGTTACTTAAATAATTAGAGAACCAGTTATGAGCTATTCCTCTTATGCCATAATAATTTAGTTTTTGAAATAAAATTTTATGGTTTATAACGTCAAAGGCTTTGGAAAGGTCGAAAAAATACCTATCGTAAATGTATTATTTTCAAAATTTGATGAGATAATGTCAGTTAGATTTAGCAGTGGCATATAAGTAGCTTGAATTGGTCGAAACCCAAACTAATAGGGAGAAAGCATATTGTATTTATCAAAGGTAATTAAAAGTCTATTAAACATTAATTTTTCGAAAAAATTGAAAAAATTGGAAGACTGGAGATGGCCCAGATGGGTCTGTAATTTAATACTTGAAACTTGGAACCTGTTTTATAAATGAACTGGGCACTTTGAAATTCGGCCTAAAGATCATCACTTTCAGATTGCTTTTTCTCCATAGTCTGTCTTGGTGCTTCCTGACTTATATCTATAGTGAACTTGACCTGGTGTGTGTGTGTGTTGTGTTTGTTTATAAACGCGTCCGTATCAAAGACGATGAGCGTCTGTGTGTTTGTCTTTAGCGGTTCGGATTTAGAGGTACACTCGAATATTAGAAACGATGCCATAGAAGTGTGTTATTAAATTATATTAATACTTATTATAAGTTTCATTATAAATGTTCATTATTATTATTCTTTATTATTATTATTTTCTTTTATTATATTAATTTATTATGATTTCTGACTTAGGTCGACGTTCCTGCACAGGAGAAACTTTGGCTCGAGCGGAGATTTTTGTTATTATGACCAGTTTTCTTCAGCGATTTACCGTTCTTCCGCCAGAGGGCCAGGACAAAATATGCGACCAACCTAAGCAGCCAATGGACATATTGCAATATCCAAAGTCATTCACCATGCGGTTGGTGGAGAGGCAATGAAGATAAACAGAACATCATGATAAATAGTCAGTAGCGGTCGAATGCAAAATACAGTAGATGTGTTATTAACCCCTTAGCCGTGTATTTAACTGTAACTCAATGTAAAATGGACGGATATATCCGGGATCCCCAGTTAAGGGGTTAAAAGCTCAATATTTTTGAAAATGACAGTTTATGCGCATAAACAAAACATTTATCCATAACTCTGTGCTACAAAACCATGGCTCTGTTAGAAATGAGCCTTTTACTGTGTATTCCAATGTCGAACATATGTCCTAATGTCGAATATAGACATTTGTGCACGTATATTATACAATACAATTTTCAATGAGTTACTGTTGTCGTCTATGCCAGCACAATGTATTTCAGTCTTGGCTCGGCCAGATGGCGATATTCTATCTTAACCTGATTCCTAAAGCTCCGAGACCAAGCGGCGGCCGGCGACAAGGGAAATGAGTCACTGTTCCTCATGGAATAAACCGGAGCCAGAACGGAACTGGGGACCTCAGGGCTCAGATGAGAATTGGGACTGGATGTCGAGGAGCGGTCTTTCTCAGTGTGTGTGGCCTGCCAGGCAGCCGCGGACACCTCGCCTGATGGCTGTGAAGTAGACTGTGAAACAGACGCCGCCGAACAGGCAGAGTCGATGACGGAAGGCGATCGAGAGACTGAGCGGGAGACGGTCGTAAGCCGGGGTCGCCACACAATATGCAATGAATTCAGACATCTTTTTAGCGTGTAGGGTTTGTCAGAGCATGTGATGTTCAACTGTCAACAAATATTAGCCTACTGTAATCACCTTATTGATGGATGTTGCATAGGTCTATTCAGGGCCGGCCTTACGTTTTGCGGGGCCCCAGGGCGAGCCAATCGCGGGACCCTTCAGCGTACGCAAAAAATTGTGACAAGCAAAAAGAAGGTAATCATAGGCACTCGCGGGGCCCTTCAACCCTTCAAAGGCTTTGCGCGGGGCCTCTAGAAGAGCGGGACCCTGGGCACAGGCCCGGTTTGCCCAGGCTTAAGGCCGCCCTGGGTCTATTGGTTAGCAGTTACAGTAGAAGTGGACACGATTAACCCCTTAACTGGGGAATAAATCTGTAACTCAATGTAAACTGGACGGCTCTGCGCCGTCGCGCCCGGTTAAGGGGTTAACAATTTTCGATGTAAGCTTATATATCGGCATGTCTACGACTGTTTGGATAATTGTTGCCGAATTGTCCCGTTATCGAGATGGGGGGACCTATTTGTCCGGAACTGAATCGGCTGGACCAAGTTATCCTGTTCCGGCTACGTATGTAGTAAGTAAGCAATGTAATAAAGCTCCACTGGTGGGGCACTAGAGGGCCAGACATTCAATAGGGGCACGGTCCCCATGGAGCCACCACAGACAGGTATGTCAGTCCTTGGCCTTGGACCTGGCCATAAGGACAAGTTATATGTCATTGATCCTGATCCTGGTCTTAAGGGTCGAGTCCTTTGTTTGTCATTGAATTCAATCAGTGACTTGGATCACAAAACATCGATGTATTGATTTAATGTTCTAGCTTGTAGGCCAAGTGAATAAGAATTCATTCAAGATAGATTTTATTATGTTTTACGACCTGTGTTTCTGCGACCCATAAAATGATATCACAATATAATGAGAACAGCATGGGGCCTATATTATAATATTACAGCATTTACAGATTGGTTCAATAAAACCAGTAGCCTACTGCCGTGCTTCAATGTAAATATTTCACAACGCCTTCAGTACAGTAGATCCAATAGCTTGAAATTTGGTCTGCTTGACATGACATGACATCTTTATTTCTTTCTCCATAATTTCTTCACAACTTACATAAAATATGAACAAAATAACATGTACATAAGCCTATGGATTATCTAATAATAGCATTGTAACTATAATCAGAAGGTTGAGAAAGAAATAAGAAATGGTTACTGAAGGGATCATGGATCCCACATGAAAGTAACCATTGACATGAAAGTAACTTCTGCGGTATTATACCGTGAATACAGTCATTTAAGTTTCTCTTTCCAATTCCAAATGGCAGCGGCGTCAACTTTTGAAAACCAGGCTAGGGTTAGAACGAGTTCATCCAAAATATCAGCTAATATGTTTCATTGCTAAGATTAGTAGTGCACTTTTCACTAGGGTTCTACGAATCAGAAATTTGCACTCGAATCGAATCACGAATCGAATCGATCGACCTGTCAACTGAGTGTCAAGGTTCGAATTCGAATGGAATCACGAATGGAATCAGTGAGTGCCGTTCTCCGGTTGGGATAGGTGTGTGTGTGTGTGTAATACAGGTTCAGTTGACAGTCAGTGATGGGCACTAGTTGGAAAAAAAGTAGTTAAACTAAACTTTTTCAACTAAATATATGTAGTTAAACTATTATTTTAACTATTAGTTAAAATTTTCAAGAAAAAGTTAAACTAAACTTTTTTAAAGTAGTTAAAATATTTTCAACTATTTTGCAACTTTTTTGTAATTTTTTTTATTATTCGACTCCTTTCAATTTAATACAAAGAAATCGCCGTAATCTATGAAGACTTGCAGTGGCGGCTCCAAGAACTCTTGATGGGGGATGCAATGACTTTCTAAGAAGATCCCGCCAATTGTCAAAGGAATTATATGTAAACGGTTTAGAAGAAATCTGTAGATTTGATTTATAAAATATAATGTTCAGAATTGACAATGTATAAAAGAATTTTAATCTGATTGTGCAAAGCCATAGTGCAAAACCAAACAATAGTTAGTCAGTAAGTATACTATTAGACTAAAGTACTGTCAAGAAATAAATACCAACACATTTTCTCTTAAATTCATCAAAGCCACACACGCAATGTTGGTGGGCTGGTGGGGATGCATCCTCAGTCATCCCCAATGAGGAACCGCCCCTGAAGACTTATGCAGACAGTTATTGCATCAAACAATGTGATTAACTCACTATTAGAAGATTCAAGAACAATGTCAGCAAGACTAGTACAGTTCATTTTCATGCTTCAGTACAAAAAGCAATAAGAAATAAGTAAGTAAAGTAAAGTAAAGTAAAGTAAAGTAAAATCTCGTGGATTTCTATAGCGCCTTAGGAAGCAGCACAACAGTAGCTGCTTATTCTTAGGCGCTCAACCTCTCTTAAAATAGCTGTAGGAAAGGTATGCGATCAGCCAGGCAATAGTCAATATCCGAAGGGCAGTGAGGCTAGGTTGTTACAGCTATGGAGGAAATGATTTAAGAAACAGGAAGGATTTAAGCTTAGACCTGAAGACTTGAGGAGATAGTGCAGGAATTATAGGAAACGGGGACTCAGATTTTATTGTTTGAAAGTGTTCAAGTGTAAACAGTACCGTATAATAAAAAGTTGGCAAAAAAGTAGTTAAACTTTTAGTTGTAACTATTTTAAAAAGTAGTTAAACTATTGCTGTAACTAGTTAAGAAAAAAGTAGTTAAACTATTGCTTCAACTAAATTTTTCCAGTCAAACTAATAGTTATAACTTTTTTAGTTAACTAGTGCCCATCACTGTTGACAGTACAAATGCAATCTGACAGATAGGTCTAATCGAATAGTCTATATCTAAGTACACATGTTTATCAACAAAATCATTGTAATATCACCATACTAGACTACTTGCGCTAGATTTGTTTTAAGCTTTAGCCAAGTTCGAGAAGTCTACTGTTTAGGCTGCGTGTCAATTATAATTATCAAAATAGCAAATCTTTGTTATGCCGAGCCCAACTCAGAGTTTCTGTATTAGTTCTGGAGAGGTTGTAGCGATGTTCTGTTATTATTTGTCCGCCAACAGAATTAACCCTTTCTGAAGTCTAGTGTCGTCAGTAAACTTAGAGTAGACTAAGGCCGTTAAGCCCAATACCAATAGAATCTGAGTGTAGCTGTGTAGCTGACTATGGTGGTGGCTGTAACTTAGACCGGCCAGCAGGCGGAGTCGCGTAAACTCAGCCCATCGCCTGATACAGCAGGCAGTGGCGGCTCCAGGATTTTGGCAAGTGGGGGCCGTTGGGGTGGCAACTTCAAATCATGGGGGCAACCATTTATTGTTAGGTATGTAGTATTAAGTATAGGGTCCCAACAGGGGAGCTACTGGAGGCGCCCGGCACTCTATAGGGGGCACGGGCTCCCCCTGTGGAGTCGCCACTGGCAGCAGGTAGCTGTAGATGCGTGGCATCAGCGACGCCAGTGCAGGGCTTTTTTACCAGATCTGGGATTTTTGGTTTTTGGACCTAGTCTGGGGAGCTGGGCTTTTTGCGGTGGTCTTTTTTGCGGAATCTGATCTTTTATAAAAAAATCCTTAAACTTGATTATTTTTGCAATATTTGGCATTTGAAATCTGAAATTTGACTGTGTTCTGCACTCTTTGCACTCTTTGTATGTGTGTGTTTTAGTGTTTTATAATGATATTTTCAAATCCTCGCAATTTAGTCCGACAAGCAAAAAAGGTCATCAACAATTTTTAGGGGCAAATGACTACTCAATTACCAGGTTTCCAGGTTTGTCCCAGCGAGATTGAAAATTTTCGCAATTTTTGAACCTGGGTTACAGGTTTTTGAGCCCCCTTTCAAATCTGGGCTTTTCTGGGCTTTTTAAAAGACGTAATCTGTTTTTTCAAAATGTTCACTGGCATCACTGCGTGGGATATACTGATGACTCTGCCCGCCAGACAACCTATGTTTTATAAAAGAAATATTTCGCTCCGTGCTGTGCTTAGTCAGTTACCAATCGCCAGGCCTTGGAGAAATAAAGAAGTTAAATGCGTGTCAGTATTTTCTTTTCATATGATTCTGACACACAAACTCTCTTGGCCGCCACCAGACCTCCAGACGACCTAGAGCTGCATCTATCAGTTATAAGCAAAGACCGCCAGACCTCAGCAACAATCAGAAATAGCCTAATAGTCAAGTAGGCCTACACAGCATCACCCACTGTTCAGAGTTTAGGCCATACTGGCTAACAGAAGAAATGAGAACATTTAAAAATCCAGTAAAGAACACCTCCAAAACATAAATAGAACCCCTATATGCATGATTTTAGGCTCTTAGCCAGTATATATAGGTGAACAATAATGAAAACTGAGTGTAGGTCTACTGTAGATCGAGACTTTTCGTTGAAAGTGACTTGTGTACGCGCGTCAAAATACAATCAAGAATAATAATATTGGAAGTTTGTGCAAAAAAGCAAGTACATCCATCTCATTAACAATAATTATATTTACGATAATTTGACGAAGTAGCTGATTCTGGAAAAAGTAACTTAAGTAAGCGTGTTTAATCTATCTGTAATGTAACAACGTTTATTCAGTGCCTAACTGTATATAATAATTGTCTGCAGCGTAGCATGTAGTAGACGCTCATCGTCTTTGATACGTATGCGTCTATAAATAAACGAATTAAAAATGCATGTCGTCTTTAATAGGAAAAGCTTCAATTATTTATTAACCGTAGCATTTATTTCTTAAATTATGTCATTTAATTTAATTTAATTAGCTATTTATATTGCGCCTAATCAATTAATGTTAGCAAACGCATTACAATTAATGTCAATTATTATAAGCACAATTAAACAGATGTGTCTTCAAATGTTTACGGAAAGCGACGGGCAACTTTATGTTCCGTAGCGCTGGTGGAGGGGCGTTCCAGGCATGGGGTCCAGCGTACGAGAAGGCTCGTTGCCCCATGACTGTCCGAAGACGAGGTTTCTGGTATTGACTGGTAGAGGCTGATCGTAGGCCTGGTCTACCAATGGTCTACCAATGTGATACGCGAGCTAACCTGGGAACAAAGTAGGGGTCCACAATCCAAAAAGTTTGGAAACCTCTGTAGTAGCATATTACATATTACATTACAATACAATAGGCCTAAAATATACCGATATTGTATCTAGCATGTTTTTGTTAACGTATGTTAACGGCTTTCTGCGGGAACAATGAGGGGATGGAAAAGGCTGGCGCGGGAATGGGGAGCGGATGGGGACAAATGCTGCGGGGATGGCGCGGGGACGGGGATAAGCAACGCGGGGACGGGGTGTGGACGGGAATAAATGTTTGGGTGCGGGGTGGGGATGGGGATAAAAAGTTGTCCCCGTGTCCTCTCTACTTCCGGGTACTAACATCCGCTTTATCTTTATCTACAGATGGTTACATCAGTGGTTTTCTATCTCTTACTTAGGCCTCCTAAACCACCTCACAATTATTATTATTATTATCTTATTATTATTATTATTATTATTATTATTATTATTATTTCAGGCACTCTCAACGTCTTCTAAATCATCATCATCGACTTCTTCTATCTCAAGTACTACCTCACTCCTTGCAGTATTCCGTCCACCTATGAGTGACGTCTCTATCCATTTCCATTGGGACTTTGTCATTCTTGCTTTTCTTAAACTTAGCATGATTTAAAGTGGCTTAGAAGGCATTACTGTCTGCGTGAAAGCCACTAGGGGCACTGACGGGGCTTGAACCCGCTCCGTCAGCCTGACGCTCCCGCACATAACCCACTCTGCCATCTTCCGCCCCCAGTGGCCATTTTTTCGGATTCCACTTTCTGTTAGTGTTCCGTATTAACTTGTATGCCTCTCTTGTCTTGTAATCACCTTGGTATTTTTCAATATTTTCACAGCTCTCTAGCCTCTCTTCCAAACATTTTGCCTTTTCTTTTCTTGTGGCGTTTTAGACTTCATTACATTTTGATTTGTACTCTTTCTTGTACTTTTGTTTTGTGACGACATAAAACCATCGGACCTAATTACTTAATTACCAAGGGCCATCCATAAATGACGTCACACGATTTTGGCAGCTTTTTACCCCCTCCCCTATTGTCCATCGTCATACGTCGTCACAAAAAGTCAGACCCCTCAAATATGACGTAACGACGCGTTAACCTCCCCCGTCATCTTGTCGTCTTTCCAATGTCAAAATTAATGTTTCGTTTGAAAATGTCCATTATAATTACTATAGTTGAAACAATATTCAGAAACTTTTTCAAATTCTTTTTTTAAATGGAGTATAATAATTAGAAGTGTAAAATACGTTCAATTTTGCGGCAACATAGCGTTTCGGTATTAATAAAAATATTTAGTATTATGTGACGTCACATTTCTGGAAACCCCCACGTCGTCGCAAATGTTTAAACTCCCTCCCCTCTAAGTGCGTGACGTCATTTATGGATGACCCTATGCCTCTCTTGTCTTGTATTCACCATGGTATTTTTCAATATTTTCACAGCTGTCTTCCAAACATTTTGCCTTGTCCTTTCTTGTGGCGTTTTTAGCTTCATTACATTTTGATTTTTACTCTTTTTTGTGCTTTTGTTCTGTGACAACATTAAATCATCTGACCTAATTACAACCACCCCCTCCACTACGCTGACTATGGCATCTAACTGGGTATGGTCTGAACGTTTCCATGCAACTAAATCGTACACATTCGCATACGTCTCTGTCATGAGCGATGGCTCTGTGAACGACAGAAATTCCAAACGCGATGTATAGGCGAGAGACATGCAGCCCATATAGGTCTACATGTGCATTAGTGAGACAATGAACTTTGGACGTTTAATGTGATCGCTGAACTGCAGTCAACAACGCTACAAATCATTCACAATCGCGCATGGCTAAAAAACCTCGTCTGGCTTAACAGAGATCTCTCAGACACCATTGCCAATTTATTTTAAGGACAGAACATAGTTCACAAAAGAACAGACTAGGCAGACTTTTAAGACAGAGTTTTGTTTTTAATTGGACTACCTCAACAACTCAAAAAAGACAATCTTAAGCTAATTTTGGCTCCTGACGTCACAATAACTCCTGTTCCAACTGCTAGAAATCTCGGATTCAAATTTGATTCTTTTCTAAACTTCGAATCACAAATCTCCGAACTTCCAAAAGCCTGCTATTGTTCATATCCGCGACCTTCGTCGCCAACGCCCTTGTCTCGATACCAAAACTGCCTCCACAATTGCCACCTCAATAGTCCACTCCAAATTAGATTATTGTAACTCCCTCTACTATAACCTTCCCAAAGCCTCCATCAACAAATTGCAATCAATAAAAAATGCACTAGCTCGCGCTGTTACTAAGTCACCTAAATTCCCCATATTTTATCCATACTAAAATCATTACATTGGCTTAAAATAACTGAATGTATCCAATATAAGATAATAACACTTACACATAGCTCACTTCAGTCATCAAAACCTGTCTACCTTAGATCACTATTAACCCCATCAGCCTCCTCGACGCACACGTTCATCATCTTACCTCACTCTGTCACGCCCACTCAATCAATCATCCCTGAAAATTTGCAACCGTGCCTTCTCATACGCTGCACCTGAACTTTGGAACTCGTTCCCAGCTTCCCTCCGCAGACTTGAACACTTTCAAACAATAAAATCTGAGTCCTAATTTCCTATCGTTCCCGCATTATCTCTTCAAGTCTTCGGGTCTAAGATTAAATCCTTCCTTTTTCTAAAACCATTTCCTCCATAGCTGTAACAACCTAGCCTCACTGCCATTTGGATGTTGACTATCGCCTGACTGATCATATATCTTTCCCATATTTATTTTAAGAGAGGCTGAGCGCCTAAGAATAAGCAGCTACTGTTGTGCTGCTCTCCAAGGCGCTATAGAAATACACGAAATTTTACTTACTTACTTATTTACTTATTTACTTACGGACTATGGCTTTTACCCAGATTGAGAGCTCGTGAATGAGCTGGCGAACAGCGCCAGGCTTTCGAACAGCGCTACAAACATTTCGTTTTACTTACTCACTCGATAAAATCTTAGAAACAATGCTTTCGTTGACTTGAAAAAAAATATAAATTATCTATAACTTTGAAACCGGATTAGAGGTTTAAAAAGGGAGCGTAAAGAGATCCATACGCGGCAGATGTTACCTATCACATCTTTCATTCGCCAAACTCACAATCATCGTACAATGTATTATCATGAAGACCCGTGAAAGTATAGGGCAAAAAAGTGTTAGTAAAATCTTACAGCGTTTGAAGCATGGCAGTATAATAGTAAAGATAGCTGTATCAAAATCCCTCAGTTCTATTCAGAAAAGCTTTCTAGTATGTACGCATATGTTTAGATCGGTACAACGACAAAATCGCGCCGACAAAATCGCGCCGACAAATTAGCACCAACAAACTAGAACCGAAAATTAGCGCAGACAAATGAGCGCCAACAAAATAGCGTCGAAGTAAGAAGTGAAAGAGAACTCAACTTTACAGCTGTTGCTTTAAAATGTTTTACAAAGTAATATTACACCAAAGTTAATATAACTGTGAAAAATGTCCTTTTATAATATTCAATAACGTAGAAGAAAATACTAAACCTATAGTCTCCCCTGTGTGAAATATTTAGTCATTTGATACTTACGTATTCAATCAATCAATTAATCAAATCTGTTTATTAGTATCAAGAAAATATCAATGGCAGAACCAGTGATCTTCAATGTCACAAATTTATAATGTAAAAGAGTTATACAGGCAAAAGGTAAGTAAATAAATAAAATTACTATATATGAAAGATTTAAATTTATAAAATTACAGTTGACATTTAAATGATTTAGAAACTAAAAGGAGAAGCAGAAGAGGCCTCTGTTCAAGGCCTGCTTTCCCGGTGAACCAGTAAGCTTATACTAACTATGGACATGTTCCAATTGACTGAATACTATGTTTATAAATACAGAAAGCAACTAACAACCGGAAACATATTTTTAACATATTCAATTCCGTTTTGAGTAGCGCCTGCTAATACCTTTGACATGCCACCCAGAATGATTGAAAAACGATACTGAATATCTTTGACAGCTCATAGCCGAGTATTATCTTTACTGTATTTATTATTGTCGATTTGTTCATATCGCGCGACTACGTCGGCGCCATCTTGTCGGGGTCTTTGGAGCTATTTTGTCTTGCGCTATTTTGACTGGACGCCGCTTTGATCTATTATAGAAAACGAGTTTGAAACAGCTTTGACAATTCCACGTGGGTTAAAGTTTAAACGATGGTAACCGAGAACATTCTGGTGTTTTTCGTCATCTTCCTCCTTTCGTTAATCGTGTGCAGAAAATGGAAAGGAAAGAACGCGCAAAGTCATCGCTACCCTCCTTCACTTCCATCTCTTCCAATCGTTGGATCTTTGCCATTTCTCCGAGGTTTTGATAACATGCCAAAATATTTCATGGAAAAGTCTCAGGAACTGGGTCCAATATTTACATTTCGCGTTGGTAGCAAGTAAGATCCAGTTTCAAATAATAATACTGATGATGATGATGATGATGATGATGATAATAATAATAATAATAATAATAATAATAATAATTATAATAATAATAATAATAATAATAAATAATAATAACCTAATAATAATAATAATCAATCGAACTAATCCATCCGCAGAAGACCAATTCCAGAATCAGTCAGTGGATCTGAAAATATGATTGATATTATTCTATAACTAAATAAATGCACGTTTGATTTTAACCATGTTCAAATAACATAAGTGCATCAATCGAAAATTTGAGAATCTATCAAATCCATCCGTACTAGACACATTTAGGTTTGCATTTAATATAGTCCTATATGTGATATATATATATATATATATGTGTGTGTGTGTGTGTGTGATATATATATATATATATATATATATATATATATATATATATATCACGCTCCAATTGATTAGCATTGTTTTAATTTTGAATATAATTGTTGAATTATGAATTCAGAATTGTCTGCAAACGACACGTTTAGTGAATTGTCTGTCATAGTAACCTTGCTTATCCGAACGGAAAATTTACTTGATTAAAACGCTGCTCAGAGAACTTTAAGTGAGGGGTGGTGAACGTTGTTATTTAATGTAATGCAATAGATTATTTATATAGCGCCTCTTAAGATTTAGAATCACTCAGAAGAGCTCCCCCCGTTGCGAATAGCATTGCAGACTTGACAGTGCCAACGCCATAATCCCTCCCCCCCAATAGCGACACGTCAGCGAAGAACGGAATAAGATGGCGATGAGAGTCCTTTCGAATTTTTAGACACAACTCATGGCGTGACAAAAATCCGGAAGTGAAATCAGGCACAAGCAGCCATCTCCCGAACTCGGCAGATTCGATGGAGATGAAAATTCCAGCTAAGACTCGATCGAAGTCAATCCTGCTAAGCAGTGTCGTCACTGTGGAGGACAAGATGGCGGACTAGAAGAAGGTGCCCAACCGAAAACGTCCAGAGCAGTGGCGTAGCGAGAGAGGCGGGGGCATATGCCTCCGGGCGCCGAGGTGGGGGAGCCAAAATGGGTATTTGTTTAAGTAAAATGCATAATAAAGAAGAAGAAATATGTGCGACGACGTTCTTTGCTCGTCAGCACTATATGAAGAGGGGCGCGCCGAGAACAATGTGACGAACTTTTTTTGCTCGCCCCGTCAGCCCCCGCCTTAATATGGCCCTGAATCGGACTGCATTTGCCATAATCATTAACTAGTTACTAGACCTACTAGGTTTTATTAAAGCTTATTAGGATAAAAATATCGTAATTGTAGCATTCAAAGTTAAACTTGCATAACCTATCGGTCAAATTAAAACAATAAAAGGAATCAATGAGACGGATGAGGTTGCATCTCATCAGCCAGTTTCGAGAATCTTGGCTGCGTCTTTGATCCACACAGGGCGATTTTTGAATTTGCTGCGCTGACCAAGGAAAAGTCCAATACCACAAGGTGATAGGATAGGTTAAACTTTAAATCTATAGCGAGGGGTGACGGGTTGGAAGAGTCCAAAAGGCAAAAGGTCTACATCTGTCACTGCAGTTTGAGAAAATCAAATCCAATCACAATTTTTTAGAACTTTTGCAAATATTGTGAAATTTGTTACTATCAAACATCAGTGCATAAGAATTCCAATGACTTTCCACTTTCCGCCGCGTACCCATAGGAAGTCCATTTTGTACCCCTGGGGGTACGCGTACCACCGTTTGGTAACCACTGGTTTACTGTATAATGATGAGCTTGATTTGGCGACAGTGATTTATCTGCGTATGTTGTGCTTTAGATTGGTGCTGACGTTGAACAACAAGGAAGACATAGAAGAGGCTTTGGTTAGAAATTCACGAGCATTCTCTTCAAGGCCAGAGATATTTATGCAAAAGCTGATAAATCCGAACTCAAAAGGTAAACAATAGACATATTCTGACCGCCTTTGATTTTTTAATTCACTGTCGCCATCAGTTTCTCGAAAGAGCAGTAGGCCTTAATATTTGGCTAGAGAGGAGAGGTGGTTTAGGTAGTAATGGTAGACTTTAGGTTACTGAGTTTTTGCATCTTTTATTATTCCTGTTATTGTTTTATGAAGGTCCGGTGCTTAATACTTTGCAGGGATTGGATTCAGAGACAATTCTCCGGAATGGAAAAGAATTCATAAGAATTCTTTGGCTATCTTAAGAGAATTTGGATTTGGCGATAAGAGTATAATGGAGGAGAGAATCCTCAGAGAAGTTGAGGCAATGGTTGACTACGGAAAAAAGACAGGAGGAAAGGTCTTTGATCCGAAAGAACTCTTCTGTCTCGTAACATCAAATGTAATAATAAACATATTGTTTGGGTCAAGACGTAGCTATGATCTTGGAATTTCTGAACTGATAGTTGAAAGTGATCGCTACGGTCATCTTATAGACATGATATTTGATATAGCTCCTTTTGTTAAATACATTCCACCTTTCAATAGGAAGATTCCTGAAATGAAATCTTGCAGTAAAAAAATCTACGATTATGTTGAAACGGAGATCGATAAGAGTCTTCGAAGCAACGAAAAGTGCTTCGTTTCTGAGTTCATCAGAAGAGAAGGACCAGACTATGATCGAGAGGATCTGAATTTCATACTACGAGATTTCGTTACAGCAGGAACAGATACAACTGCAAGCACAATGGGATGGGCGATGGTCGCTTTTGCCAATCATCCTGAAATTCAGAAGAAACTGCAGAAAGAGATTGACTCAGTGATACCAAGAGACAGATTTCCAACACTTCAGGATCAGCCGAAACTTCCTTACATTGAAGCAACAATTCATGAGCTCTACCGTTGGCGAACTCTGGTTCCATTAGCAATTGCTCATTACACTAATCAGGACTCGATTGTTAAGGACTTCTTCATACCCGCTGGGACATTAGTAAGTATTCAGTTAATTTTATGCTGAAGCCCATTTTCCTAAAACGATCTCGCTGACGCCCTGCGCCGCGATAGTTTCTGTGTCATGACAGTGGTGTTACTGGTGCATCTCCAGTAAGGGGCTAGGGGCGGTTGGACCCAGGGAGGAACAGGAAGCTTGGCGGTAATTATTTCTCGACCTATAACCCACTGACGGGCGGTGATTGCTCAAGCAGGAAGGTCCCCACGAGCGTTAAGGTGGTCTTGAGTTTAAACTAGTCTAATCTTCTACGTTCAATTAATTGTGTGCTTATACCAGAACATAGTCGCCTGTGAAATCGTCCTCTGTAATTATTATCATCATCTCATCGTCATCGTCGACGTCGTCGTCGTCTTCATCATCATCATCTTCGTTATGTGTGACGTCGTTGTCGGATTAAGGATAGCGTGGATGTTTCTTTGGCCGCCATATAACGTTCGCAACTTCGACATAATTCAGAAGTTTAATTTTAATCAGGAAGTGTTTTCCATTAAAAGACTTGTTCCTTTTCTCGCCAAAAGAGTCGTAGTAAACCATTTACTGTGAAATAGAAAACAGACTGAAAGCGAGAACTATTCGATAACTATACAGTGCTGCCCGTCTGTCCCACTCTGTTTTATACAAGATAGGATACAGCAGGTCAGCAAAAGGAGTAATGCCCGATACTAATGACTAATATCAACATTTTTCATATGTTCGTTGGGGGCCGCTGGCTGCAGTCCCTATAGCCCCCCGGGAGGAAATCCAGACCTGTATGGCTTGCGTAACTGCTTCCTTACTGCACTTAATGGATGCTATGCAGAGCAGTTGCGATTCAGATAGAAAAGGATTCGTAATCCCGTTCAGTTCGTCACACAGTCGCAACGGCGTGTCGGTTTGGTTGCGGATAAAGGAGCGATTTGAAGATGAACTCTTCTTGTATTGTCGAACATTTAAAGTCCCTCAGAACCAAGTACACAATAACCGTAAAAATTAGGCCTCAGATTTTCATCAGATAATCAGGTTTATGAAAAAATTGTTCTTATTGTTTCATTATAGGTATTTCCCAATCTGTTTGCTGCACATAATGACTTATCGGTGTGGAAGGACCCGGATGCCTTTCGACCGGAACGATTTTTGGACAAAGAAAACAACGTCTTCGGCCTAGATCGAGTCATTACGTTTTCTCTCGGTTAGAATACAGCATTTTAATATTGCTTACTGTAGTAAGCTATCATCATCATCATCATCCTCATCATCATCATCATCATCATCATCATCATCAGTTCGCGGAGCCCGTTATTGACATAGATTTATTATAATACACTAGATGCCGTCTATCTATGGCAAAGTCAGGCCAAAGTTGAAGCCAGTTTGCATGGGGGGGGTGTCAAGAAATGTTTACCCCGCAGATATCTTGAAGACCTCATAATTCTTTAACGCTATCATATTTATTTGAGAGCAGCGCCTACTTAGATATGGACGACGTCACCGCTTTAATATGGTGTACCATAGTTGCTTTAAATGTGTTCCGTTTGATCTTTTACTCATATTTTCCACAATTCTTATTCGTGCCAATTGATTTCCGAATATAAATACTATAATCGTATCGTAAAAGTAGATTTTTAGGTCGATTATTAGTTGAGTTTGAAGCCGTTTTGTGCAATGCTGATTTATACGACTATAAGCCTATGTTACTATGTAATTTTCGAAGGCTCATTTGCGGCAGCGACTGCGCATTGCGCAATGTCGCCGCATTTCGCATAAATCGGACGATCAATTTATTCTAAACATAATATTTAAACAACTGGTCCACATTAAATAAGTTAAACGGCTAAACGATATCCATACCAACAGTGTATCATGATTTCTGCAGGATAAACATTTCTTGACACACCATCCATGCAAACTGGTCTCACTTTCATATACCATAGACTCTGTCTTGTGATATTAATGTCTATGGTTATTGACTGCAAGTCTTGGCAGGTCCGTCGGAACGAAATTTCAGCAGGGGTGCAGATTTCCTTCAGGTAAAAGTTGTCTCTGAAAAACCACTGACAAGCAAAAAAAGATCGATACCCATCTTTTATCTAAAAATACCTTGACAAGCAAAAAAAGGTCGTCGACACCCAATGTTTTCCTAAAAGTACATTGACAAGCAAAAAAGGTCGTCTGCACACCTTTTTCAGGGCTGCACCCTGTCTGCACCCATGGAAAAAGGGTGCAGACAGGGTTCAGGCCATCTTCTTTCTAGGGGGTGCGCGCACCCCTACATTTTTCCAGGGGTGCAGCTGCACCCTCTGCATCCCCACTTCGTACAGGCCTGAGTCTTTGGCTGTCTCTAATCGTTAATGGCAGACTGACAGGAGAGAGAGAGAGAGATCCTTATCTACAGCATCCATTGATAAACTCGGGAATATCAAGGTTGTCACTCCAACACCACTCCACATGATACAGGTTGTAGCAGACCTCGATATACAGCTGCTCTCGGTCATAAAGTGTTGGAGCCAACTTCCTCTTTACGCCAATTATAATGCTGAGATTACTCAAAGCGCTTTGATAAATTCACACAACGTCGAATTAGATTTAAACTATAAGAATATCAAGTATTATGTATCCAGTTAAATTTTAACATTTCAGTTCACTTATTTTAGGCAACGTATTTTAATGCACGGAATCTTTACCGTACGCGTATTAAACGTATAATATCATTGGATAAACATATCTATCATATTAAAATCGTTATTCTGTATGTCTGTTACCTTCAAGCTTTCTGATTGGTTGACTATTGGTAGACGGTTTAGACCGTTTAGTCCTTACGTCGCGATGCGTTGGTGGGCGAGCGTTGACTATTGGTAGACCGGTTTAGTCCTTACGTCGCGATGCGTTGGTGGGCGAGCGTTGACTATTGGTAGACCGGTTTAGTCCTTACGTCGCGATGCGTTGGAGGGCGATGTTCGAAGACGACGTTGCTATTAGTAACAATTGTTCGTAGAATCGTAGTTTAACACGGTTTAGTCGAGTCATTGCAGCGTCAGAGGGCTGGGCGTGCGACGACGTTGCTATTAGTAACAATTGTTCGCAGCCTGAGGTAGTTGAGCAATTTTAACGTACATTTTAACGTACACAAAAAATACGTGTACAGCGTCACAAATGGCCACAGTTGCGTGATTTTAACGTACATAGGCCTAATTATTACGTGGCGCAGAGCTTGGCTAGGTGGCGATCATTGAAATGTTGTTCAGCATGAATTCAATGATTGGGTATTAGGTATAGGTATTGGATTAGTATTATCCTGCACTGCGAGCGAAGCGAGCATCTTTCTAGTATACATATATAATACGTACGGTCGAATCTTTCGTCGGAGTTAAATCTGATCTTTTTCATAATTTTTAATTTGACCTAACCATTTTTAAAATTTTCCATGAAAACTACCTTCGAAGGAATGAATTATTTTAGGGATTTGGCAACCACCATAATATGACCGACAAAGAGCGAATTTAGATCTGATGTAAAAGGTGAACTTTGTCCTATTCAGATAGTATTAAAAATACTTCAAAAGTAGCATCGTTATTTAAAACATGTGCCAATTCCAAATCGTGAAGCGTCTGCTGTGTACTGAGAACTGCTACTTTCGCATTTGCGACACACCGGAATGCCTTCTCGTATCAGGCATTTTCCAGTCAGCGCTGCATAAGGGACCATCCATAAATGACGTCACGCACTTAGGGGAAGGGTTCATAAGTCTTATTGGCAACCAAACAACGTTCGCTCGACCGTCTCTTATCAACGTAGCCACGAGGGAGCACGAGGGACCGGGCCCTCTAGTCAGGTTGGGACCAGTCGTGGCCTTTGCTTAAAGTCGATGAGAAATGTTTCGGAGACGGGAGAAGGTACAGTGACCGGTGACAGAATCGATATAACTTTTTGTATTGCATCGTTTGGAACCCAGACACCCTAGTTCCCTCTAGGTCACGTCAAGTTAATACCACATTCAATAGTTCGATCTGCCCCAAACCCCATTTGGTGCCCCATTCCGGCAGAGGCGGATTTACATTTTGGAGGCCCGGTGCAAATATTTCCATGGAGGCCCCCGGCGCCATCGTGGTCACTTAAAGACAGTGTTTATTCTAGGCCCTTTTGGGGGGATTCCCCAAATGAAAAAAATTCCCCCCCCCCAAAAAAAATGTATATGTTGCATGGGGAGATGGAAATTCCCCTCACCCAAAAAAATAAAAGTGTGGCGACGGGGGATTTTTTATTTTTTGGAGAGGGGAAAAATATGGAATCTTATCACAAAGCATTTAAGAAGGGAAAACGGGCAGATGACCTTTTTTGTTTTTTTTGTTTTTTTGCTCGTCAAGACTTTTGAGATGTCAAACCTTGTCCCTCAAAACATTTCAAAATCCCCCCATGTCAAGGTGGCTAGAATAAACACTGCTTAAATTAAAGAAGTAACAATACAACAAACGTCATAGAAAAATGAAACAATTAAATGCCATTAACTTCAACTCAAATAAACTTGCATTGAATTTGCAGTCGTGCAGTCAGTGTACAAGAACTGGGGCACGGTCGACCTGTCGTCTATATTCCACGTGTTATGACGTATAAATTAATTTATATTTAAGTGTTATTTGAACTTATTTCTTATGAATTTAATCATTCAAGAAGATGAGTTCCGGTACCTTTTTTCTAGAATAAAAGCACTAAGTATAACTAAGATTTGTAATCGTTTGCCAAAAAGGTCACCGTCACGGTGTTACGCATTTTACGGTAAGACAAATGAGTGATGGCGTTAGCCTGTATGCAACTATGCATTGCCATTCCAAAGGTACGGAGGCATACAAATACACATACTCCTCCCATTTCCCGCGCTTCTTGACCGGTGGTACCGTGGTAAGAATTGACCGTCGAGACACACTGTACAGGCACTCAGGTTGAGTCATGCAGTACCCCTAATCTGCATAAAGATGCAAGAGGCCGGGCGTCTACGACCGCCGGTGGCCCGGTGCAACCGCCGGTCACTCGGTCAGAGTCCAGCCTTTATGAGCCATACCATTAATTGAGGTCAGCTAAACCGGGCTATATGTATATATATGTAAGTATATATATATATGCATATATATACATATATATATAGACTTTCTTAACATAGACTCATGGATCATGCATTAAATTGCATTTCAATACTAAATTACAGTGTATTACTAATCCATGTCCAAACACAACTAACGTCTAACGATACAACATTCATGTATATCTCCGAAAATAAATTACTTTAAAAAACTAATAATTAAAAGTCTTTTAAAAATTATTATTTTTAGAAAAGGGAGGCCCCTAAATTTGTATTTTTAAGGGAGGCCCGGTACCGATGCACCACCTGGTACCGTGGTAAATCCGCCTCTGCATTCCGGAACCCTGGCTACGCCAATGATTTCACTCTTTATTAATACTTTAGGTCGACGTTCATGCACCGGAGAAACTTTGGCTCGAGCGGAGATTTTTCTTATTATGACCAGTTTTCTTCAGCGATTTACCGTTCTTCCGCCAGAGGGCCAAGACCAAGTATGCGACAAGCCTACGATGCCAATGAAATTAATATTATTTCCGAGGTCATTTTCCATACGATGGGCGGAGAGACAATGAAGATAAATGCAGCATCACGATGACTTATTCCAGTGTCTCGCAAACTGTGTGCCGCGGCACACTAGTGTGCCGCTAGAGATTCCAGCTGTGCCGTGAAAGAATTTCAGAATTTTACTATTATTTTAATTTTTTTGTTCCCTTCGTAAAAATTTTGCCAGATGAGCAAGTGGAAAAATGGCGTCATATATAGAACCTCACACCAGCCTGCGGCACAGCCTACAATACAATATATCGGACATCCATTTTTTTATATAACGTTGCGCGCGCAACGATACAACTGCCAGAAATTAACGTCTTTCGTTGACGTCACCGTCCTTGCGACCTTTACAATGTAAAAACAACAGCGTCTGAGCGCGCAAGGATACATTTGACCCAATTACCGTTTTGAAATTATTACATTGCATGTGTTGAGATGTTGCAATAGTAGGGTAACTATAAGTATAGTAACAGTTGAATTTGATGCTTTTACCGAGATTTAGCCCTATGAAATTTGAAATGGATAAATTTTTGGCAAGATCTGAGAAAATGCAAGGTGAAAACGACACTAAGGAAAACAACGGCGAGAATCTACAGTCTATGAACGTTACTTTCGCGTTTGTTACATCTACATATCATTATATGTGACTGCAGACCCGGCAGTTCCTTAATAAAGAACACTCAATTTAATAAATTGTTGGTTGGTTTTGTAATTTTATGAAGAATGTGCCGTGAAAAAAATTTGTTCTGTTTAGTGTGCCGCGAGGTAAAAAGTTTGCGAGACACTGACTTATTCATTAGCATTTGAGGGCAATAAGTTGTGCAGTCAGCTGTGGAATATTTTACAAAATGATAGTTTGTTGTATATTGGCCCATATAAACAAACATTTAACCGTAACGCTGCGTTGCAGACTTGGAAGTTTCTTTTAAAATGAGCATTACACATATTAGTATAAATATACATATATATATATATATACATATATACTATATACATATATACGTATATATATACTTATATATATACTGTAAAATTTACATTGAACTACTGTTACCATATGACTACGTTAAAACATTGTATTTAGTTGAAGTACTATAACCCTATGGATGCGTAACCTGGACAATGAACAGAAAAATTACGAAAAATTATGGTGCTGCAGAAGGATCCTGAGAATCAGCTGGATGGACAAAGTTACAAACGACAGAGTCCTAGAAAAAGCATAACAACAGCAATAAGGAAACGGAAATAATACGAAGAAAAATGTTCTATGCTGGTCACGTCATGAGAGGTTCGACTGGAGACCTACCACTGATAATAGTGGAAGGTAGAATAGAAGGAACAAGGGAGAGGGGCGACCGAGGAGAAGCTGGATGGATGACATCTTTGACTGGACAAACACAAAGAACTATGGAGCCCTAAAAGAGCGGCAGAAGATAGAGAGAAAGGAGGAAAATGACTGTCAACCCTATGACAGAGGACGGCACCTGATAAGAAGAACTATAATCATGTATCGACTAGAGGCGATTTTTATTTGAAATTAAATGCTTACCAAGTTTTTATGTTCTAAATCTAAAGCAAGTGTCTATGTCCCTAATTTCTCTACATTATGTCTTAATCAGCTAAGCAAATATGCAGTGCTTTTTATAACGTGTATAATCAATATACAACCAACATACCAAAGCCCATTAATTTATTTTGTGGAAAAGAGGAGGAAGCATTATCAGACATAAATTGCAATAAAGAGTGTGTCCTGGAAATTCTGAGTCAAATGAAAACTGACAAAAGCCCTGGAATAGACAATATACATCCAAAATTTCTGTACGAGGTAAGACATGAGGTTAGTGAGATAATAGCCACAATATTCAATATGTCACTTAAATCGGGAATAGTCCCTAGGGACTGGAGAGATGCAGTAGTCACTCCTATATTCAAAAAGGGTAACCGCGGGGAGCCAGGAAATTACAGGCCAGTGAGTCTGACCTGTATAATATGTAAAGTTCTGGAAAAATAGTAAAATCAAATATATTGGACCATCTTATGAGACACAAGATTTTAAAGGATAGCCAACATGGGTTTATTAAAGGAAGATCTTGCTTAACAAACATACTAGACTTTTTAGAGGAGATTCATGACAAGCTAGATGAGGGAAAAGCAGTTGATGTAATATACCTGGACTTTGCAAAAGCATTCGATAAAGTACCTCATTCAAGACTGGCAGTCAAGCTTCAGGCCAGTGGAATTAGAGGTAAAGTTCTTGGATGGATAAAAAATTGGCTGCAGAGCAGAAGACAGAAGGTAGGTATAAGAGGCAAGTATTCAGATTGGGCTGAGGTCATAAGTGGGGTGCCACAATGTTCAGTGTTGGGACCTCTATTGTTTTTAATATACATCAACGACATCGATGATGATATAATGTCAAAAATTTCAAAATTCGCTGATGACACAAAACTGTGTGGACAGAGTGATAGTGAAGCAGAAACAAAAATTTTACAACAAGACCTTAATAGACTATCCCAGTGGTCGGCAGATTGGCAAATGCTTTTTAATACAGATAAATGTTCGGTGATGCACATTGGGAAGAAGGGAACAGATCATGAATTTAAGTTATGTGGGAAGGGACTAAAAGTTACAAACGAGGAGAAAGATCTAGGGGTCATCATGCATAACGGCTTAAAGCCATCTAGGCAATGTGCAGAGGCAGATAAGAAGGCCAACAAAATTCTAGGTATGATCAAAAGAACGATAGTGAGCAGAGAGAAGGATATAATAATAAGACTTTACAAAACATTGGTACGCCCACATTTAGAGTATTGTGTTCAAGCATGGTGTCCATTCCTGAAGAAAGAGATAGAGACCTTAGAAAGAGTGCAACACAGAGCAACAAAGATGATCAAGGGATATCATAAACTAACCTATGAGGAAAGGCTAAATCACTGTGGATTGACAACCCTGGAAAAAACAAGAGAGAGGGAATTTGATCGAGGCATACAAAATACTAACAAACAAAGTGGAAATGCCAAGAGAAAGATTCTTTACAATGAAGCAGTATGATCGAACCAGAGGACACAGCATGAAACTGTTCAAGAAACGGGTTGGGAGACATAAACAGCATTTTTTTAGTGCAAGAGTGGTGGGCAGATGGAATGAACTGGATGAAGGGATAGTAACGGCTACAACTGTAAACGAGTTCAAAATAAACCTCAGTAGCCTAGGATATTAGATTGGACGGGAACAACAGTGGTTCTCACACAGGGCAGTCCCTACTGAACCACTTTAAACCTAGTTATAATATATTATATTATAATTGTCCCGTTACCGTTACCTATTTGTCCGGAACCGATTCGGTTTGACCAAGTTATCCTGTTCCGGCTGCGTATGTAGTAAGTAAGCAATGTAAAGCGCTCCACTGGTGGGGCACTAGAGGGCCAGGCATTCAATAGGGGCACGGTCCCCATGGAGCCGCCACAGACCGGTATGTCAGACCTTGGCCTTGGACCTGGCCGTAAGGACAAGTTGTATATCTTTGATCCTGATCCTGGTCTTAAAGGTCGATTCCTTGTTCCTGGCCCTGGCCTTGAGGGTTCAGTCCTTGGTCCTGGTCTTGAGGGTCGAGTCCTTTGTTTGTCCTAGAATTCAATCTGTGACTTGGATGACAAAACATCGATGTATTGATTTAATGTTCTAGCGTGTAGGCCAAGTGAATAAGAATTCATTCAAGATATATTTTATTAAGTTCTACGACCTGTGTTTCTGCGACCCATATAATGTTATCACGCGATAATGAGAGCAGCATGCAGGCCTATATTATATATGACAGTATTTACAGGTTGGTTCAATAAAACCAGTACTGCCGAGCTTCAATGTAAATATTTCACAACGCCTATAGTAGATCCGATTGCTTGAAATTCGGTCTACTTCTGCGGTATTATATCGCGAATACAGTCATTTAAGTTTCTTTTTCCAATTCCAAATGGCAGCGGCGTCACCTTCTGAAAACCAGGTTAGGGTTAGAACCAGGGACATCATTTGGAAGGGGGCGTTGCCTCCTTGATTTTTAGGAAAAACTTTTTCCACCAATGTTTGTAATATTCACTTTGTTTTGCCCTTCCTGATTTATAGGGAAAATTTTTTCCCACCACCACCACTGTGTTAAGTTGTCTTTAATGAAAATGAAAAGGAAAAAAGGTCGTCAGCACCTGAAGGAGAGGCTTTATTTCGTCAAAATGAATGAAAAGCTAAAAAAAGGTCGTCAACTTTTTCGCAAACATGTCACATCGAAATTGTCTTGCCCCCACCCCTGAAAAACAGTGAAATGACGTCTCTGGTTAGAAAGAGTTCGTCCAAAAATATTAGCCAATATGTTTCATTGGTAAGATTAGTAGTGCACTTTTCACTAGGGTTCTGCGAATCAGAATTTGCACTCGAATCGAATCACGAATCGAATCGACCTGTCAAGGTTCGAATCGAATCAGTGTGTGGCTGTGTGCCGTTCTCCGGTTGGGATAGGTGTGTGTATAATACAGGTTCAGCTGACATTACAAATGCAATCTAACAGTCAGGCCTAATAGAATAGCCTATATATAAGTACAGATGTTTATCAACAAAATCGTTGCAATATTACCATACTAAACTACTTGCGCTAGATTTGTTTTAAGTTTCAGCCAAGTTCGAGAAGTTTACTGTTTTTACTGGCTGCGTGTCAATTGTCAAAATAACAAATCTTTGTTATGCCGAGCCCAACTCAGAGTTTCTGTATTAGTTCTGGAGAGGTTGTAGCGATGTTCTGTTATTATTTGTCCGCCAACAGAATTAACCCTTTCTGAAGTCTAGTGTCGTCAGTAAACTTAGAGTAGGCTAAGGCCGTTAAGCCCAATACCAATAGAATCTGAGTGTAGCTGTGTAGATGACTATGGTAGTGGCTGTAACTTAGACCGACCAGCAGGCGGAGTCGCGTAAACTCAGCCCATCGCCTGATGCAGCAGCCAGAGGCGGCTCCAGGATTTGTCAAGTGGGGTCCGTTGGGGTGGCAACTTCAAATCATGGGGCCAACCATTTATTGTTAGGTATGTAGTATTACGTATAGGGTCCCAACAGGGGGGCTACTGGAGGGGCCAGGCACTCTATAGGGGACACGGGCTCTCCTGTGGAGTCGCCACTGGCAGCAGGTAGCTGTAGATGCGTGACGTCAGCGATGCCAGTGCAGGGCATTTTTACCAGATCTGGGATTTTTGGTTTTTGGACCTAGTCTGGGGAGCTGGGCTTTATGCGGTGGTTTTTTGTGGAAACTGGGCTTTTTAAAAACATTCCTGAAAGTGGTTTATTTTTTGCAATATTTGGCATTTTAAATCTGAAATTTGACTGATTTGACTGTGTTCTGCACTCTTTGCACTCTTTCTATGTGTGTGTTTTAGTGTTTTATAATGATAGTTTCAATTCTCCGCAATTTAGTCCGACAAGCAAAAAAGGTCATCATCACTTTTTAGGGGCAAATGACTACTCAATTACCAGGTTTCCAGGTTTGTCCCAGAGAGATTGAAAGTTTTCGCAATTTTTGAACCTGGGTTACAGGTTTATGAGCCCGTTTCAAATCTGGGCTTTTTAAAAGACGTAATCTGGGTTTTTTCAAAAAGTTCACTGGCATCACTGCGTGGGATAAACTGATGACTCTGCCCGCCAGACAACATATGTACTTAGTCAGTTACCAATCGCCTGGCCTTGGAGAAATAACGAAGAAGTTAAATGCGTGTCAGTATTTTCTTTTCATGTGATTCTGACAACAAACTCCATTGGCCGCCACCAGACAACCTAGAGCTGCATCTATCAATCACCGCCAGACCTCAGCAACAATCAGAAATAGCCTAATAGTCAAGTAGGCCTACACAGCATCACCCACTGTTCAGAGTTTAGGTCATATATGGCTAACAGAAGAAATGAGAACATTTAAAAATCCAGTAAAGAACACCTCCAAAACATAAATAGAACCCCTATATGCATGATTTTAGGCTCTTAGCCAGTATATATAGGTGAACAATAATGAAAACTGAGTGTAGGTCTACTGTAGATCGAGACTTTTCGATGAAAGTGACTTGTGTGCGCGCGCGTCAAAATACAATCAAGAGTAATAATATTGGAAGTTTGTGCAAAAAAGCAAGTACATCCATCTCATTAACAGTAATTATAGGCTATTTAAGATAATTTGGCGAAGTAGCTGATTCTGGAAAAAGTAACTTAAGTAAATAAGTAAGCGTGTTCAATCTATATGTAATGTAACACCGTTGATTCAGTGCTTAACTGTATATTATAATTGTCTGCAGCGTAGCGTGTCGTCTTTAATAGGAAAGCTTCAATTATGTATTAACTGTAGCATTTATTTGTTAAATAATGTCATTTAATTTAATTTAATTAGCTTTTTATATTGCGCCTAATCAATTAATGTTAGCGAGTGCATTACAATTAATGTCAATTATTGTAAGCACAATTAAACAGATGTGTCTTCAAATGTTTACGAAAAGCGACGGGCGACTTTATGTTCCGTAGCGCCGGTGGAAGGGCGTTCCAGGCATGGGGTTCGGCGTACGAGAAGGCTCGTTGCCCCATGACTGTCCGAAGACGAGGTTTCTGGTATTGGCCGGTAGAGGCTGATCGTAGGCCTGGTCTATCAATGGTCTACCAATGTGATACGCGAGCTAAGCTGGGAACAAAGTAGGGGTCCACAATCCCAAAAAGTTTGGGAACCTCTGAAGTAGCATATTACATATTACATTACATTACAATAGGCCTAAAATATAGTGATATCGTATGTAGCATGTTTTTGTTAACGTATGTTAACGGCTTTCTGCGGGAACATGAGGGGACGGAAAAGGCTGGCGCGGGAATGGGGAGGGGATCAGTGGCGTAACGTAAAAGGGGGCGGGGAGGGGCACTTTGTTGACAGCCCCCCGGGCCTCCGGCGAGGGGGGCCCCGAAGAGGGGTCTAAACTAGGGTTAGGTTAAGGTTAACCTTAACTTCTTAACCCTAACCCTGGAAATGATGTGCTGACGACCCTTTTTTTTGCTCGTCAGGATGAAAAGGAGGTGATAACGTTTTTTAAATTTATTTTTTGTTCGTCAGCTCGAAACTCTGGGGACCCCATGGCAAAGATGCCCCCCGGGCCCTCAAAAGTCACGCTACGCCACTGGAGGGGATGGGGACAAATGCTGCGGGGATGGGGCGGGGACGGTAGGAAGCAACCCGGGGACGGGGTGGAGACGGGAATAAATGTTTAGGTGCGGGGTGGGTATAGGGATAAAAAGTTGTCCCCGTGTCACTCTCTACTTCCGAGTACTACCTGCGCTTTATCTATCTCAGGCACTACCTCACTCCCTGCAGTATTCCGTCCACCTATGAGTAACGTCTTTATCCATTTCCATTGAGACTTTGTCATTCTTGCTTTTCTTAGTGGTCATTTTTTTCGGTTTCCACTTTCTGTTAGTGTTCCGTATTAACTTGTATGCCTCTCTTGTCTTGCAATCACTTTGGTTGTTTTCAATATTTTCACAGTTCTCTAGCCTCTCTTACAAACAGTTTGCCTTGTCTTTTCTTGTGGCGTTTTAAACTTCATTACATTTTGATTTGTACTCTTTTTTGTACTTTTGTTTTGTGACGACATTAAACCATCTGACCTAATTACTTTATTACTAAGGGCCATCCACAAATGACGTCACGCGATTTTCGCAGTTTTTACCCACCCCTCCCCATATTCTCCCTCGTCATACGTCGTCACAAAAAGTCAGACCCCTCAAATACAGTAGCGTAACGTGGGGGGGCACTTTGTTGACAGCCCCCGGGTCCGGACCCCGAAGAGGGGTCTAAGCTAGGGTTAGGTTAGGGTTAACCCTAACCCTAGAAATGATGTGCTGTGTGTGCTGACGACCTTTTTTTTGCTCGTCAGGATGAAAAAGGAGAGGCGATAACGTTTTTTTTGCTCGTCAGCTCGAAACTCTGAGGCCCCCATGGCAAAGATGCCTCCGGGCCCCCAAAAGTCACGCTACGCCACTGCTCAAATATGACGTAACGAAGTTTTAACCTCCCCGTCATCTTGTCGTCTTTCCAATGTCAAAATTAATGTTTCGTTTGAAAATGTCCATTATAATTACTATAGTTGAAACAATATTCAGAAACTTTTTCAAATTCTTTTTTAAAAAATGGAGTATAATAATTAGAAGTGTAAAATACGTTCAATTTTGCGGCAACATAGCGTTTCGGTATTAATAAAAAAATTTAGTATTATGTGACGTCACATTTCTGGAAACTCCTCACGTCGTCGCAAATGTTTAAACTCCCTCCCCTCTAAGTGCGTGACGTCATTTATGGATGGCCCTATGCCTCTCTTGTCTTGTATTCACCATGGTATTTTTCAATATATTCACAGCTGTCTTCCAAACATTTTGCCTTGTCTTTTCTTGTGGCGTTTTTAGCTTCATTACATTTTGATTTTTACTCTTTTTTGTGCTTTTGTTCTGTGACAACATTAAATCATCTGACCTAATTACAACCACCCCCTCCACTACGCTGACTATGGCATCTAACTGGGTATGGTCTGAAGGTTCCCATGCAACTAAATCGTACACGTTCGCATACGTCTCTGTCATGAGCGATGGTTCTGTGAACGACAGAAATTCCAAACGCGATGTATAGGCGAGAGACATGCAGCCCATTTAGGTCTACATGTTCATTAGTGAGACAATGAACTTTGGACGTTTAATTAATGTGATCGTTGAACTGCAGTCAACAACGCTACAAATCATTCACATTCGCGCTTGTTTAAAAAACCTCGTCTGGCTTAATAAGAGATCTCTCAGACACCACTGTCAATTTATTTCAAGGCCAGAACATAGTTCACAAAATAACTGACTAGACAGACTTTTAAGACAGAGTTTTATTTTTAATTGGACTACCTCAACAACTCAAAAAAATTGACAATCATAAACTAGTTTTGGCTCCTGACACCACAATAACTCCTGTTCCAACTGCAAGAAATCTCGGATTCAAATTTGATTCTTTCCTAAACTTCGAATCACAAATCTCCGAACTTCCAAAAGCCTGCTATGTTCATATCCGCGACCTTCGTCGCCAACGCCCTTGCCTCGATACCAAAACTGCCTCCACAATTACCACCTCAATAGTCCACTCCAAATTAGATTACTTTAACTCTCTCTACTATAACCTTCCCAAAGCCTCCATCAACAAATTGCAATCAATAAAAAATGCACTAGCTCGCGCTGTTACTAAGTCACCTAAATTCTCCCATATTTCACCCATACTAAAATCATTACATTGGCTTAAAATAATTGAACGTATCCAATATAAGATAATAACACTTACATATAGGTCTAGTTCACTTCAGTCATCAAAACCTGTCTACCTTAGATCACTATTAACCCCTCAGCCTCCTCGACCCACACGTTCGTCATCTCATCTCACTCTTTCACGCCCACTCAATCAGTCATCCCTGAAAATTTGCAAACGTGCCTTCTCATAAGCCTCACCTGAACGTTGGAACTCAATCCCTGCTTCCCTCCGCAGACTTGAACACTTTCAAACAATAAAATCTGAGTCCTCATTCCCTATCGTTCCCGCATTATCTCTTCAAGTCTTCAGGTCTAAGATTACATCCTTCCTTTTTCTTTTTCTAAAATTCATAGCTGTAACAACCTAGCCTCACTGCCCTTTGGATGTTGACTAGCGCCTGGCTGATCGTATACCTTTCCCATATTTATTTTAAGAGAGGCTGAGCGCCTAAGAATAAGCAGCTACTTTTGTGCTGCTTACCAAGGCGCTATAGAAATCCAAGAGATTTTACTTACTTACTTACTTACTTACGGACTTTGGATTTTACCCAGATTGAGAGCTCGTGAATGAGCTGGCGAGCAGCGCCAGGCTTTCTAACAGCGCTACAAAAATTTCGTTTTACTTACTTACTCGATAAAATCTTAGAAACAATGCTTTTGTTGACTTGAAAAAAATTATCTATAACTTTGAAACCGGATTAGAAGTTTAAAAAACTATAGTAAAGAGATCCATACGCGGCAGATGTTACCTATATTATATATCACATCTTTCATTCGCCAAACTCACAATCATCGTACAATGTATTATCATGAAGACCCGTGAAAGTATAGGGCAAAAAAGTGTTAGTAAAATCTTACAGCGTTTGAGGCATGGCAGTATAATAGTAAAGATAGCTGTATCAAAATCCCTCAGTTCTATTCAGAAAAGCTTTCTAGTATGTACGCATATGTTTAGATCGGTACAACGACAAAATCGCGCCGACAAAATCGCGCCGACAAATTAGCACCAACAAACTAGAACCGAAAATTAGCGCAGACAAATGAGCGCCAACAAAATAGCGTCGAAGTAAGAAGTGAAAGAGAACTCAACTTTACAGCTGTTGCTTTAAAATGTTTTACAAAGTAATATTACACCAATGTTAATATAAATGTGAAAAATGTCCTTTTATAATATTCAATAACGTAGAAGAAAATACTAAACCTATAGTCTCCCCTGTGTGAAATATTTAGTCATTTGATACTTACGTATTCAATCAATCAATTAATCAAATCTGTTTATTAGTATCAAGAAAATATCAATGGCAGAACCAGTGATCTTCAATGTCACAAATTTATAATGTAAAAGAGTTATACAGGCAAAAGGTAAGTAAATAAATAAAATTACTAGGCCTATATATGAAAGATTTAAATTTATAAAATTACAGTTGACATTTAAATGATTTAGAAACTAAAAGGAGAAGCAGGAGAAGAGAAACATTCTCTGTTCAAGGCCTGCTTTCCCGGTGAACCAGTAGGCTTATACTAACTATGGACATGTTCCAATTGACTGAATACTATGTTTATAAATACAGAAAGCAAGTAACAACCGGAAACATATTTTAACATATTCAATTCCGTTTTGAGTAGCGCCTGCTAATACCTTTGACATGCCACCCAGAATGATTGAAAAATGATACTGAATATCTTTGACAGCTCATAGCCGAGTATTTAGTGGATTTTAAAGACGGTATTGAAAATCTTTTACATCTCATAGCCGAGTATTATCTTTACTGTATTTATTATTGTCGATTTGTTCATATCGCGCGACTACGTCGGCGCCATCTTGTCGGGGTCTTTAGAGCTATTTTGCCTTGCGCTATTTTGACTGGACGCCGTTTTGATCTATTATAGAAAACGAGTTTGAAACAGCTTTGACAATTCCACGTGGATTAAAGTATAAACGATGATAACCGAGAACATTCTGGTGTTTTTCGTCATCTTCCTCCTTTCGTTAATCGTGTGCAGAAAATGGAAAGGAAAGAACGCGCAAAGTCATCGCTACCCTCCTTCACTTCCATCTCTTCCAATCGTTGGATCTTTGCCATTTCTCCGAGGCTTTGACAACATGCCGAAATATTTCATGGAAAAGTCTCATGAACTGGGTCCAATATTTACATTTCACGTTGGTAGCAAGTAAGATCCAGTTTCAAATAATAATAATAATTAATTTATTATTATTATTACTATTATTATTATTATAACAAATTTGCACTTCCATAGCACCTGTTCAAATACCAAGGGCATCAATCGATTGTACTTCAAATCCATCCGCAGAAGACCAGGTCATTCCAGAGATCAGTCAGTGGATCTGAAAATATGATTGATATTATTCTATAACTAAATAATTGCACGTTTGATTTTAACCATGTGTAAGACGTGAACATAAGTGCACTGACGAAAATTTGAGAATCTATATAGAGGGTGGCGCATAAAACCGTACTAGACACATTTAGGTTTGCATTTAATATAGTCCTATATGTGATATATATATATATATATATATATATATATATATATATATGTGTGTGTGTGTGTGTGTGTGTGTGTGTGATATATATATATATATATATATATATATATATATATATATATCACGCTCCAATTGATTAGCATTGTTTTAATTTTGAATATAATTGTTGAATTATGAATTCAGAATTGTCTGTAAACGACACGTTTAGTGAATTGTCTGTCATAATAACCTTGCTCATCCGAACGGAAAATTTATTTGATTAAAACTCTGCTCAGAAAACTTTAAGTGAGGGATGGTGAACGTTGTTATTTAATGTAATGTAATAGATTATTTATATAGCGCCTCTTAAGATTTAGAATCACTCAGAAGAGCTCCCCCCGTTGCGAATAGCACTGCAGACTTGGCAGTGCCAACGCCATAATCCCCCCTCCCTCCCACAATAGCGACACGTCAGCGAAGAACGGAAGAAGATGGCGATGGGAGTCCTTTCGAATTTTTAGACACAACTCATGGCGTGACAAAAATCCGGCAGTGAAATCAGGCACAAGCATCCGTCTCCCGAACTCGGCAGATTCGACGGAGATGAAAATTCCAGCTAAGACTCGATCGACAGTCGATCGAAGTCAATCCTGCTAAGCAGTGTCGTCCACTATGGAGGACAAGATGGCGGACTAGAAGAAGGTGCCCAACCGAAAACGTCCAGAGCAGTGGCGTAGCGACTGGGTAGGGGGCATATGCCCCCGGGCGCCGAGGTGGGGGTGCCAAAATTGGGTATTTGTTTAAGTAAAATGCATAATAAAGAAGAAGAAATATGTGCGACGACCTTTTATGCTCGTCAGCACTATATGAACAGGGGCGCGCCGAGGACAATGTGACGACCTTTATTTTGCTCGTCAGCAGTGTTGGGGGCGCCAACGGTACACATTGACCCCGAGCGCCGGATACCCTCGCTACGCCACTGGTCCAGAGCAGCAAGTCCTAAAAAAGAACAAAAAATGTGTTATCAAGGTTTGGACCGATTTAAAGACAGACAAGAGCCCAGGATTAGATGGCTTATATCCGAAGTCAGAAATTGCGATCGCGCAAATGTTGGGGCGCAGATGTTGGGGGATCCTTTAGTTTACTGTATAATGGTGAACTTGATTTGGTGACAGTGTTTTATCTGTGTATGTTGTGCTTTAGATTGGTGCTGACGTTGAACAACAAGGAAGATATAGAAGAGGCTTTGGTTAGAAATTCACGATCATTCTCTTCAAGGCCAGAGATATTTATGCAAAAGCTGATAAATCCGAACTCAAAAGGTAAACAATAGACATATTCTGACCGCCTTTGATTTTTTAATTCACTGTCGCCATTAGTTTCTAAATGGCCATTTTAAAAATATTATTCTTATTATTTGGCTAGAGAGGGGCATTTCAACAATGCCATTTTACATGTTTTGTTATTTACACTAGACCCCATTTACATGGACCTCTCTTTTTCCTGCTCTCTCTCTCTCTCTCTCTCTCTCTCTCTCTCTCTCTCTCTCTCTCTATATATATATATATATATATATATATATATATATATGACACACACGTATATATATCATGCAAAAAAGATTTTACTACCTTTTGGAAGTCCTGGAAAAGTAAATTTGGTCGAGGGAATAGTAATGGTGCTAAAACTGTGGATGGGGTCTGTACGGAACCTGAAATTATTGCCAATGCATTTGCAGATTTTTTCGCTCTGCTTGCACACTCAATGACAGTAGCTGGCATGATAAACTCAAACTGCAGTTTGAGCGCTGTTACTCAGGCTATAGGAGTCAGAGTATTGAGTGTCCTGTGATCTCAATTGAAGAAGTGGGTATAGCAGTGGGTATACTAAAATTAAGCTGGGTAAAGCATCTGGGTTTGACAGGATAACTATAGAACATTTATTGTATGTACAGTTGCACACCCAATTGTATTATCTTGTTTAATCCTGGGTGCTCTCACCTGCTCCAAGTACCCACTACACTGTAGATACTGGACGTGTAGTGCTCATAGTTACCGATTTTCGTACATGACTGTGACATCATAATCATCATAGAATATGAATACATTACTGTAGTAAACAATTAAGTAGCAAAACTTTAATGTTAATGTTGAAAAGTAAAGGTACTTTAGAAATTCAATTTACGTTTGAAAAAGGCAAATAACCTTCACAAAATAAATAACCTTAGATACCCTGTTTTTAAAAAATCGTATGCAGCCTTTGATAACGTTACGAACAACTATAGTTTATAAAGGAGAGTAATAGTCCGGATACTTCCTCTTCAGTTGCAGGAGTAAAGCTGATAAATTGCAAGGAGGTTGTGGGGGAGGTGGGTGATGAGGAGAGGTGGTTTAGATAGTAATGGTAGACTTTAAGTTACTGAGTTTTTGCATCTTTTATTATTCCTGTTATTGTTTTATGAATGTCCGGTGCTTAATATACTTTGCAGGGATTGGATTCAGAGACAATTCTCCGGAATGGAAAAGAATTCATAAGATTTCTTTGGCTATCTTAAAAGAATTTGGATTTGGCGATAAGAATATAATGGAGGAGAGAATCCTCAGAGAAGTTGAGGCAATGGTTGACTACGGAAAAAAGACAGGAGGAAAAGTCTTTGATCCGAAAGAACTCTTCTGTCTCGTAACATCAAATGTAATAATAAACATAGTGTTTGGGTCAAGACGTAGCTATGATCTTGGAATTTCCGAACTGATAGTTGAAATTGATCGCTACGGTCATCTGATCGACATGATATTTGATATAGCTCCTATTCTTAAATACATTCCACCTTTCAATAGGAAGATTCCTGAAATGAAATCGAGCTGCAAAAAAATCTACGATAATATTGAAACGGAGATCGATAAGAGTCTTCGAAGCAACGAAAAGTGCTTTGTTTCTGAGTTCATCAAAAGAGAAGGTCCAGACTATGATCGAGAGAATCTGAATTTCGTACTACGAGATTTAATTGCCGGAGGAACAGATACAACTGCGGGCACAATGGGATGGGCAATGGTGGTTTTTGCCAATCATCCTGAAATTCAGAAGAAATTGCAGGAAGAGATTGATTCAGTGATACCAAGAGACAGATTACCAACACTGCAAGACCAAAAGAAACTTCCTTACGTTGAAGCAACAATTCATGAGCTTTTGCGTTGGCGCACTCTGCTTCCACTGTCAGTTGCTCATTACACTAATCAGGACTCAATTGTTAAGGACTTCTTCATACCCGCTGGGACATTAGTAAGTAATCAGTTATTTCGATGCAAGAACCCATTTTCCTAAAACGACCGCGCAGACGCCCTGCGCCGCGATAGTTTCTGTGCCACGATACCTTAGAGCACCGTTAACACCTCAGCAACTGGAGAAATGTCCGACAATAATGACTAATATCGACAGTTTTCATCTTTTCGTTGGGGGCCGCTGGCTGCAGTCCCTATAGCCCCCCGGGGGAAATCCAGACCTGTATGGTGTGCGTCACTGCTAATTCCTTACTGCACTTAATGGATGCTATGCAGAGCAGTTGCGATTCGGATAGAAAAGGATTCGTATTCCCGTTCAATTCGGCACACAGTCGCAACGGCGTGTCGGTTTGGTTGCGGATAAAGGAACGATTTGAAGATGAACTCTTCTAGTATTGTCGAGCACTTAAAGTCCCTCAGAACCAAGTACATAATAACCGTAAAAATTAGGCCTCAGATTTTGCATCAGATATTCAGGTTTACGAAAAAATTGTTCTTATTGTTTCATTATAATAGGTATATCCAAATCTGTATGGTGCACATAATGACCTATCGGTGTGGAAGGACCCGGATGTCTTTCGACCGGAACGATTTTTGGACAAAGAAAACACCGTCTTCGGCCTAGATCGAGTCATTACGTTTTCTCTCGGTTAGAATACAGCATTTTAATATTGCTTACTGTAGTAGGCTAGCATCATCATCATCATCATCATCATCATCATCATCATCATCATCAGTTCGCGGAGCCCGTTATTGACTGCAAGTCTTGGCAGGTCCGTCGGAACGAAATTTCAGCAGGGGTGCAGATTTCCTTCAGGTAAAAGTTGTCTCTGAAAAACCACTGACAAGCAAAAAAAGATCGATACCCATCTTTTATCTAAAAATACCTCGACAAGCAAAAAAAGCTCGTCGACACCCAATTTTTTCATAAAACTACATTGACAAGCAAAAAAGTTCGTCTGCACACCTTTTTCAGAGCTGCATCCTGTCTGCACCCATGGAAAAAGGGTGCAGACAGGGTGCAGACCATCTTCTTTCCAGGGGGTGCGCGCACCTACATTTTTCCAGGGGTGCAGCTGCACCCCCTGCATCCCCACTTAGTACAGGCCTGAGTCTTTGGCTGTCTCTAATCGTTAATGGCTTACTGACAAGAGAGAGAGAGAGAGAGAGAGAGAGAGAGAGCCTTATCTACAGCATCCATTGATAAACTCGGGAATATCAAGGTTGTCACTCCAACACCACTCCACATGATACAGGTTGTAGCAGACCTCGATATACAGCTGCTCTCGGTCATAAAGTGTTGGAGCCAACTTTCTCTTTACGCCAGTTAATTCTGAGATTACTCAAAGCGCTTTGATAAATTCACATAACGTCGAATTAGATTTAAACTATAAGAATAGCAAGTATTATGTATCCAGTTAAATTTTAACATTTCAGTTCACTTATTTTAGGCAACGTATTTTAACGCACGGAATCTTTAGCCGTACACGTATTAAACGTATAATATCATTGGATAAACATATATACATATATAATACGTACGGTCGAATCTTTCGTCGGAGTTAAATCTGATCTTTTTCATAATTTTTAATTTGACCTAACCATTTAAAAAATTTTCCATGAAAACTATCTTCGAAGGAATGAATTATTTTAGGGATTTGGCAATCACCATAATTTGACCGACAAAGAGCGAATTTAGATCTGATGTAAAAGGTGAACTTTGTCCTATTCAGATAGTATTAAAAATACTTCAAAAGTAGCATAGTTATATTTAAAAGTGTGTCAATTCCAAATCGTGAAGCGTCTGCTGGGTACTGTGAACTGCTACTTTCGCATTGCGACACACCCGAATGCCTCGTATCAGGCATTTTCCAGTCAGCGCTGCATAAGGGACCATCCATAAATGACATCACTCACTTAGGGGAAGGGTTCATAAGTCTTATTGGCAACCAAACAACGTTCGCTCGACCGTCTCTTATCAACGTAGCCACGAGGGAGCACGAAAGGCCTGGCCCTCTAGTCAGGTTGGGACCAGTCGTGGCCTTTGCAATGATTTCTTCTTCTTCATGCACTGTAAACGAAAAAGGTGGAAAATTCCACCTTTTATGGTGGTCCAATATCTACACCCTCAAGGTGGAAATTGCCACCCTGAAATGAAGGTGGAACATTTCCACCCTTTTTAAAACACCCTCGACGGTGGAAATTTCCACCCTGAAATGAAGGTGGAACATTTCCACCCTTTTTAAAACACCCTCGACGGTGGAAACTTCCACCTTTTATGGTGGTCCAATATAAACACCCTCAGGGTGGAAATTGCCACCCCAAATTAAGGTGGGACATTTCCACCCTTTTTAAAACACCCTTGACGGCGGAAATCCCCACCATTACTATACAGGATATATATATAATATTTAATACAATATATAATATATATAATAATATATAATAAATATATAACATAATATATAATAAATATAATATAACCACCAATAATCAAATTAATACAACATAATCATTAATCCATTTCTCAGTATCACATTTTATTACAATTATCCACAAATCATCAAGCCAGATCCAATTTACCAATTTAATATTTCAGTCCATAGATCAAATTAACATCCACAACATTACAAACTATTTAATCTTTTCTCTATCAAGCACAGTTCTACGAAATCCTCTACTCCATTTAAACATAGCATCCCAACTCACATGTCTGCTATTCAAATGACCTTCAATCCAAAACAAATCACCTTTAACTTCACATATTTCATCAACATGTGACCAACAAACAATTCACCATATCCACAGATTTGTTTCACCTCAACTAAAAGTCTAATACTTTGCTCTCTGACTGACAGCATCATTTCATCATTCATACCAACATCAGCATCATTATCATTTGTTGTATTACTCACCACATCATAAACTTCATTCATCAAACACCAATCTTCACTCACATTTTCACTTACATCAAATTCAATGCTATTAAAACATTTTACTACTTCACCTACAATTTCACCATTTCCATAAAATTGATCCACAAAACACATATCATGTTCAACATCATTCAACATATTAGGTAGTCCATCATATTTCACATCATCAACATCAAGTTTCAAAAGTACATCATCATCATTTGTTTGATGTTCCAAAACCTTTATCACAAAATATTCCTCACACACTTCAGATTCAGTGATTACAACTTCATCAAACAACCTTAATTGAGATCTAACAACAGTAGGTTCAACTGTCACACAATCCGTACCTTTTACATTTTTCAAAATGCCAAACGATACATGACAATCCTTCACATCATTAACAAGTTTTGACACAACAGGTTCATTAACAATTCTACTGTCCTTTACACGCTTAATTCCAATATCACGCGATGAACCAACAATAACTTGCCAGTGGCGGCTCCAGGATTTGGCAAGTGGGGGGCCGTTGGGGTGGTAACTTCTAATCATGGGGGCCAACCATTTGTTGTTAGGTATGTAGTATTAAGTATAGGGTCCCAAAAGGGAGGGCCACTGGGGGTCAGGCACTCAATAGGGGCACAGGCCCCCCAGACCCCCTGTGGAGCCACCACTGTAACTTGCACTGACACATCAGATTCAGCTTGTATATCACTTGTGCTAAGATCAACATAATTTTTATTTACATTATGCATACACTGTAACTGCATTCCTTTTTCCTTTAAGTTTGCACCGAAAACTCAAATGATAATTAGAGCCACAAATCTAACATTGCTTTCCTCTGAATTCCTGATCCAAATTTTCATAATAATTTTGACTGCTTAATATTATCAACAACAGTTCAATAGTAAACTAACAAATTGTGTACATTATTGAACTTAACAATTTAGCATAATGACTGCTGTTCATACAAGCATGTTTATCTTTCTCTGTATGCTTGTTGTTATGCGCCTTTTTTCTGTGGCAACAACATGACTATCTAAAAAGACCATAGTATTTTCAAGTGAAGACGGGTACTGAATGTCAAAAAACATAATAACATGCAAACAAAACAACCACAGCTGCAAATGTGTCGGTGCAGTCGGTCAGCACTTGGTTGTCAATCAAAACTGACACCGTGGATGCTGGATCTAACAGACCATCATTCTTTGTGTCCATTGAAAATGCATAGGTAGATGCTGTGTTCAGGTACAGATTTCTTTGACTGCACAAACAAAGTTTAAACCACAGATAGCAAAATTAAGCAACATTACATTCACAAAAATGCAGTAAAATTCACTTATGAATGGCTTTCAACAAAGTGATAGTGTTCTTTGAAGACAACATTATACAATTTGATTTGCAGACAATTATCATAGAAATAATTTACAATGGTTCCAAAGTAGTAATTAAATTGAAATAAACAGTGCACCAGCTGCAGAACAGACTTTCAGAATTGCAACTAGTAGGCCTACAAACATCACTTTCAAGCTGTTTTTAAAAGTTTCTTTAGAGAAATGTGAAGCGATTAATTCTGATGCGATTAATTTTTAAATCGCGATTAACAGATTAGCGTGTTGATTGCGCATTAATCGTGATTAAAGGACAACACTAAAAATAACATTTCTTGGCTATGAAATCTGCCAAATTATTAAAATCAACATCATCAACTTGCCATTTCAGTATATTTCAATATATGCTTTACTGATAATGGATATCTGGAAATGATAGATTGCAAAAGCACGTACCATTCTCCAATGTGATAGACTCTTGGTCATTTCATGACCATGACCTTCAACTTTGACTCGGTGCACGATCGACCAACGTAATTTATCGACCAATCCCAGTTGTAGTCATCATAATAACAAAAATCCTAAAACAAAAACATTTGCCTTCAATAAGAAATTGCAGCAACCACTTAAATGCACTTCAGTCAGTCAGTCAGTCAGTCAATTAACCAGTTAGCCAGCCAATTGTTCAATAAATTAATTATAAAATGCTTCAAATGCCAGAGTTCTCGCTATAGTTGGTATCATCTGCTGTGGTGTAGAAGTCATAAAAAAATTCAGCAGAAATTTCTACCCAAATATCTTAAAGTTTCTCATTCTAAAGCTTAGTATTTACAAGAAACAAGTCACCATCTGATTTGATGTTCAGCATGCCAGATACTGAGGAATAAATCAACAAAAATTAAAATTACACATCAAATTCGAGGCCAATAAACTGAAAATATCACCATAAAAAGCTAAATCCAGAGCTTTCCATTCTCACCTGACCGCATTTCTTAATCTCATTCCAAACTTTACAAATCAGCGACATTCCCATTTTGTGCCGAGACAAAACAAACTGCTAGACGTCGATCTGAAGATGAATCCCACTTCATCTTTAACCAAATCTCCACTTTAAAACATATAGGATCAATCGTCATGCTTGAAGTTCACACAATCCAGTTCAATAACTTTCTTGATGGACTGTAACATAGGCTGGAATCCAAATATAAAAATTCTCTCTGACTTCCCCATTGAGGCTATATAAAAACTCGTACGTCACAACATGGTTAGAACTTATAACACCAAATTGCAGTTAAGTCAATCGTCTTCTTCTTCATGAACATTCCAACAAGTCACTAAATTTCACAAGAACACCTTGTCAGATAGCAAAGCACACTTTAAAAAAATGCTTACACAACGATCTCTTTTTATTTGTTAACTGGCTTTTTGCCTTTACCAAAGTACACACATACAGATCACTAAAAGTAAATACCTGAGGTGACAGATCACCATACTTTGGTTTCTTGTCGTAGGTTCCGAGGGTTAGGATGTTACAATTGAGGCAAACCCTATAAAAATCGTAAGTGCGCACAAAATTTGAATCATATTCATTGCACACTATTAGTGAACAGAGCGACATGCAGAAAATCACCTTTCAATCTAAATCAAAAGGGCTTTCGATCGAATATTAAATGTTTCCAAGATTTCAGGATAGCGAAGTTGGATATTGATCAAGAACATCTTGCATTCTCGTACCAGTATAAACAAGAGATCTTCTGGGACCAAACAACTGTTTGTCTTCAAGACATGGATAGGATGTTATAAGAGACAGACGATAGCCTAATCGTTGTGATTTGGAAACGTTTCAATGCAAAGCAATATGGTATTATTTTTATACAGTAAATACAGTAATAATCTCTGAAAATGTGAATATTAGTTACACGAAATCAATCACCAAATTTTAGAAATTTTCCTCGAGCACAGTAAACTAGCCTCAAATGTCTGGAGCTCTGTACTACACGTGGTGAAAAATCAACATTAATTTTGACTTTTTTCAGACTTGAAGCAGAGCACCAAGTGGGTGGGGCGTTGCACTACACATCATAGTAATTATTATTATAAACGTATTTGATGTTTAAATTGCGCATTATAAATTTTTTTGTTAGTTCGCGCTGTCTCCGTGTAGTTATAGTTGACCTTTACGGACTACTAAAAGCGTCTAAACAACTGCCAAATCTTCAATCTATTTCAAGTGAAATATTAGTTACCATCCAGTTTTCTCCGGAAGATGAACAGATACAAAAATTTTCGCCGACTTACAGTTAATACTTAACAATTCGAAATTCAAATGACTACCGGAAGTACTCAGCGTTACCATGCTGGTACTTATCGCAAGTAATAATTACTGCAAAACAAGTCCAAAAAAAGCCCAAGAAAAACACGAAAAACATATATAGTTATCTTATTATTAATAAAATGTACTATTTGTTTATTGTTTGACCTCATAACATATATATACAAATATTTACAAATTTACACACATATATATGCATATATACATATATATACATACATGTGCACATATGCATATACATATATACATATATATATACATAAATAAATACATGCATTTATATATATAATCCTGCATCTATACAATACATACATACAGATATACACAGCTAAATGCATATATACAAATATATATGCATATATACATATATATGCATATATATGCGTATATATGTGTATACATGTACATATACATATATATTCATATATATGTGTGTGTATATGTATTTATATATATTATACATCAATATTCATGCATGCGTACATACTGTATATACTGTACATATACATACATAGATAGGTAGATACATGTATAAACATAAATACATATATACATATACATAGATATGTATATATTCATATGCATATATGCATTTATATATATGTGTGTGTGTTTATGTATGCATATGTATTTATATGTACATATACGTATATATATTTATGTGCATGTGCAGTATATATACATATACATATATACACATATATATGTATATATACAAATATATGTGTATATATATATATATATGTATGTGTAAATATATGTATAGCTGGGGCGGTCATAGTTGGGGCGGCTACAATGTGATACAATAGTGCGAAGGTTCTGTGAGCATCTACCTCTAGAGTGACGAAAATCCACCCCAGGGTGGTGACATTCCACCATCAAAGACCTCCGTTCCACCTTTCACATAGATAGGGTGTAAATTTTGGGCATTTCCACCCCAGGGTGGAATATTTCCACCCCTAAGTGGAATATTCCACCTTTTTCATTTACAGTGTGTGCCATGTATTGGATTTCACTCTTTATTAATACTTTAGGTCGACGTTCATGCACCGGAGAAACTTTGGCTCGGGCTGAAGTATTTCTCATTATGACCAGTTTTCTCCAGCGATTTACCGTTCTTCCGCCAGAGGGCCAAGACCAAGTATGCGACAAGCCTGCGCTGCCAATGAAACTACTTTTATTTCCGAGCTCATTTTCCATACGATGGGCGGAGAGACAATGAAGATAAATGCAGCATCACGATGACTTATTCATTAGCATTTCAGGGCAATAAGTTGTGCAGTCAGCTGTGGAATATTTTACAAAATGATAGTTTGTTGTATATAGGCCCATATAAACAAACATTTAACCGTAACGCTGCGGTTCAGACTTGGAAGTTTCTTATAAAATGAGCATTACATATATTAGTATAAATAGGCCAATGTACATATATACTTATGTATATATATATATATAATCTTATATATATATACTGTAAAATTTACATTGAACTACTGTTACCATATGACTACGTTAAACATTGAGGTAGGCTACTATAATACTATGGATGCGAAACCTGGAGAATGAACAGGAAAATTATGAAAAATTATGGTGCTGCAGAAGGATTCTGAGAATCAGCTGGATGGACAAAGTTACAAACGACAGAGTCCTAGAAAGAAGCAAAACAACAGAAACGTGAAAATGGGAAATAAGAAGGAGAAAAATGTCCTACGCTGGTCACGTCATGAGAGGTTCGGCCGGAGACCTACCACCGATAATAATGGAAGGTAGAATAGAAGGAACAAGGGAATGGGGGCGACCGAGAAGAAGTTGGATGCATGGGCGTATTTAGAAAGGCTCAAAGGGTATGCTGAAATTGAAGTTCGAAAAATAAACGTGGTGACAAGCAAAAAAAGGTTATCGCCCTTCTAAAACCTGGTGACAAGGAAAAAAGGCAAAGGGGTACGCTATGGCTCAGTAGCGTACCCCCTAAATACGCCACTGGCTGGATGGACGACACCTTTGACTGGACAAACATAAAGAACTATGGAGCCCTAAAAAGAGCGGCAGAAGATAGAGAGAATTTGAGGAAAATGACTGTCAACCCTCTGATAGAGGACGACACCTGAGAAGAAGAACCATAATCATGTATCGACTTGAGGCGATTTTTTATTTGAAATTAAACGCTTAACAAGTTTTTTATGTTCTAAATCTAAAGCAAGTGTCTATGCCCCTAATTTCTCTACATTATGTCTTAATCAGCTAAGCATATATGCAGTGCTTTTTATAGCGTGTATAATCGTAGGATATTTTCTTAACCAAGCAATATGCATATGTTGCTTCAGTGTAATAAGCTTGAGTATTGTTTATTCTAGCCACCTAGACATTGGGGGAGTCTAAAATTTTGGGGGAACAGACATTCGGGAGGTCTTACTACTTGCCAAAATGCCAACAATTTTGGGTGATTTCAAACTTTGGGGGAATGCTCCCCCCCTTCAGAGAAGGCCTAGAATAAACACTGAAGCTTGAGCATGTTTTCCAATACGAGCTTTGAATTCTAATATGAAACTTAATTCTAACATTGTATTTTCAAACTAACCCAGAGCTTACGGTATAGCCATTGTTTCAGGGTTTTAGATATATTGGATTTTGTTGAGCATTTTCGACCGTGTTTCATTTATTTCTTATTCAGGAATCAGAAAAATACACAGCATGAAGAGAATAGGCTACTTTCATATAAAGGATGCTGCCATTTTTTTTATTGTGGTGATAACGTGGCATGCGGCTCCCGGTATAGTATATTATATTGACTCCCATATAATAATAACTCCCCTCTCATTATTATATATATAATAATGACTCCCCCCATCATTATTATATATATAATAATAACTCTCTCTATATTATAATAATTCCCTTAGTTTTTCAGAAGCCAGCTGAGATACCATGGCCTAGAGCACCAAAAGCTTTTTTAGATCGAGGATTGTTCCAATAGTGTGCTTGTGGGATTCAAAATTTGTTGTTTTGGTATCAATTAAATTCGTTATTGGCATTTAGGTGGAGAAATATGGCTGAAACAGTATTGATCAGTGGATAGCATATTAAATGCATCTAAGTAGTTTAACATTGGTAAGCATTGCCCTTTCAGGAATTTTAGGGAAACTGTGAGATTGGAAATGGGTCTATAATTTCGTATAACCATTTTAGAGACATTTTTATAAATTGGGGTTATTTTTTTCAATTTTTAGGCCTACTTCTTCTGGGAGTTATTATAATATAGAGAGAGAGTTATTATTATATATATAATAATGAGGTGGGGAGTTATTATTATATGGGAGTCATTATAATATGCTACACCGGCTCAGCTATCCAAGCATCCTCTGTACCAAGAAAAGCATCGTCCTATAATAAAATAGTGTGGCGGAGTTCGAACCGGGTCATTACGTAGCCTACTACTTCCCAGGACGGCTGACGCCCGGCCGCTACACAGGATCGTGTATCTTAATTAATGCGCGTGGGTGGTCGACTTAGCTTTTTGGCTATGTTATTACTATATGATGGCTGATTTCATCTCTCTCTATCTTTCTATTGTACTTTACTTTCGCTGTGGAGCTCTATAATAGCGATTCCCGGGTACTACTTAAGGCATTCTTTCATGTACTACCTTCTCAAATTCCGGATACTACATCTACGTTATCTATCTCAGGTACTACCTCTGCCTCTGCTATATATCTCAGGTACTACCTCGTCTTCTTAGGTACTACCTCACTATCTTCGCCAACTCGGATACTACCTCATGGTGGGCAATTCTTCAGGTACTACCTAGGGATCTACCGGACCTTTTATCGGGCTCCACTCCCTCCCAGCAGGCCCTGATGGTATTCCGCCTGAGCTGCTGAAATGTGCTCTGGGGCCAGTGAGCTCTGCTCTCCACTCTTTGTTTATCCAGGTCTGGAGAACCGGCCATGTACCTGCAGAGTGGAAAGAAGGTGTTCTTGTCACTTTATATAAAGGGAAGGGCTCAAAACTGGAATGTGGAAATTATCGTCCGATTACTCTCCTGTCAGTACCGGGGAAGGTATTTTCCCACATCCTACTCAGCCGGATACAGCCATTACTCCTTAAGACACGTAGACCACAACAATCTGGATTCACTCCCGGCAGATCCACTATAGATGCCATCCTAGCGTTAAGACTCCTTTCCGAGTTACACCGGGAGTTTGACCGCCCTCTGAATGTAGCCTACCTGGACATTAAGGCTGCATTTGATTCGGTGGATCGGACCGCTTTATGGAAAGCATTGCGCGCCAAAGGAATTCCAGAAATTTTGCTCCGTCTTATAGAAGATTTGCATCAGAATACGGGAGCTAGCATCCGGGTCGGTCAAAATCTCTCAGCTCGATTCTCAACTACATCTGGTGTGAGACAGGGTTGTATACTCGCACCAATCCTCTTCTGCATTGACATCGACTCGATCTTAGATCACATGTCTGTGAACCATGGCATTAGCGTTGGGTCACACCGCTTCACAGACCTGGTCTACGCAGATGATACAACTCTGTTTCTACCTTCTGCTACCAATGCCTCTGAATACCTATTTAGTTTCAGCCATGCTTCTGCTCCACTTGGTATGAAGGTTTCCTGGACTAAAACCAAGTTACAGAACCTAGGATGTGGATCACAGCCCTCCTCTATCGTGATTTATGGGGAGTGTGTTGAGTCAGTAGACAGTTTCACATACCTTGGTAGCGTGCAGTCCTCCAATGGACATTGTCATCAAGATCTGACCAGACGCATCACCCTAGCCTCTACTGCCATGTTCTCCCTGCATAATATCTGGCAGGACAGACGTCTCTCTCTGGTCATCAAGCTTCGTCTGTACCAGACACTTGTTCTGTCTGTCCTACTCTATGCGGCCGAGACCTGGACCTTACTCGCCTCAGATCTAAGTAAGCTGGAAGCCTTCCATATGAGGTGCCAACGTCAGATCCTTGGAGTACACTGGTATAACTTCATTACCAACGCGGAGATATCCTCACGGACTGGATTACCATCACTCAATGAATTGATAAGTAGGCGCCGCCTTGCAATTTTTGGACATGCAGCCCGCCTCGAAGAGACAGTTCCTGTTCATCAAGCCCTCCGCTGCCACGTTGACCTATCCATCGGTCGTCCACCTGACCGATCATGGAAGCGCTGTCCTGGTCGTCCCAGGAAAAGATGGATCGACCACATCCGTTCCCAGACCAGCGAGATTCCATCTACTCTCTGGAGTCGTGCCATCCGGCGGGGTCATGGTCAAGGGGTGACGCAACGGCCCCCGCCGGCTACGCGCTTCTGATGATGATGATGACTCCCTCCCGTCCGGCCCGAAATCTTCCTTTGTGGGGCAAACCCACCCCTTGGAAACCGCTTTTGCGGTGGATTCAACGCTTCCCTATAGCGGAAATGTTGAACGGAAGCGAAGTCAGAAGAAAACCAGTGAAGACCTTTTCTGTCTTGGAATTCCACCCAAAAGCGCCGCTGGACTCACGGAACCAGCGCGACGACATTTCGACAGAAGCTAAGCGACAAATCGTTCTGTTGGAAGGAATGGAAACAATGGAGCCCTGAACCTGTCCCAGGACAGAGAACATGATGATGATGATGATGATGATGATGATGATGATGATGATGATGATGATGATGATGATGATGATGATGATGTTGATGATGATGATGATGATGATGATGATGATGATGATGATGATGGGAGATATAAAAGACAGAGTAGAAATTCTTGACTTTCAGACCGCTCAGTGCTTAATCCAGATTCCAGACTCCTGGTCTCCGGGACCGGGGGATGGAAAACTGACAGGGCCGGGGGAAAAGTCAGCTAGGGGCCTGCTGCTATTAGTTCATGTATTATGCCAAAATTTCGGTGGGGAATTTGAAATTCCCAGGGGGGAAAGGGCAATTCCTCCGACCGGAAACGGCCTAGATTAAACCCTGGGACCGCTAAAGAAGTTTAACTAATATTAGGTGCAAACGCTCAGATCTGCAGCTTGTTCTAGGGCATTGGACCTAAGTCTTTGATTACTGAAAATACTTGTTATATTAAACAGAGCAATGCATATGCCGGAAGTACATGTAGAGGCGTTTTGCAAATGCGTAAAACTAATTCCCATAAGTTGAACGGTGTTTGAATTGACTATAAAGACAATCACGCTCTTGAGCACAACTTGAGGCGTTGCCTTAGGAAAGATCGCTTATATTCCCACAACTGATTCCGTAGTTTTTTCCAACTTCAATGTGATCTTTGTAGGGCCTACTGTTCCATGGCCTTCGCAGTTACGCTAAATCTTATCGGCTGTCTGTTTTTCTCTCCTCGATAGAATCTATCTTTAGGGGCTGTCCATTAATTACGTGAACAATTTAGAAAGAAGGGGGTTTGAAAAAGTTTCGCAGTTGTTGACAGGGGGAGGGGTCAAGAGAAGTTGACGTCAACAATTTCACTTTTCACAAATAATCAAAATATAGGAAATTTGATAGAATATTACTTATTAGGCCTACAATGGAAAAAGCATGGAAAAATGTCATAACCATCACATTTTAACACTCGATGTCGTCGATGGGAAAAATGGGAAAAATGGTCATCACCGCAAAAATAATAACATTGTTATTGGGACATGTCATTGATCTTGGGAGGGGGTCAAAAGTGTTTGACATAATTATAGGGGAGTGGGTAACTGAAAGTTGACAGTTTTTGACAAGGGGGTCAAAAATTGCCCAAAAATTGTTGACATAATTAATGGACAGCCCCTTAGGCGTATTGTTACTTTGGAATTACGACCGATGAACATAGTAACCAGCTTTCCCACAAACAGATTTCACCTTCTATCGACCACCGACAGTTGTCAAGTTCATCATTAGGCCCTACTCTTATGCCGTATAGAAGACGATCTCAGCTGAGATTTGTTCTGGTATATTACGCAGCTATAAATAAGAATGACAACAGTAGGCCTATGGTTTTTCTCTTAGAAATAAGCGACGCCGCCAAATAACCTAATAACGTCTACTGTTGTTCATAAAAGTTCAAACAAAACAGTGCAACATCTCATAATTAAGTTCAGCGACATAGGTGGCAGCATTTTATAGGCATGGCAAAAATTCAGCGTTAATAGTTACGTGTCTCTAGTCAAAAAAGCCTTAAAGTCTAAATCATCAGTGGAGCAAACCTGGCGTCAACATTGGGGGGGTAAATCGTTCATAAAGTCAGGCTAGACCCCCTTTTAATCCTCAAAAAGTAAAAGTCTTGACGAGCAAAAAAAGGTCATCCACGACGAATGATGTAACCAGATTTTACCATAAGGCACAAAACATTGGGGGGATAATTGATACTCTGTCCTCCTCTGACTAATTATTGGGTTATTGGGAGGACCGTCCCCCGCCGTCCCCGTGTTTTACGCCTATGTAAATCATACATTCTCGCACACTGCTGTAAAAACAATCAGACGTTTACTGTCAGTTCATTGACACCACCATCGTTCAGACCGAGACGTCGGATTATTTATAGGACGCAGCCAGAGAACGATTAAAATAAAAAATGGACTCGAAAAGAGTAGACTAACAAATGATTAAAAGTCAATCCTGAATGCGCAGTTTAAAGTGCGGAAACGAGAATCGAACCCGCTCCATCGTCCAGTGTTGTTGTTACCAATCTATGATATTTTACCTACTTATTTACCAGTAAACAGATTCTATGCTGTGATCGTAACCGGAAGCGGCGTTGATCGGAGATGTTGATCGTCGTTATTAGAGCTGAAGATGCGATCTTGTCGGATCGCTTCTGATTGCAATTTGACGACGAAATGAAGCGGTTAAGACCATGCGTCCAGCATAAGTCTTTATGTTGAAGCCAGCTGTGGACGCCATATTTGTAAACGCACATGAATATTCATGAGACTTTTTTCATTGGTCGTCGCTATTTTTGGAATATGAAATTCGACCGTTTTCAAATCCGGGCTTTTCTGCGCTTTTTTAAAAACGCAATCTCGGCTTTTTCCTATGTTTTGCGTAAAAACATATGGCGGATAGGCTCCGCCCACATGCCCATAGTTGGCTTCAGCCGTTAAGCAGGCCTGTATAGGCTTATATTCTCTCCTGTGTATTATTGCTCCAAGGTTAAGACGCACTAGTCGATCCTAGGATCATCATAACCTCCGTGTAAGCGCTTAGCGCGACCTTCCTACGCGGCTTTGGCGCTGGACAGCGCCGAGTCTCGACTTTGCCCACGTAGCACATCGTCGTAATGTCACCTGAGTAGGTTCCTTAATGTAATGTAATATAAAGAGATCGGAGATCTCGAGCGAAAGACGCCGGAGGATTTGATATTTATCCCTTTGTCAAGATGTGAAGACGTGTACTGTCTGGATGCGGTTTGCTGTCTAACTTGTAGGCTATATTAGCACTCGAATTTTGGGATTTCCCGGTTTCTAATTTCAGATATGTGTAAAGATTTCATGTATTTGTCGTAACCTGACGCGTTGAACTTATTGCAAATCGATGTGACATTCAGGACTCATCAGCAATGTGATCTTACTAACATTTCCAGCTTAACCTGGCTCTATTCCAGATTGGATTTGTGCACCACCGGCTGTCGGCTGATACCATAGGCATTATGATAGTGGTGCAATAGAAGTTTATTGATTGATTGTATTATTGATTGACATGAGAACTAGCAGACAAATGTGAAATTGAAATGTTAGACTTCATAGATATGGTCTGAACTGGGCATATATCTCATGAATGATATAGGCTTTAACTTTATGGGAGAAATAGATTTTCATTCATGAAATGCAGCAAGCATAGCATAACATTTAATGATGTGTTACTTGTAGGTTTTGAGATGATCTGTACTCCAAAGATCTGATTTAACTGCTCGACATTAAGCAAAGATTGTTGCTCTGGTTTGGTCGGATCAGAAGATTTGATCTTAACTGTCTTTAAGTTCAGATTTTGCTTGCTGGACACGCTGAAATTTCCAAGGTCATGGCTTACGCCGCTGGTCAGAGCAGCATGACAGGTGACAAGAAGCTCATTGACCCTTTGATTGCGGACCTCATAACACTGTCTTTCGAATGCAAACGGAAATATCCGCCTATAAAAGAGGTATGGGGTTAAGTTATTTCTCTTCACACAATCATTTTTTCCATAGCCATAATGTCCCAACCATGATGACCATTTTGTTAAAACGACCCTCTATTTCTGACCCCTACCTTTTGGCTATGGCTATTTCAAACTTAGTCTAAGTGCCTAAAATAGGCATCTACTGCAGTATGACTATAGAAAGTGTTATATAAATTTATGAGATTTTGACAGTATTACTCAAGTCGATGATTGTAAAGATGTGGCAGTAATTTCTGGCTGCCTCACAGTAACCTGTGTAAAAATATATTGAGTTTGCCAGACTGAATCAGAAAAAGTTTATTCTGGATGGTAAATTAAAATTTTTATTGTACTTTATTATTTTTATTCTGTTGTATGTTAAGGTTCTCTTGTTTTGTCTCCAACTTGTTGTTTCTCAACTCTTTCAATGCTATGTGCATTTGTTTCTGGAATTCTGTAAATGGATTACTTTTTATGAAATTAAATGGTAGAGCTGTTTCAGAATACTGGTTTTGCTATTGGTTTAAAAATGCATTCTTATTATATATTCTGACACTTATGATGTTAAAAATTAAGTATTTGCTGAAAATAAGGGTCATATTGAGAACAGTGCTTGAACACTGGGAAAGAGATGAAAATTTTTTTATGTGTAGACATTTCTTTAGTACTGTAGTCTGGGTTAATTTTTTTAGGCTGCTGAGGCTTGTCAACTGAAGGTTCGAGGGATTGGTGCAAAGTCTGATAATGTTGCCCTTGGTAAGTGCTTTGAACTGCATTAACTAAGTATATGCATTTTTCAGTTGATGTTAAGCAGGCTCTCCTGTAAGTCACTGCAGGCTAATTAAAATTTGTGAAAAAATATATAAATTTTTGCTCAGGGTCTTGATGAATGCAAGTAACATAAAGGCATTTGCTCTGAAAACCATGTTTTAAAATTGATTTATTTTATAATAGAGAGAGTATCGGTGCACAGCTGGGAGTTAGAATTTAGTGTGCATAATCCAGTTTGCATTTATGTTGTTGTGCATAATTAATGTGAGTATAAAGCTAAACGATGAATGTATAAATTATAATTGATGAATAGAATTAGGCTTAATTTGAGAAAATTAAAGAGAATTTGTCACTGTCAACAAGTTGTGCCTTGTTTCTCACATTAGCATTTGTGACTTGACACATTTTTCAGACTTTTCAAACATACTTATATTTGTCAATTTGTCATTTCCCTTATTTGGGTACAGTGGATCCCACTTAATTGCATACTGCTTAATTGCATAACCCGCATAATCGCATAACAACATAAAAACCCGTACCAGTGTTTTGTGCGTACAATTAATTATCAGACGTCCCGGCTATTCGCATAGCCCAGTTAATCGCATAAGCAAGGCTTGCACAGCACCTATGCAATTAAGCGGGTTTCACTGTATTAAGTATTCAGTATATCAGGGCATCTTCTAGAATTTATTAAACCCTGGTCACTCACAAATTTATTTTGTCATCCGTTATTGACTTAATGGATTACAGCATAATGATGAGTGATTCTTCAGAAGAGGCGCTATATAAATATTTTATTTCATTACATTATTGCATTACATTACATTAATAATAACTTTTGGATTTTAGGATTGATTGCTGCAAGCACAGACATCCTTCAGCCATTCATTCTTGGATGCGATACTAAAAATCCGAAAGTGGTTCAGATGTCATTGACTGCTATACAAAGGCAGATTTCACAGCAGACCATTAACACGGTAGTATTGGCGCATGCTACGCCTGTCTTTGCGTTTAGTTTACACTGTATTTCTAAAGCTAGTCCCGTACTTGAGCGAACATTCTCCGTGTACTAGACAAGCAGTGATGCTGGTGGCTTACACCGTTAATCTAGAGTAGTTTACCATTGCTTTTTCTAGACCCACATTTTACCATTTTATCGTGGATAAATTGCTATCAGTTTATCCATGACTGAGCGGTGAACAGCTTGGATGGCCATTGGCACCATGACTTGATCTTGGGATGGTCACCCATCCAAGTATGAGCCTTGCTTGACATTGCTTAGCATCGGTGTTCTAATGGGAACCATTTGCACAACGCCAATTAGGCCGTTCTATACCAACAATTTTAGTGCAGTTTGTAATGTAATGTAACAAAAAAAGTTTACTTGAATTGGTTTTGCATGAGAAATTAAATTTTATTCATTCAAATCTTTTTGAATTCATCAATATATTCAATAAAAGAGGTCTCTGTGTTAAAATAATAGTGCATGTGATTGCTTCCATCTGCTGATATGATTTTCATTTAACAGTATGGATAATAGTAGATTTTATAATATCTATCCCATGTTTGTATATATATATATAAGAAATTGAAGGTGTTGTACCTAAAGGAGTTTCAATCAAAGATTTTTATATAACAACACAATGTAAATTATTTTGTCAAATTATTTAAATTTTGATTACTGTACTGCAATTGGCCTCAATAGACTACATTTGTAAAACACTGTCAAGAATTATTTCTGTATTTTCATTTGAATGATTGGTTTATGGCGATTTGTATTTGCTGGATATATTCTTGATATCTGTTATCTGGCTTCAGGCAGCAGCGGATAACATAGTGAAAGCCCTGTGGCTGCTAATGGAGGCTGGAATCGAAGAGCTGAAACTGCTGCAGACGGCCATCTTGCTTATAACGACAACTTCTGTTGTACAGCACGAAACGCTTGCAAAGGTACCAAACACCTATGATGAAAATTAATAAATTATACGTTATCACTTGTTTCACTTCATGGAAATGAACTGGAAACCAATCACTTGCAAAGGTACCAAACACTTAATGATGAAAATTAATAAATTATCACTTGTTTCACTTTGAATGGATAATGAATGAATTTGGTGGCACTTTAAGTCCGAGTCCAAGTTTCTTTGATCCAATACTTTGTAACAAGTATCAGATCAGTTCTTCGTCCTCCAGCTGTGTCCAGCTATTGACCTTTCTATGAAAATCTCTCCAAGTTCTTTGTCCTTTGCTCATATACAAGAAATCCAACCAGAGATGACACTAGAAGCTAAACTGATAAGACAGAAACTGAGGCATTTTGGACAAATAATAAGAACCAATGACACCATAGAAAGGAGATTATGCTAGGAAATATGGAAGTTGAGGAAGAGGAAGACCGCACATGGGATGGACAGATGGAATCTATGAAGCAATGCACGCGACATTGGAAGAACTGAATAAAATGACAAAGAATTTATAAGAATGGAGGAAATTCTTCCATTATATTAACAGGAGTCAATTTTGACTTCATGGGACAAGGTGATGATGATGATGATGATGATGATGATGATGATGATGATGATGATGATGATGATGATGATGATGATGATGATGATGATGATGATGGCGGCGATGACGGTGATGATAAATGGTGATGATGATGGTAGTGGTGGTGGTGATGATGGTGGTAGTGGTGGTAATGATTATGGTGATGATGATAAATTGTGATGATGATGATGGTGGTGGTAATGATAAATGGTGTTGATGATGGTGGTGGTGGTGATGATAAATGGTGATGATGATGGTGGTGGTAGTGGTGTTGATGAATTGATAATATGCATATAGGTCAGATTTTTACCTTTTGCAACGTCATGGATTTGACATTGCTGGTCACATGACTTGGCCTCGTTGTCCTTCTGTTTCCAGGCCCTCGTCCTCTGCTTTCGTCTGCATTTTGCAAAAGACAGCACAACGACCAACACCGCAGCGGCAACAATCCGGCAGTTGGTGAGCGTCATTTTCGAAAGAGTCATCACTGAAGATGCAACTCCGTTGTCAGGTTAACAACAATCATGATCTTGATCCGTTAGCTGAGACTGAGTGACTTTCAAAGTGTTGATTTATGTTTTGGAAAGGTTCTTTTGTCCAAAAACAGATTTTCAGTTTGCAAATTATAGAACTAAGATGATAAGGATGCGTGTTAATACGAGCGGGTGAGTGAATGAGTGAAAGTGGGTGAGTGGATGACACTTAATAGGCAGTGAAAGAGGATGAGTGAGAGTGAATTGAGTTAAAGTGGGTGTTGACAGTGAGTGAGTGAGTGAGTGAGTGAGTGAGTGTGTGGGTGAGAGTGAGTGGGTGAGAGTGGGTGGGTGAGTGAGTGAGTGAGCGAATGAGCGAGCAAGTGAAGGAGTGAGCGAAGGATTGAATGAGTGAGCGAAATGCTATTTGGAATGAAATTGACAAGAGATAACAAAGTCTTTATATATAGGTGTGAATGTTTAGTTCCTGCAGAACCAGTGTCGATGGATGAGCTAAAAACAGCGGGGAAGCAGCCTCCAAAGTCTCTTCGGCCATCTGCTTCAGATGCTTACCTTTTATTTCAGGTACCAGATGCACACTTACAATTGCATTAGCCATGTACTACCATATAGGTTAGTGTCTGTTTCTAAAAGGCACTTGCATGTTATATATATATATATATATATATATATATATATATATATATATATATATATATATATATATATATATATATATATATATATATATATATATATATATATATATATATATATATGCTTAGACAGTTTTAGGGGACAATTTTTTTTTCCAAATGGCGCAGCTCACCATGGCATATTTTCCTCATTCTGTGTCTCTCCACTGTGCCCCATTTATTAAATAGACTGAAAACTTTTTGGGATTGTTTGCTTATGAACGAGTAAACAAGATTTTCAGCCCAGTCTTCTTTTGCGGCAGACAATAGCTGCTTGACTGTGTAAGCGACACAGTCATTGAATACATCAGCAATTTCCTTAATTTTTAAATAAACAAGAAGTGATTCGCTAATTACGTCATCGATCACATGACCGGTGGTATCACTAATAGTACTGGCCTGTACCAAATTCCACAAATATCAAAGAAGGCATAGAATTTCCACAGAAATAGGCACATTCTATGGCCACGGAAAGCTGTGGTCCTTATCCATTACTGTAGTTTTATGGTTTATCGCCATTGCATCCATTGACTTTCAATGTTTTGCTCTGGTAGTTTGATTTGTTGGATTTGCCAAAGCATTGTTGATTGATATGGTACCGATGCAGATTTTCAAATTTGAATTTCATGTTATCATTTGTGCCATTGACTCTGAATCTGAGGGAAGATGTATTTGTTCTCATGAAATTTTAATAAATAAGGACGTTCAATTTGTGTTAAGATATTTTGGTTCAAGATTTGAATTATGATCTGAAGAGAATCATTTGCACAATTTCAGTTATGGCTGACGTCACCACTAGCAGTTGCTGATGCTAGAAAAATATAATTTTGTCATTCTACGCATAGTTTTATACCTCAGAATTTTTCCTGCAATCATGTTTCTGAAATACATGATGTCTTGCTTATGCGATGTGGAGCATAACATTCTTACGCAGTTTTTAGGCTGTAAAGGTAGTCCCATGCTCGAATGAGCATATAGTCTGGCACCACTGATCTCCAGTTACTAGGCAAGCATTGATGCAGGTGGATTACACCATTAATCTAGAGTAGATTGCCACTGCTTTCTCTAGACCTGCGTTTTACCTTCGCAGCGTAACGCTGCTGATAATTCATCGACCCCTAAGCAATGAACTGGCCGCAGATGTGGTTAAATCCTGGGATGGTCGCCCATCCAAGTACGAGCCTCACTCGATGTTGCTTAACTTTGGTCTTTTTACAGGAACCGGTTGCACAATGCTAACTAGACCTGTATTTAGGTTATAGTCAGTGATATTTCAGTTAACTGAAACTGAATAGAAACTGAAATTATTTTAAAACAGTTAACTGAAATTGAAATTATGCCCAAAACTGAAACTGAATAGAAACTGAAATTTGCAACCCCAAAACTGAAACTGAATAGAAACTGAAATTATTTCCAAAACTGAAATATCACTGGTTATAGTATTTCACAGCTGTGTATTATTTCCTGGTTAGGACTTCTGCCTGCTTCTTAATGCTGACCAGCCGCTCTGGCTTCTTGGAATGACTGAGATGACTCGTACTCTTAGCCTGGAGCTCATGGAAGAGGTCCTTGCCAACTTTCACCCGGTCTTTGTTAAGGTCAGTGTGACAGATTCTAATTTGGTTCAGAAATGAATCTGCTATTTGGAAGCCAGCAGTTGGCTAAAAAAGTGAAAGTGTTAAATTTGATTTGAAGCCATTCGCCGAGATTTGCACTAACGTGTGTTTGTTATTAATTAACTTGACTTATGTCATGTGTCCAACTTGCAGGGCATTCATTATTTAGGCATGAATGACTTTAGCAGAAGTTGAACATATGTTATGTCTGTTGAGACTTGGACGGTGGCAAATTGTGTGACAGGAGTGACATTAAATCGTTTTATAAAATTCATTTAATTAATCTGCTACATTAATCAGATAATGGGATATGTAATGTAATGTAAATATGTTTGCACTACGGTAGCAACCTCTCAGAAGTGAATTCAGCTACAAGTTTGTCTGTGTATATATATATATATATTAGGGTGGTCCTCAAAAGCAAAGTTAAACTTTTTCAAAGTGCTTTTGCATTTTCCTGTTTCATTTGGGATAAAAACAAATTGGGAAAAATTCCACTAGAATTAAAAAATTTTTAGTACTGTCACACGACCCCTATATTTACAGTGTGTGAAAAAATCTTGCATCGGCTGCGAAACCGAAGTATTTTAATAATTTTTTGATATTATTATCAGATTTTCTTGTAGAATTGGTGGTTATTATATATTGTCTTGTATCAATTTTAATTCTGCCTCCATTTCTGTATGTGATGTCACTTGATTATGCACTTTTCCCAGACTTTTATGAGGAAATATGGCCACTGTGTGATTTCTCGAATCTTTACTAAAATGGTCACTCGCGGGAGTCGCATGATATGGTGCGCATTCTGACTACTTTAGCGCAATAATTGCTTTTGAATTTTATAAGGTAGCCTTGAAAGGGCCGCTTTTATTCATTGTTGTCATTAGTACTTTATGGGCCAACTCTTGTTCTTTCTGACAAAATGACATCTGTGTGGCATGGAATGGACCAGTTTGACAAGGTGCTCTTGTGTTATGATGTGATTATAGGCTGCAATTAGAGACTCAATCAGCTCGCGCCTTTTCTGCGGCTGATTCTTGGTAATCTCGGCTGACACTACTACTGTACATTGTACAGTATGTACACTACTACTACTACAAGTTCTCAATAGTGTCAAGATCAGGTGACTGAGCCGGCTAATCAATGGACTGAACTCCATGGTTCTTCTTCCTACAGGCAACAGTTTTCGCTCTGAGACAGGGTGCATTATAGTCCTGAAGCAAATACTTGCTAGGAAGCAGCTGTTTAGTTGATGGCAGCATACATTTCTATAGAATATCTCTAGAATGCCAATGTATTTATCTGCAATCACCATCCAGTCAACAATATGAAGTCTTCCAACCCCACTGGCTGTCATGCATCCCCACACCATAACTTTCATTAACACTGACATGCTTAGGCACTCTGGCTTCTATTCTTCATGTGGAAACCTTCTTACAAAGGTCTTGCCATGGTTCAATAGTCTGCAAAATGTGCTTTAATCACTGAAGAAAACTTTCTCTCATGACTGACACAACACAGTATTCTAGACAAGGCCTTACTAATGACTTATATAGTTTTCTCTCAGAAGAAGTTCAGGAAACGTTAGCTTCCGGTTATCAGGAGATGTTCTGATCAGGACTATATTGCCTCTGGTGGCTGACTTCCTGGGCCGACCGCAACGGGGTCGATCTGTCGTACTTTTGGTATCCTTGTGCTTCAGTAAAATGTGCACAACCATGCTTTGATTACAGCCGACATTTGCTGCAATGTTTCGACTGGAATAGCCTTTTTCGCTCAGAACCACAACAAGGACTCGGTCTTCACTAGATAGAAACTGCCTCAACAACGACAACGCCAATATACTTGCTACAAGTTGTTGAGTGACATCCATCTCAAGCAGTTTCCCAACGCTCAGAACAGCCACAGCATCTAGTCGATGACACCGATTCGTATGCCAGTGACATGTCACAGAACTCATTGATTATTATGATTACTTTGCAATAGTCTTGATTACAGTGGCATAAAGTTCAACAGTTTTTGGTTAAATGCCTTTTTGGTACTAAATAATTGGACTACTTTTCTTAAGACTTAAGATCTGTCAATGATGAGACTTAAGGTCTCATCATTGACAGAAATCCTGTCTGCAGTTGATGAGTACATATATGTAGTTACACAAAGACACAACAAACATAGTCTAAAGTTTTGCTGATTCATGGTAATCGGTGAAAACTGGCTGCTATGGAATGTTTGGACATTTTTAGAGCATGCTGTGTAGCGCCTATGATAAAGATTAATACACCAGTCAACTCAGCTGGAAAAAGTGTACGCACGCTGCAAATTTCAGCCTGATATCTGCTGTTTTTCTCACGATATTAAACTTCAAAAATCGTAAAACTTAACACGTTGAGTCGACTCGCGATTAGCCTCGTATCTTCAAAATATCATGTCTCTGAGAGTTTTTGACAAAACTAGCTGGTAATTTCAAGATTTACTCAACTTGAGCTGTACTTCAAGCCCTGCAAATTTCTTGCAGATCTGAGATGGTGTGGTGAACAATTGTCTAAATACTGGCTGCGTTGTCATGGAATGACCCTGTTTGTAATTTTTCAATGTAAGTGTGACAGTGGTTAATAAGGGTCTATAAATGCCAAACTTGGTAACAATGGTTTTTATTAGAAAATGAACAGTTTAAACAAAAAGCACTTCAATAAAATCTACTTTTAAAATTTTGTGTGCATTTGAGGACCACCTAATATATATATATATATATATATATATATATATATATATATATATATATATATATATATATATATATATATATATATATATGGTCAGTCTAGCTTTGATGCAATGTTTTCCAAAAGTCGGTTAGCTTCAGTGAGTTTTTTTTGGTACTTTTAGCATCCGGAGTTCAGTTTCCTACTGTCCGAGAAAGTCTGCCCTCTGGTTATCAAACTGTTTTCACCGAGTCTTAAGTACAGAACGTCTCGCGCTACGGTCAGCCCGTCGCCCGTTCAAGCCGAAAAGCCGTACTTTCCCATTGTCATGAGACTGCTGCGCATTGTCGCTGTTCTTATTCGGCACTACTACAGTCTGCTGGTGAGGGGTTTCAAGGTGTTGTAGTCATTGAATTGATGGCATAGCTAGGGTCCCAGAATGGGGGAGCGGGGGCTTAATCACTCATGCAGGCATACTTGGGTGATCTGACTAGGGGAAGGGGGGCTAGTCATTTGCTTCCCTAGACGGATCTGGGGAGAGCCCCAACTGCAGTAATTTTGAGTATAATTGGAGTCAACCTGTAATTCTGATGCTTGCTTTACTGGCAAAATATGATTTACTATTGACTGGCCAAGATCAGTTAGTTTATCAGTCCTGTCGAAAATAACCCCAGAGAAATTTCTTGTCGTTTTTTCTCAAATCCAGTCTGTCTGAATAGGGACTTGGTTGCCCTGTGTCCCCTCGTGGCTATGCTAATGGATCAAATCACATACGGTGTTGTCTGATATCAGGTATTGCAGGTCAGAGGTACAGTAAAACCTCTTTATATTGATGTCAATTACAGTGTTAATCCACTTGACATCTTTCATCATAAATAAACGATGCATAATTCAACTCTATCAGTGTCTTGAGAGCAAGAGTTAGAGATGCCAGATCAATACGAGCTGAAACTAGCAAGAAATTGCATGGTTTTACAAATGTGACTGAAACATGACGCTGTCTGTTTAAAATTTCCTTTACAGACAGTAAACGTTTGTTACTATAAAGTACAGGTGTACATTGATCACTTCCTGTGGTCATGTTTTAGTGCTGTGATAGGAGCCTTTGCTGTATAATAAATGACATTATTGTAAAAATAAAGGCATTTGTGATGTACCAGACTTACATTTGTATGTTCAGTTATACAAGATTGCATTGGTTCTATTTTTGTATCATTAACCCCTTAACTGGGGATCCTGGATAGATCCGTCCATTTTACATTGAGTTACAGTTAAATACACGGTTAAGGGGTTAAGCATTTGTAGATAGTAAGTCACATATGTGTTGATATAATAAAGTTTATTAAGTCATGAAAAGTTTCAGAACAGAATACTGTAGTAATTGATATTATGAATTATATAGTGTTGAATCTCTTTCAAGAACATGACTGTTGGCAATAAGTCATGTAGATTTGGCTTTATCAGTGATGTTGGCTATTGCTACTGTGTGAATTTTCTCTGGTATTTTCAATGAGTTGTATTGATTTTAAGCACTTAACACCATTTCTCATCAGTCTTTTTCTTTGTGTCATTCATTTGTTAAATTTTTGATAACCAGCGGCATTCTGAAGATGTAGACTTAATATTTTTCTGGTGTTTGTTATACAAAGATCACCGAATGTGAAATATTTCTCTCTCTGCTGGTGAAATTCTTGGATCCGAAAAACCAATGTGGCAGCGCGCGACCGCTCTGGAGGTATTCTGCAAGTTATGCCTACAGCCACCTCTGATCAGGTTAATCCCTTTGACTATTGCAATACTTGCAGTTTGGTGAAAATTGTCTCCTCTAATTGCCAAAGATTAAATAAATTTGTCATCTTGTTATCTAAGGACATGCAGAAGAAATTGGAAGCCACAGAAATGTGCTTTCTGTGAAGGATGCTGAAGATTGCATGTATGGAAAAGAATGCCAATGAAGAAGAGATCTTGAAGGAAATTGGAATAAAAAGTATGTTGGTGACCATGAAAAAAAGCAGCTTTCCTTCTTCGGACGCATAATGAGGAAGGAAATACTGGAGCATTTGGCAATAACTGGAAAAGTGGAGGGAAAAAGAGGAAGGCAGAGATACACCTATGTAGACTGCCTACGAGAAGGGATTGAGGGAGTAATGAACAACATCAAATTAATAAGAGGATGTCAAGATAGAACAAAGTGGAAATCCAGGGTCGCTAACGTAGAAATACACAACACCTAAAGAAGAAGAAGAAGAATCTTGTTATCTTGTGAAGGAGTGACAACTATTGCATAGTTTGACACTTTGAATGCTTCATCAATGACTTCTATGACCAGTTATGAATCTGTTCATTCAAAATAATTTTATCCTTGTTTCGTTGATGATGAAAATCCTCTGATTTTCAGTTGTCCTGTTCAGAATAAGCATTAAGGCTTAGCAACAGAACAGAAATTTTTAAAGGTAAGGATTGACGTGATTTGCATTGGACGTGTTGATGTGAGTAGATCAAGTTTTAAACAAAGATGTTATGTGATTGGAGAATTTAAGATTTTTTAAACAAGAGTTTAAATGTAGTTGAGATTCTGGATGGAATTGAAGACAGCAAGTACACAAGATTGAAACTTGTGTTCTTGTTGTACCACTGACATACCAACTAACATACATTACCATGGGTGATTATGTTTTCATGATGAATATGGATGGAACTTGGTACATCATTCCTCGTTCTGTCAATCACAACATTGAGTGTTTCTGCATTCAAACGTCAGCCTAAGACCATATTATTTTCCCTCAGCCACCCTAAATGGTGACTATCTTTGTGTGATTTTGTAATTTGCTATATGCCTTAGAAGACCCCCCAAATCATGTGGTGGTAGTGGTGATGATGATTAATGTGTATTATGTGCAAAGCCGCCATTATATTAAATGGTCTTTTGCTGCTTTTCAGTTATTTCACGAACCTTTAAATTTGTGTTACAGAAGTTTTTGCGAATCATATGACATGAAGCCTCACTCGACAAAGATATTCAGAGACATCGTCAACGGCCTCGGAGCCTTCATTCAATCTCAGTTTATGAATCCGAATCCTTCGATTCCAAGCGCGGGTGATTCTCCACTTGGTTATTATTGAAACGGATAAAAATTAAATTAGGAATATCATCTGAAATTGAAGTGCTCGGAGGGGGGGGGTGAGTATTCAATGACTTAAGAAGAACCCATGTTGGGTCTGATTGTTGTACCATTGTAGTGGTAGGTTGATGTGCATTTGTGAATCAGAATTCATGAATTTCAAGTGCTGGTAATTGTATTAGTGAAAAAATTGTAAATTTGAACAATTTAGCTTTCCTGTACAAAGAATATTTATTGTTGTTATAGTGTATTTGGCCAAACAACATTTGTCAGCATTCAGATTTATTTGTTTGAATTATAAAAATAGTTTTTATAAAAATAGTTTTTATGCATATTTCTCCTCATGCTTAGAGCAGCAGAAATGAATAATAATGTTCTTACTTTAAGAGCTTATAATTATGTTTATGTTATGGTGTGTGTGTATGTGTTATCGCTGTACTTTTATCACCGTGTTAATTTTAACCAGATTTAGTCAAAATTGTCAAAGAATTTTGCAGAGAAATGCCAGCCATATGTACACATCATACATACATGAGTTGAATTCCATTATATAATTATATTTTTGTTTTTGGAATCTTTATGTGTACATAACTTAATACTCTGACTGTTAATCTACTAATGTACTCTTAATGTACTCTGTATATCTACTAATGTACTCTACTCTTAATGTACTCTGTACATCTACTAATGTACTCTACTCTTAATGTACTCTGACTTAATGTATGTATAATATGTATATATTTATTAGTTCTCGTGTCTTTTAAGTGGCTGCCCCCAAACTCTGGAACTCATTGTCTCAACATGTGTGTTTTGCAAATTCATTACAGGTTTTTAGAAAAAGATTAAAAACCCATCTTTTTGACCTGGCCTATTCACCATAGACTGTCACCCGTTTTCCTTACCGGATACCCTGGATTGGACCTGGATCCTTAATTATTTGGATTTGGTGTGCCATCGGTTGATGCTCCTGTGCATCATGAAGTGGCGCTATAGAAGTTTAAGATTAGATTAGATTAGATAATATATCGTGAATAACCCAGAACTGTTTTACTGTTGTTACTGGTCTAGCCTCGAAGGTTCCAGAGACAATGGTGATGCCGCAGGCGATAACTGGTGGACCATCGGCTATGAGTGGATACTCTCTCCAACCGGCTTTCTACTATCGAAATGTTTGGATACCACTTGTTGTGAATGTCAATGCTGTGCACATAAGCCACAAGGCAGTCTAGTAGGTCACATGACCACAAGTTTGAACAGTTGTGAACAGTTTTTCCTAATTGAGAATCCACTGAACTTCTAAATGAGCCCTTGTACCGCGTGTCTCCTTAGTTTTGAAAGAGACGCTAAACTAACAAATGATATCGAGATTTATCCATATGATGAGGGTGAAAAGGGGGAATACCAGAAGGGTAAACTTTCTGCTGGGAAATAACCCGAATTTAGTTTAGGGAAATTAAGGTAATACTAAGGTAATTAATAGTAAGATGACAGGATGTTTAAGTAAGTTAGCATTTATTTGTGAGTTATTTATGATTAGGAAGGTTATTAATATGGAACAACGTAATGTAATTTTGTCTTTTTTTAAATAACAGTAAGTTGGGTCCATTTTAATTCCACTTGTTTTAGGCTGTCACGTGAATAAATATTGCTGAGAGCTGAAATATTTGAATATTTGTGATAATTTTTAAACCCCAATGGGAAATTTTTTAGTCAATATTCTGGATAAATTTGAGTGTTTTTTCTTTTTAAAACTAGCCTAGAAATGCTGGACAAAACGGAGCCTCCAACAGTGCCCGATGGCTACGGTCTGTCCCTGGCGTTTCTCTGTATGTTGGACATCGTTAAGTGTGTTCAGGGCCTGATACAAGTGCCGGCTTCGGGAAATCCATCCGCATCATCGTCTGCAGAAATTTCTGTGGCAAACACGGCTGGTGAGATGACGTCTTGTCGTTAATCTTTCTTGGCATTTTGCTACTGTTTTGAAGTCCATAAGGCTTTTCAACCTTGTCATGAAACTTATATTTATATTGTTGCTGTGTGATGCATTTACAGTAATAGCTATGGTTGGTTTTCACTTGCAGTGACTTGTATACACATTTATAGATTAGATTTGTATGAAAAAGTTTTTATCTTACTGCTAGAAATGTGATTTGAACTGTATTTTTGTATATGGAATATTCGCTTCACTTGCTGAGTTCCTGATTGAAGGCTGATGTTGTCTTGTAAAATGAGGTGACAAAGTTTGTCGAAGTTATTAAAATACCGTATAGCAATTGATTAAAGTTAAATCCACAACTATCAGCATAAATCAAGCTCATAAGAAGTGACTGAGTATCTGCACAATGCCTTTTGACCACTGTATTTTAGTAATGCATGATATTTGTTCAATTGCAGCTTCATAGACTGGTGAAACTAACTAAAACTTTGCTAAAACTAACACTAGAATATTTACTATAAAAGTTTTTGGACCTCAAATATGGAATGCCCTCCCCGCCTATATAACTAATATAATAAATTTAAATGAAATTAAAAGAGAAATTAAAAAACATATACTACTTTCCAAATAACAAACTTATCTAAGTAATTAATTAAATTTTTGCTATCTCAATGACTTATGTTTAATTTGTCCAGTGTCTACTAATTATTACATATTTAGAATTTACTAAACTGCTAAGTAAGAAACTTATCAAATTAATATCTTAATGACTTATGTTAATTGTATGCTATTTATTTCTCAGACATATTAAGGACTTACACTGTAGGTTAATTGTCTGTTAGTTATAGTTATTTCATATTTATGATTTACTATAGTTACTACCACATTCTTAGGGTACCTCCCTGCGGGAACACTGTTCCCTTTTGGTACTTTAAAATAAAATTCTATAATTCTTATAATAATTCTATAATTCGTATACTATTACTTTGGTTCGGAGTGTTAATTTTTAATTAATAGTCTTAATTAAAGTTGATGATGTCTAATGCTTTGCTATTACATTTAACAATTCAATGTATCAGGTTGTCTCCCTGGCGGGATATGTTTCCCTTTAGGCAACCCTTTTCTTCTCAACATTCCACTTTAGGCCTAAATCTTGTCTACTATATGACTCTTATCTACTATATGGTGTTATATTAATCTGAATATTCTAGTAAAATATTAACTTTTAATTTGACTACTTCTCAGGTTTCTTTTTGTTTTCTATTCTATTGTATACTTAGACTAAATGTAATCTTGTGAATATTCTGTGAATTTTCTTAGTCTTATTTTAAATTCAATTGACGTCATTTATTGTAATTGATGTCAGACATACCTATGTTAAGTTGAGTTGAAATAAACCTCAGTTCAGTTCAGTTCAAAACAATAGACTGAAGCTGTTATCTCCACAAATTGTGTTTATTATTTAACTCTTTCGTCCGACAAGTTGTATGTATACTAGTGTATAGCCAATATGTTATGAAGCTGAAATATTGGACTTACGTGACCAAAGTGTTAATAATGGATATGATTTATATAGCACCATTATTTGTGCAGGTCATTTGATATTTGAGTGGTTGATTGTATATTCCACATATGTGAGCATTTGAATGTTTTCCATTTGCTAAGATGACTCATGCTGTTGTGCTGGAAATAACAGTTGTTTTGAGCGACTGCGCGTGTGTGAATACATCCTGGAATGTGTTTCTATTTGTGCCGTTTAAGATGATTCTCGCTTGAAGGAAGAACTCATAAACTCGAGTTGGTGCGGAGTTCTCGCTGCTATGTCGTTGCTTCTGGACGCCAGGTGAATGCCTCGTTTGTAAACATTTTTCTGGATGGTTACATCTCAAGTTAGAATTGGATCAAAAGAAAGACAGACAGACAGACAGAGACATAGAGAGAGAGAAGGAGAGAGACAGACTGAGAACTTGAACTGTAATGTTTTAGCAATTTGGTTACAAGCTACTACTAAGACCATACTTGTCAGCTTTTCGGTAGAGACTTCCAAATTCCGACACCCTCCCAGATTTTCCCAACACCCCCAGGTTCACAATCCTAGAATAACCACACACACCCAGATTTTCCCAACACCTCCTAAATTCACAATCTTAGAAATAATCCTGTTTAGTTGTCAAGGTTACTTCTTGGAGACAGAGAGCTTTTGGGAATGACAGAAAATTTGATTTTATATGATTTGAAAAGTCTTGGTAAAATATTTTGAATCAATTTGTTTTATTCACACTTTAGGTTTTTAAAGTTTTTAAAATGTTTAATCAATTTCTGTGTAGGCCTGAGCAAAGGCTGTTTACATTCTTGTCTGTTGATTTGATGTATGAAAATTTTACTGAGGTCTTTTCTAAGAAGTATCTTGTTGAGATGCGATAATCTATTTATTTTCAGGCTTAAATAATTAAAATTGTATAAAGTATTTACAACATTAATGACTTACCGGTATTTAAAATCCTTTCTTTTATGTAAATAAAAATTTTTATCCCACTGACATTTGCAAGTTTTTAAAACCTATTTTAACCAGTTTTTTGTTGAATTACATTTTTTACCGAACAGTTCTGATGAAAGTGCAACAGAGGCAACACTTAGATCGCTTCAGGCTTATGCCAGTATTTGTGGCCAGATGGAGCTAAACACACCGAGGGATGCTTTCATTACAGCTCTATGCAAAGCTTCGTTGCCAGCGCACTATGCCTTGCAAATTCTTAACCCACAATCATCAACTGAATCAAAAGGTGATTTATTAAATAACCTAATTCTCACGCGTTACTATATATGGTAGAACTTCATTATAAGATACAGTGATCCCACTTAATCGCAGACCGCTTAATTGCATAATCGCATAACAGCATAAAAATCCGAATCAGTGTTTTGTGTGTACAATTCATTATCAGACGTCCAGGCTATTCGCATAGCCCAGTTAATCGCATAAGCAAGGCTTGCACAGCACCTATGCAATTAAGCGGGTTTCACTGTAATTAGTGGGTTTGTAAATTTAGTCTGTGATATCCGAGATACGCCATATCCAATACCATTCAATGCAGTTAACCCATCACAAAAAATCATGCATTGCGGTACATTATAACCAAATATACGCTATAATCGAGTCCATTATTATGAAGTTATACTGTATATATGGTTTTTTTCGGAGATGTCTGCCTGGATTGTTGAAACAGGACATGATTGGGTAGCTGAAATGCATGACTACCGGTACTTGATTTTTAAAATAATTTCGTTGAATGTTGCTAGGTCACTGGGCGGAGCTTGCCTGACTGTTATTTATATCTTAAATTAGTATTATAATGCCCGTTTATTTATGCCTGGATTGTGAAAATGGACAGAACACAGGAGCCAAGAAACCGTGTCTAGCAGGTTTAAAAGCAGCCAAGCCTTGCTGTCATGTTTGACAAAACAACTAGTTTTAAATATTGTTGAGTTTGTATTGACAATAACTTTGACTAGCTATTAAATTTAATTTTTTCTTAGACAGAATATCTAATGTTCATTTTCTTACATATCTTTTCGTCAGGACTTCAGGGTCGGAACGTTGGACTGACAGAAGCAGGGTCGTTGCCAGGGGTGCCTGGGCACTCAGAGTCTGTTCATGGCAGCCAGGTGGTGGCTGTTGGAACCCCATTAGCAACCTCCTCACTGCCGTTGGGAACTCATCAAGGACCAGTTATGGTAAGAACAGCTTTAACCCTTTTTGGTAAGAACTATTTTCTTGGTTTCATTATACAGCTTTAACCCTTTTGGGAAAGAACTATTTTCTTGGTTTTGTTATCCAGCTTTAACCCTTTTGGGTAAGAACTGTTTTCTTGGTTTTGTTATCCAGCTTTAACCCTTTTTGGTAAGAACTATTTTCTTGGTTTCATTATCCAGCTTTAACCCTTTTTGGTAAGAACTATTTTCTTGGTTTTGTTATCCAGCTTTAACCCTTTTTGGTAAGAACTATTTTCTTGGTTTTGTTATCCAGCTTTAACCCTTTTTGGTAAGAACTATTTTCTTGGTTTCGTTATCCAGCTTTAACCCTTTTGCCACCAGCGAATTTATGGTAATTTTATCAGCCATGTGCTGAAAGTGCATCCAGTGTGTACGCTAGTTTCTTGATATTTAAGTGTTTCCGAGCTTCTTTAAACTGCGTGAAGTGTATTTTACTATAATGTGTGAAATGAAGCATGTTCAGTGGATTTTTTTTGTAGCTCACAGCAAAGAACATCCAGTGTATGAGAGCGCTGTTGAATCTTGCTCATTGCCATGGAAGCATCTTAGGAACAGCTTGGCATCAGGTCCTAACTACCTTGCAGGTAAATCCATCAGCATTTTTTGCCCTTTCAAGCAAAAATTCACTTCAGGCTAAGTTTTCATTTGAATTAAATTTGAAATAAGTTTTGCCTATTGTATCAGTTGCAGTTGTATCTGATTCTTATGCATTTCAATATTTTTTCCTTTATTTTTAATTTATGATTGGATTGCGGCAGATTTGATTTTTGAAAATTAGTTATATGCATACTCGCATTCTCAATTAGAATATGAATATTTATAGCCTACAATAAGATTGTGCTGTTGGACATTTGTCAAAAATGTTTAGGTATATGACTGTAGACTTATGTCACTTGGTCTTGTTTTCTCTAGTTCTTGCTTGTTGCTATTGTTCCTTTTGTGTTTTGAGAAATGTTTATTTTTTGGCATAAAAGCTCATACTTGGGTTAACCACTCGCAGTCGCAGGATCGTATAAATTTATTATGCCTGTCATTCAGTAGTGTGCAGAGGGGGGCCAGTGGGACGGTGGCCCGGGTGCCGACCAGATAGGGGGCCAAAATTGACTCGGCGACCTTTGCAGCTTATTTTTTGCTCGTCGAACTTTTTTTATCGACTTGGCCCCGAGCACCCACCACCCTCTGCGTGCCACTGCAGTCATTAACCGTTTAAGAGGGGCTAACGACCTGAAAAAGTATCACATTTAATTTTCTGAGTTTTATTTCTATTGTTTTATTATGTGGAAATTGTGCTTATTTGTAAGCGTGTCTTTTCCAGCGGGGCAGGAAGTTAGCAGAGTGGTAACAGCGTTGGACGATGGAGCAGGAGGTCGCGGGTTCAATTCCCGCAGGAGCCCTAAGGTCAACTCAGCCTTACTTGCTAGAGGGCGGTGGTAAAATGAGGAGTAGCGTTAAGTTGCGAGGTAAAACGTGGGTGGGTCTGGGGAAAGTAATGGCAACCTACCCCAGATTAATGGCTTATACCACCTACGTCGCTAATTGCCCAGGCCGGAGATAAGCGCCGGAACCCAACGCTTGGACTCGAGTACAGGACCTACCCTTTACCTTTTCCAGCATCTTGTTTGGATACTTGGACTGAAGCCATCTTCTGGTGGAACCTTGAAGCCGACTCAACAGGCCTCGGAAAATCCAAATGCTGTCATTACCACTTCAATCATGTCGGACCTTCCCGTTCTCTCTGCGATGCTGTCTAGACTATTTGAAAGCTCACAGTAAGAACTTTTGTGTGCTTTTTAAAACTCCTTTGCTGTCTATTTAAAAGCTTTTAATGATTATTGGAATACAGCTGTGTGAAAAAGTCCTGCACGTTTATAGGATTTTGGGATTTTTGTTTTTTATGATTATCTGAATAACCATTAATGATTTAGGATAAAATCTCAATATATTTCAACGAAATTGATGTTTTTGTAAAGAATTCAGTAATTATTGTGTGATTGTTTTATGTCCTCAAACAAAATTGTATCGTGACTTTTTCATAAATTAATGCATCTTTGCTAAAATATTGTTAATATGAAAGACTTATTGCTGGTTTCATGTTCAATTATCGTGACTTATAAAAAAGGCTAAAAAATATTGTTTGGGGTTATATTTTGGGTTCAGGGTTTAAAAATGGTTAATTATAGGTTTTTACTATGGAGAATGTAGTATATATAAGTAAGACATTTATTTTGATGATTGTGACCTCTGTTGGCGTTTATTGAGCATTTATTAAATTGATTGATTTATTGGTAGAATATTTGTTTGCCTTTGAAAGGTATTTGGACGACGTGGCCGTTCACCATTTGATTGACGCTCTTTGCAAGCTCTCCTCTGAGGCGATGGAAATCGGATTTTCCAGCCGGGTGAGCTGCTTGTTTTGTTTTTTGGTCTGTATCTTTTAGCTTGCAATTTGCTAATGTGCAAATGTGTTGGGCAGTCCAGGTAGGGCAGAGGTATTCTATGTTTCCTGACCTTGCGCCTAAGAATAAGCTGCTACTGTTGTGCTGCTTTCCAAGGCGCTATAGAAATCCACGAGATTTTACTTTACTTACTTTACTTGCTGGTCCATAGAATTCACAGTCATTTTCCGATGCATTTATTTTCAAATGCTTCGACACATCTCTCTTATTTCTTCAAGGTCCGAGTCTCAGGACCGTTGGTTTCGACGGGCCGTACAAGAGTAAACTGCTTATGTATTTGCTTGCTTTTGGTGCAGGAACCGTCATTGTTTGCTGTTGCAAAACTCCTTGAGACCGGTGTCGTTAATCTTCTGCGTGTTGAAGTCCTGTGGCGACCCGTAACAGCCCATCTACTTGAAGTACGGATTCTGAATCGCATACGAAATGAAAGTTTTAAATTACTGTAGTTTTTTCGAATGGTATAAAATGACGATGCATCACTCTGCTTTGTGTCTTGTATTGCTCTATGTCAGTGGTTCTCAACCTTTAATAGTCCCTTGCCCCTAAGCATCCGTAAAATCCCGACCGCCTCCCTCCCTTCCCCGATGCTATTGTTGAATCAACGAAAACGCTTTTTCTCTTAAGGCTGGGACCATAGAGTTATAGACTATTAAACAAGGGATATTATATTTATATATATTATATAGCCATAGACTAGAGGTCTAGATTCCATAGAGGCCTAGAAAATTGATAAGTAATTCCAAAGATTCACTATTACTAACTATATCATTATCGAATTGCCCTGTTAAAAATTTCAAATTTTCTAAAAGCCCTCTTAAAAATTCAAATTTCTCCCTGGGGTGTGTGCAGGGGACGTTGAGAACCACCGTTTTATATGGTTGTTTTTGGATGCTTTGGTGACCATTATTTTGATGTTGCTGACCATTTTTGTGCCTTGACTTAGGTTTGCCAGCATCCACATCAGGGCCTCAGAACATGGGCTGCCGAGGCGGTTACCTCCCTTATCAAAGCAGCACTGTTTTACAAATACGACCCTCCTGTGCATCAGCAACAGGTTTGAGAAATAGTCGATATCATTTGCAAGAAATATCACATATGACATTGTGATGTGGATATGCTGTTATTAGCCATCAACCTTTAATTTATGAACTTGATGTTGCAATCTGTTTTGTTGGACACTTCATTTGCGATGTCTGTATTAATAACAATATTTGTTCTGATTTTTTCTTGCTGAGTAGCTCGACAGATTATGAATAAGATTAGGAATTTTTTGTCTATGAGTTGTTAGTTTGTTGTGTTGAGAGGTAAGAAATAAGTTGCTACCTTATTTTGACTCATTTATGTATTTATTTATTATGTATTTATTTATGTTCACCAATGTAAAATATGCATCTGTGTGTAGCATTAGACAATTGTATAAGGTTTGTGGCGATTGAGGGAGGCAGTGAGTTGAGTTTATGGAATATTTAAAACAAAAGAACGTGAACCTTTTTATTGCTGTGAAGTCTATCATGTTTATGACACATCAACGATAAGAAGGCTGATGTTGGCACAGAGGAATTAATTATATTATTTTGCTCACCATGATCTGGCAAAGAAAAACATTTGGACATTAAATTGTATATTGAGAAATCAGTCAATATCATTTGAGACATGGACCATGAAGAAACAAGATATTAAAACATTTTGAAATGAAATGTTATAGAAAATGCTGAAAATTAAAAGATATGATCAACCTTTAATTTATGAACTTGATGTTGCAAACTGTTTTGTTGGACACATCTCAGAATGAGGGATCTGTATTAAAACAATGATTGTATAAATTGTGAGAAAAAGAGGAAGACCAAAATAATGGATCTGAACATGAATGGACTGGACTTGACACCACCCAAAATGCGATTAAAGTAGGTTTTAATATAGCCCGTCTGATTGTGAAATTGTCGATTGCTTTGTTTTGATGATTTATGTACACCAATGTAAAATGTGCTCTGTGTCTCCTCTGCAAGAGCTTTGTAATATTTGTGGCAATTGAGGGAGCCAGTGAATTGAGTTTATGGACTGTGTCAAAAGAACTGCTTATACTACAGAACAGCGGTGAACAGCTGAACGAAGGCTGGCCTCTTGTGCTTGGAGTTATCGGGGCGATTAGCAGTGATCAAGGGTAGCTAGTCATTTATCATAGTTTGTCTGTTATGCTACTGGTTTTTGCTGTTTACTCTTAGCGTCAAATTTAGTTAGAAATTTTTATTGGCTAGCATTTGTACATTATATTGCTGTGTATTAAAAGTTCTGGTGATGTACTAACAGATGAAGTTTCTTAAAATGTAAAATTTTATAAGTTTCTTAAATTTTTGTGATAAAACTACATCATTGTTGTGGTTGGCTGCAAATAAGCCAAAAGCAGTAGTGCTTTTATAATAATAAAATAAGCTTATAAAATTATTAGTTTCTTATAATTTTTATAAGTTTCTTAAATTGTAAAATTTTATACAACTGTGCAACTGTTGTGGTATCGAATCCGTTCGTTATTTTGTGAGGTGTTTGAGTAAAGCTGGTTTTGGTGGATGGTGTGTTCTGGATTTGGTTTGCTCTTTCTTAGGGAAAGTCTTATCAGGGCGGCATTCCAGAGTGTGCAGTTGGTTGTAACTGACTTCCTGCCGTCGATGTCGTCGTCCTGTCTCCAGATCTGCATAGAAGTGGCAGCAAAGTTTGGTTTACAAAACCAGGAGCTGAACATCAGTCTCACCGCTGTTGGACTTCTAGTAAGGCGTGATAATATTGTATGCTTCTGTGTACACACATTGGCCAGTTTACACAGCACCCCCCCCCCAAAAAAAAATAGCAAAGCCAAAGATGCGGGCGCTTTAGAGCGTTTGTGGATACAGGTCTTGGAAGGTGGTGCTTATGCCAGTGTTTGAAGGTCGACTGGGCATTAATCATTGTTGTCTCAGTCCGATGGAATGGAGTTCCATAAGAGTGGTCCACCTCATGGGAAAGTGGGAGCGGTGAAGTGGCAATGGGATTCTCGCCACGCAACCTGAGCGTGGCTGGTTCAAATCTGGCCCTAGACACTGTGTAACGACCTTGGACAAGTTGCTCACCCCTGATTGCCTCACACTTATGATTTTTCACTTTGTGAATGACTTAATGTGTGCTAACAGCCATCTAATAATAATAATAATAATAATAATAATAATAATAATAAAGCTTGATAACTCCCCAAGATGGGAGGTTTGAGAAGACCCCCCGATGGCAAGGTTCATTGAGGAGGATGACCATGATTTTGATATATTGACTTTATCAACAGGCATTATGACAGTATGCACTGTCTGTTGGTATAGTTGCAGAGAAAGGCTGATGCCTTCAATTTTATAAGTTGTCTGCTGCTGACAGTTTTTTACCTCTCCTCCCAGTCCCTACCTTTCATTCTGATTTAGTTGACTTGTTGAGCATGTCTGGACTAAAACAGTTGGGTTAGGTTTCTAACTCGGAGAATGCTCGAACCTTCTTGGCTGTGATTATGCGGTTGTGGATGTTGATTCATTGCCGTTTGTGTGGACTTTGTATCACCGTTGGTGGCGTAATGAATTATCGAGCAGAGTTTCTTAGAAAGATGTGTTTAGTGGCGGTTCCATGTGGGGTATGAGCGGGTATGCATCCCCCACCAGGCTTTTAAATATTTTATTTTTTGCTCGTGAAACCTTTTTTGGGGTAAAATTCTAGTAAAACTACGGGAAAAAACTGTGGATGACCTTTTTTGGCTTGTCAACCTATTTCTGGGTAAAAGAGTAGTAAAATTAGGGGAAAAAAATCCCTTTTGTCAGCCTTTTTGGCAAGTTTTTATTGATTTTTTCCTCTTCTCTTGTCACCCCTCTCCCCACCACCAACTTCCTATGAATTCATTTCATCCCCCCCCACCCCACCCACCAAGAAATCCTGGAACCGCCACTGGATGTGTCACTGCGGAATGTCGAAGAAGACGGCGCGAGCAAAACCGGTTTGCAGATTGAACTTTGAACCGTTTTGTTTTTTTTCTTCTTCAGTGGAACATTTCCGATCACATCAGCCAGAATCGCCTGAGCATCTGCGAGAGTCTGACCAACGAGCTGGTCGTCAGAGGAGGTGCCGCGACAAAGGGAAACGATTTCGCAAAACTGCCAAACGACAGTTCGTCGTCGGTCAGGCCTCTCGAGTTGCCCCTGTTTGATGGCCTCTGGATGGTTCTCTACACGCAGCTTGGCGACCTCTGTGTGGACCAGAGACCCGCGGTTCGTAAGAGCGCCGGCCAGACACTCTTTTCCATGATAGCCGCTCATGGGTCACTCCTTCAGCAACAGACGTGGCACACTGTTCTTTGGAAGGTAACTCATTCGGCCCGTTATGTTAAAACTTTGTTGTTAATCGCCACATTTAATATAGAACTTTAGTTATAACGTACTTGTCTGGTCTGTAAATATTGAGTACGTTATATCTGAGGTATGTTATATCCAATAGCTTCCAATACGGTAGTGCGTCACACAGAACTATACATTGCGGTTTGTTATAACCAAGTATACGCTCTAACCGAGTCTGTTATAATGAAGATCTGCTGTATCTGAACAGTAGAGGTAAATGAAGTAATTTTTCATTTTAATGGTGACCAAGAAGTTTTCATTAAAAATGTAAGACATGCATCTGTAATATTGTAAAATTGCTTTAATTACGGAATAAATACAAAAATGTTTAGCAGAAAATAGTCGACAAACACGAGATATCTGAAAATGTTCTAGGCAACATTTGCCTTAATTATGCAATTACATATACATTACATTACATTTACATGCAATTACATATATCCATTACATTACATTTGCCAAAACTTCAACAAAAGAAATCGTTATGTTATGAAACTCTATGTTTTGTTTCAGGTCTTGTTCCCGCTTCTTGATCGCGTCAAGCGCCTGTCGAGCACCGCTTCGGACAGCCGAGAGGACGCGGCCGCCAAGTCCGGTAACATTCTTATGCATCATTCGCGTGACACGGCCGAGAAGCAGTGGGCGGAAACGCGCTTTCTCACGCTCGCTGGTGTCGCTCGGGTTTTCAACATGAAACGCAAGATCCTTCAACAACTAGGTGACTTGACAAACATTTAATTCGTGCAATTTTTAATCGGCTTTTATTAAAATACTTTACATGTTCTTACACTGCATGCTTTCTTTTTACTGTGCTTTGAAACCATGCATTTCCATTTTAACTGTATTTCTCGTCTCTTGTTGCATTGCAGCTAAATGGGAAAACAGGAATTTATCTTAATGGTTGATAATTTTTTGAGTATTTGTTCCATTTCTGAACTCATTGTTCAAAATTATAAAATACTTGGAGGCAAACTTTTTGGGCAATTATCTGTGAAGTGTTTGATATGTTTGAGAAATGCATGATAATGATTTTTAAAAATTCACAAATTTTGTAAGTTTCAATTTTATTAAAGCCTTGTTTCAACTGAATTAGAATTTGTCATGGATGTGTTGAACTGGGGTTTGAACTAATCAGAATGTTAAGAGTTTGTTCTTCACGATTGTATCATTTTTCAGAAATGCTGTTATTAAGTAGCCAAATGAAATTTTTAATGAGGTGCCTTGCCTTGTTTTTAGGCGACTTTCTGCGTGCTTGGGCTCTTCTTCTGGAATTCATCGAGTCGTCCGCGCTGTGCCAAAATGCCGAGGTTTCGCTCGCCGCGCTGAAAAGTTTCCAGGAGATCTTGAACATCAACAAAGGCAACGGAGACACGAAATCCGAAGAGCTGAAGATGCTCTTCAACGAGCCGAAGGCGGCCGACGCGGATTCCGCCCAGCAGAACGACTTTGCGGCGCCGAATTCTGAACAGGAAAATTCCGACGACCTCGGCGTCGACGGCATGACTCTATGGTCGAACGCCTGGCGCGTCTGGAGGAGCATCGGGACCGCAGCGACGACACCCCAGAGACCAACGACCGGTCGCAGGTCTACATTCCGCCACAGGCCTTTCTCACGGCGCTTATACAGACGTTCCCGGCGCTTTACGCGCACATACGGGGTCAGTTTGTTGCCGCCGAGCTGCAGAAGCTGTTCGTGGTGCTTCAGAGAGCCCTCTGCGTTCCGATCCACAGTTCGTCAACTCCTTTTATCGTATCCGCTGAGCGAGGCGTCGTCTTTGACGCCGCTCCAGGAGGCCATCTTGAACGCCATTCGAATTCTTGGAAAAGTAAGAACGGAGCACCGTTTCTTATATGCTTAGTATGTCAGGTTTTTACAGTTTGCTTACAGGCTGATTATGTAATTTTGTCAGTAGATACGGTAGAACTTCGTTGTAATGTACTTGGTGGGTCTGTAATATTTAGTATGTTGTATCAGAGGTACATTATATACGATACCATCCATTGTGGTAGCGCGTCACATGGGACCATACATTGCGGTTCTTTAAAACCAAGTATACATTATAACCGAGTGTATATCAAATTTTTGTAGTTTGACTTACAGACAGACTTTGTAATTTTGTTAGTAGATATATATTCTATTTAAATGTCGTATAAATGTTGATGTTTATTGGAACTATTCAATTAAAAGGTGTCATTGCAGCTATTTTGCTTCTGCTAATGATCTTTTAGGGCATTTTTAGGAACTTTTGTGTGTTTGCCGTTGGTTATAGGACGTCTTGTAAGTTGTCTATGAGTGAATGTATTAAGTACATGCAGCCAGTATGCGTGCAGAAATTACAAGAATATCGCCTCTTGCTCAGATGGAGGTCGTGTTTTGCTGGTTTTCTGCTTTCTATCTTGGTAGACAACATGCTAAATTTATCCGCTTAGCGAAGACCAGTGATATTTCAGTTTTGGAAATAATTTCAGTTTCTATTCAGTTTCAGTTTTAGGGTTGCCAATTTCAGTTTCTATTCAGTTTCAGTCTTGGAAATAATTTCAGTTTCTATTCAGTTTCAGGTTTAGGGTTGCCAATTTCAGTTTCTATTCAGTTTCAGTTTTGGAAATAATTTCAGTTTCAGTCTCAGTTAACTGTTTTCAAAATAATTTCAGTTTCTATTCAGTTTCAGTTCACTGAAATATCACTGGCAATGACCAGTATATTGTTCTTTCTTTGAAGGATGCTCTGTCTGGATCGGACAATATGGCCGTCATGTATCCGGAATTGTTCGACCGTTTGCTGGCATTCATCGAGTTCGCCGTACATCCGCCAAAGTTTGGCAAAGTCGATGCACGTTTGCTGTCTAATAACCGAAACAACGTGGTAAAGGCAAAATGGAAATACAAGCAGTTTTTAGTTTTATTACTGGGCTGTATGATGTCGGTAGTTGTCGTATAGAACGGGTGGACTGCTTTGGCTCAGTTGGAGTGTGTGTGTGTGTGTGTGTGTGTGTGTGTGTGTGTGTGTGTGTGTGTGTGTGTCGGGTTAAAATACAAGCTTTGAAATAACAGATGTTCTGAACACTTCACTGTAGAGAACCTCCCTATGTGGAATAATTTGGTAAATCGGTAATGAAGATTTGGTGGTTGTGTGGGATTGTTTGATATACAAAAATACCCATTTGATACTTTTAAAAATACCAATTTTTAAATACCAATTTTAAAATATAAATTTTACACTTTTTGATAAAAGACTTGTCTGGTACTTTTTGAAAATGGACCTAGATAATTGGTATTTTCCTAGGAAATAGATCAAATTGTTTACTTTTGACTGATTAGGCTATTATTCTTTTTCTTACTGACTGCGTTCTTTGTAATTAAAACGACTTTGAATTTAAGTTGATCATGATGTTAAAGTTCAGGTAGTCCTTTGGTTTTATTGCTAATATCTTCTGCTTGGCAAGTAATAAAAGTTTAGATTTGAAATGGTCTTCTTTCTACCGTGATCCAGATCAGGCCATCCACTTGAGAATATAACTGTGGTTTTTTATGTGATAGCTGTTTGGGTTTAGCAATCCAAAGGCTGGGATTAGGGTAGCGGGTTCGAATCTGACCCTAGCCACTGCGTAGTGACTTTGGGCAAGTTGTTCACCCCTTAATTGCTCTGCGCTTTGTGAATGACTTACTGTGCATCAACAATACTTTGTTTTCCATCTGGTTTGCATTTTTGTGTAAGAATTGAATTTGTCTTCTGCTATTATCCTGGCTTTATTATCGAATTTGGCTTTTGCAGTAGTGCATTAAAAATATATTCGATTTAATCGATTTTTATACATTCCTTATAAGTTGAATGCTTTTGAGTGTATTTTATGGATGATCCATTCTTTCAGACTGACTGGGTAGCCATGAATTACGTTCCTTTGCTGAGGCGATAATTGAGTTAATTGTCGAATTGTATCAAACGGCGGCCAAATTCCCATCCGTTGTACAGAATCGAGTTCTTCAAAATATCATAAAAGTAAGGAAGGGAGTTCTTTCATCTTCAGTGATTTGTATTATTTCTTTATGCGATTAGTGTCTTTTGATGCAGGGCATTCGAAAATAGGATAGTCGAGCGCCAAAATGGCTCGTACAAAATGATCTTCGACAGAATGTTGACAAAATGTGGCAGCTGTTAAAAGGGATTTAGATTACTGTTGGAAAGAGAGGTTGACATCATTTGATGTAAAATTTTACTGCAAACTAATAAATAATGTACAATTTGTAGTTCAGACTTAGTGAGGTTGGTTGTTGTATGTGGATAGCAAATAAATGTTTGTGTTTTTTTTGAAGCAGTGGCAAAATGTTACATTCGAATAACTGTTTTAAATATGTGATTTCAAACAGAATACTAAGAGATGCGAGAGTCTATGGAATTTATTGCATTTAATCTTTGAAATGACCTTTGCTAATTCCATTTTTATTCACACTCATGGGGCCGTCCATAAAGTACGTCACACTCGAGGGGAGGAGGGGTCTAAGAAGGCGTGAGAGTTTGACAGGGAAGAGGTAAATATCACTGTGATGTCACACTTTCCATACATGTAAAACCTGGAATATACGGTGATGTATTGCTTTTTCTTCTGATGAATGCATTGTAGCAGAAGATGTCAATGGTGTATAGTATTTATATTATGCTAGGTACATAGAATTTTAAATATCAATTACATTTGTCGTCATTGCCAGAAGTTGAAAATCTCTATGTTTTGTTGCTGAAAATTGAACAAGAAACTTGAATTGATCAAATAGAAAACCTGCGTGACGTAATTTATGGACGGCACTTTAAGGAAGTTGAGATTTGTGACAAGGGGAGGGTAAAAACTGTCGAAAAATATAGTGTAATGTGCTTTATGGATGGCCCCATGCAAGACTACATGGCATTACAGCTAATGCCAAAGCTTTTTTATTCAAATATTCCCTCTTTTATCTAGGCATTCCGATTACCGTTGGGGCTAAAGTACGGTTGTCCATCTCAGTCCACGTGGTTGCTTACGATCAATGCTCTTCTCAAAATTCTGGCAGTCGGCCTTCCTATAGCCAAAAAGAACGGTACGTAAAATGGATTTAAGTCGCAGAATTGTTATTGCTTCTTGGCATATGCATATTTCAACTGATATGTATACATGGTTTATTGTAATTGTGCCGTCTATAGCAATTTCACGGCCATCACTAATGCCCGCACCAATCTGAATGGGTGCGAAGTTATCCGACAATGTACTGACAGCGTATGAGTTGGTGTATTTCTCCACGAAATGTCTCCACATTTATCCGACAACGATTAGGAATGATCCTTGATTGTTCTGAGCAGGGCAGCTTTGGGATTTGTGAAAAACCAGCTTTTGACTGTTTTATATTCACTGCGCAATAATTTGACGTCAGCCAATATGTTCCCTTCCTCCATTTTGGCGATCGCAAGGTTGGGTAACAAAGATGGCCTTGTAATTTTTAGGCCCTGGACAAAATGATTTTCCTTTCATCGGGTTGGTAGTAGAGAACGCTTTCTTATTATTATTATTATTATTTATTATTATTATTATTATTATTATTATTATTATTATCTGACAATTTATATAGCTCTATAGCAAGGCCTAAGCCTAAGTCAAGAGTGCTTTGCAATTTATGGTTATCAATCATATGATGAACTGAATAAATGTGTCTTAAGATTCTTCACAAACTCTTCGTCGGTTTTCGAGTTAGTAACAAAGTCTGGAAGGGCGTTCCATAGGATTTCTAATATATTGGATGCTATGGAATTCTTCTTGTCCAACTTATGGGCTGTTTTTTCATGATTTTTTTAAATACAGAATCTGCCTTTCAAGAAATGTGGGTGGAACTTGGAAACACACTGGAAGATTTCCTATTCTCACCGCAGTAGGAAATCATTTTATTGCTTTTCATTATCGGACATTTTCAGTTGACAAAATTTTGCTTAACCCTATTTTGCACAATGGTAACTGCAGGCAACATAGTGAACATAGGATTAACCAGGCAACATGGTGGAATATAGGGTTAATTTGTTGGTCATCAGCCATTTCGACCATTATGTATGCAGCGTTTAGCATGAAATTCATACGTTGACCCTTTGACTCAATTGATCCATATAGCAAATATGTTATGAAAAATTCATTGTGACATATTTGGATGCATGGCTTATGTATGCATGAATTTTCTTTAATTTTCACGCGACGATAATTAATCTTACGGCTCTACAGGCACAAATTTACATTTTGCAATTGTAGTTTGATGCCAAAAGTGCAGTTTTTGGTGTCAATCAAATTTGCTGATGCAATATCATTAGTATATGCACTTACGAAAGACATGATAGTGCAGCTGGTTGGAGCGGAGAAATTGGGGGAAAGTTTTTCTAAAAAGAATTCAGTGAGTTTTATTCAGTGAGTTTTAATGTTCAATGTAAAATGACATCTACAGTTATGTGACAGAAGAATTTTGGGGGGCATTGACTACCTTCTAGACAGAGGGGCAAAGCAACAGATATGATTTTTCTTTTCAAAACACGAATTGCATCGTTTTGTTATTGTTATATCTTAGCTCAGTTCCAAGTTCATCCATCGATGACTTTCAACGAGATGAAGCCATTGACTGCAGGGTTTGTCGTTTGTCTCTTTATTTCAATAATTTCTCTGTTAATTTATTGTGATATGCATTTATTGTGATGATGGGCCCTTATTCATTACAGTTCCTTATCCATCATTAAGTTACAGCTGTGTGAAAAAGTCCTGCACGTTTATAGGATTTTGGGATTTTTTGTTTTGTATGAATATCTGAATAACCATTAATGATTTAGGATATGCAAATCTCAATATATTTCAACGGGTATTGATGTTTTTGGCAAAGAATTTTTTGCTAATTATTGTGTGATTGCCTTATGGATCCTCTCAACAAAATTTTTGTGAGGAACGTGAAACGTGCAGGACTTTTTCACACAGCTGTAGTTATACTAAGTTGTTTGTTATAGATTTGCTTCATAATTTCTTGCTCATGTCCTACAAAATTTCTGACTTTCTTGTGATTATTTCGTCTAAGTCGACTAAACTTTAGTTTTTGAACTTGTGTGTCACTGTGTGAGGGTGATGATGATGATGATGTTGATGGTGATGATGATGATGATGATGATGATGATTCTGATTGGAAATCATTGACAACATACAAATCTAGACTATAGCATGTCTTTCAGTTGGCTTTACCTCCTGATCTTGGTCTGCCTTTCTGTTACCTACCCTGACTGATCTCTCTGGAATGACATGGTCTTTTTGCAGATGGATTTAGGTAATCACTAATCAGTTAATGTCTTCTGAGTATTCAACCTAGTGCTATTAAAGTGCATTATTGCTGCTGTTGTTGTTGTTGTTGTTGTTGTTGTTGATGTGCTGTGCATTGCTATGTCAGTGACCATGGATTTTCCCCTCTGCTTTGTGTTCTGGCTGTTCTAATCAGTTCACTGTTAGCTTCGATTCCTGTTTCTTCTCTTTGGCTATCTGTGTGTTTTATTCTATGTCTTCCTCTTGCTCTTTGTCCCTCTATTTTTCCTCTTATAATGAGATACCAGTCTGTGTTTTCCTATTATTATTATTATTATTATTATTATTATTATTATTATTATTATTGTGGTATTAGTACTGTATGAATGCCCAGTTCAATGTCTTTATCGTGGATAATGGCCATCCTTAACAAGGGTTCCATCCATTCGTTGTTTCATTCATCGTAATTCAGTTGATTTAATCCCTTTAGCGCGAAAATTTTTGCTTATCGTCCCCATGGTGATCCTGCCCACCTGGATTGAGAATAATGTGAAAATAAGAAAAATAAGCATCCTAAGTGAGTTTATCGTCAGGATAATGGCCATCCTTAACAAGGGTTCCATCCATTCGGTTACCTCGTCTTCATTCATCGGTAATTCAGCTTCCTTCAGCTTTTATTAAATTCCTTATAAAACCCTTTAAGCCAGGGGTGTTAAACACATTTCACTTAGCAAGCCACATAAAAGCCTTTGTCAATGAATGTTAAATCGTTTTGTGAACTGAGCTCGGGCCATAAGTTGTACATAAAGAGGTTAAGCGAGGTTAACATTTCACATAGCAAACTAAAGTTTGTGGTTGTCGGCCTATTGCACAAAACAGTAAAACAGTATATAAAAATTTTGTTTCAAAATTTTTATTTAATTTCTATCGTATGTAAGAATTTTGGTTTCATATATTTACTTTACTTTAATTCCAATTTTCATGTATGGACTTTTTGAACACGCCTTAAATAAAGTAACTTTGCTTAGGCATAAAGTATTTTTCTTGTATTCAGCCACATACACACGGGCCGGATGAAAAACTTTCGCGGGCCATATCTGGCCCATGGGCCGTAAGTCTGACACCCCTGCTTTAGGCCATTGATGAAATACTATTGGAATTTTGCAAGATATTGAGTTGACATTGAGGAATTTCTTTTGGTGCTAAATAAATGTTCAGTTTTAGTGCATTAGTTGAGGTTTTGGTTGGATTGTATGTGATCGGTGTTGATAAAAATATTTTAGTCATGATTTGAAGAACTATGTGCACATGTCAGGCAGTGTTTAATCTAGACTCCTGGACTCCGGGGGGAAACTGACAAAGCCGGGGGGAATTCTGCCAGGGACTGCTCTTAGTTGATGTAGTATGTCAAAATTTCTGGGGAATTTGAAATTTTATGGGGGAAAGGGCAATTTTCTCCTCTGGAAATGGCCTAGATTAAACCCTGGTGTCATTTCATATGAACTGGTTACTTTCATGCGGGATCCATGATCCCTTCAGTAACCGTTTCTTATTTCTTTCTCAACCTTCTGATTAGTTACAATGTTATTATTAGATAAGTCCATAGGCTTATGTACATGGCTTACGTACATGTTATTTTGTTCATATTTTATGTCGGTTGTGAAGAAATTATGGAGAAAGAAAGAAATAAACATATCATGTCATGTCATGTCAAGATAAATAAATAAAAAAGTTCAGGGTTTCTAGCGTTATGAAATGAACTCATGTGCTGACAAACCATCGTTGTGTTCCCATCAGACATAGAATCCAGCCATAAGCTGAGAGAGGAATTTGCCAAGGCGTGTTTCGAGACCCTGCTTCAGTTTTCCTTCGTAAGCGTTCCGAACGGCGACGGCGCCCACGAAGAAGGCGCCATCACTCACCTGGCCATCGAATCACTGCTTAACAGGTGTCAGGCGGTCCTGCAGAAGTTTATCGCTGATGAAAGGCTGAGTGGCAAGTGCCCCCTGCCCAGGTGAGCAGCATGACAGACCGGCTAGATGGGGGAGGGGGCTATGTCAGGATTTTGCTGTGACATGCACGAAATTAATTATTTCGGCTGATGATTGTGAAGTTTGCTGTTTTTAAATTGTTTACGGTATTTATAATTTCATATTTGGCATCTTATTTGTTTGCTGCATAATGCCATATCTCCATGCTTTACTGCTTTAAATATGGGAGTGGTGATGAACTGTGTTCATATATAGAGTGGAACTCTTGATTGCAGTGGCACGGGGGGTTTGGGGCTAACCCCCTTGGCTGCCGAAAACAAAATATTTTTAATGAGTTTCTATGCTTTTGAGTTTTGGGATGCGATCTTGAGGGTCAAAATTCCCCTGGCTACCTGGCTATAAAATGTTAAAATGTGACGGTTTAAGAGGTGACAACCTTTTTTTTGCTTGTCAATGGAAAAATAGAAGAAGGAAAGATGATGATGTGATGACCTTTTTTGCTTGTCAAGATTTTTCAAAGTTGGTCACAGGTCAAAACCAACCAACCCCTTTCCAAATTCCTGGCTACGCCACTGCTTGATTGAATGTTAGATTCAACTTGCATATTTGTACTGATTTTTTCAGTGATTTCACAAAATAATAAAGTATTTGAAATAATTGTGAAAGTGAACTTTTTGCAATGTGACTGCATGTCAGCATTATTTAACAACAGTCTACATCTGTATAATGAAACATCAATTAATTAATTTATTAATTTATTTTTTTATTATATTTTCATACTTTAATGTCATCTTTTTGAGAGTAACATGAAATTAGTAGTGTTGCCGCAAAAGAAATATAATTAACATATTTTCTTGTACTTTTTTCTGGTAAATCTTTAAGTAGACCTCGGATGACAGAAATGTCTTTCGTGCTGAAGGCCGTTAGCACGCTAGTCTCCACTCTCAAGAAAACAACATCAAATGGTAAGGACAATTGACTTGTGTTATTTCACTCTTGTATGATTGCTGCCGTTTAACCCTTTCAATGCCAGTATGAACACGTCGTGAACCTTTTGTGCCCTACATGTCATCATCATCATCAGGGTCTCTCTGTCCTGGGACAGGTCCAGGGCTCCATTGTTTCAATTGCTGTCTGTGGTTATTTCATTGCAGCTTAGTTTAATAATCTGCTTCTTACAGTTGACCGAAACATTTGGAGGCAGGTCATAGCCCTGTACCCGGCTCTGGTCGACTGCACGACATCGTCGTCGGCCAATGTCGGTAAAGCACTGAAGGAGGCACTGCTGGAGTACGGCGATCTACTGGCGCCACCTGTAGGAGAAATCAACGGCACGGCCAAGTGATTCATTCTGCCGTTCCCACACAAGAGCCACCAAGTTTTGGTGGCGGCAAAGACGATACGGCCATCAGAAACAAAAATTGCACGCTATTCGCCACAAGCGAGCGGATAGTGCGCAACGTACCAACAACTGACCATCAATTTACAAATTTGCACAGCTATTATTTTGCCTACGAGCGGCAGATTCCGTTCCTTGTAATATTAATTTGTATATCGTAGCCAAATAGTCGGATAGGTTCAATTTGAGATTCCTCAATCTTTTTTGGTGGCCAGATAGGTCCGAAGGAACTTTTCAAGACGTCTTGTCGAGCCTGCCACCACAACATGCAAGAACAAATTCATTCTACGTCGTTCGAGGGAAAGTTATTTTTGTCGCTATCATGGTAGAGGGAAATCGAGTGAATTTCTTCACTAAGTGTAGAAATTGGTGATATTTCTTTTGGCTTTTTTCATTTTAATGTTTCCTGTGAGTTACAAAATGAACGATGAATTGTTGAATTGTTAATTCTCATCACTCAAGTTTCTAATCGACTCTATTTCAAGTTGGTTGGTTGATTGATTGAAAAATGGTTGCAGCTTGATTGAATCTTTTTCATTTTTAAGCACAATTTAATATCGATTGTGATATTAGACCTATTAGTTTTTGAACATATAATTCTAAATTCTAATGGACAAGTCTTACTTTAACTCAGAACATTTACAAAATGTTAACAGCGAAAATCTTTGGTATGGTCCTCACAGAAGTGTAACACAAAATTCTGTAATAGTACCGGTAAATGAAATTATTGAAATTTACAATCTAACTTGTAACTGTTTAATTAATAAAGTTTTTTTGTACATACTTATACAATGTATGAATCACTTGTATGAAAGTGCTTACACTTTATTTAAGGTTTATCATTTGCATAAACAGGATATTTTTAAGAAAGTATCTTCATAATATCTTTTGTGAAAGTAAATTCTCTGTACTGAAATAACGCATTATATTCTTCACGAACATGCTTGTTGCTAAGGTTTTTCTACAGGTTATAAAAATCCGAATTTAACTATTCTTGTCAAAAGGTGTCAGATGCATTGGATTACAGTCTAAAAATGGCAGTATTCCTAATTTTTATTGTCAGAATTGTTTTACAGAATAAATTAAAGTCCATAGCTATAAACTTGTGTTTAATAAAACTTATACAGGTCAACCTTCATTATGCACCTACATTTACAAAAATTTCATGAACAAAATTCATTATGCAAATATTTTAAAATGCATTTTAAATAATTATAAGCACGCAAACCTTAGGGACCATCCACAAATGATGTAACGCGCCTGGGGAGGGGATCTGGACATTTGTTAGTGTGACGAGGGGGGTTCCATTAGTGTTATGTAACGCAATGCAAAATTTTTAAGACGACTTTTTTGCTTGTCAGGTTATTTGGAGAGAAAAAGATGTCAGGTTATTTAGAGAGGGAAGGATGGCCTCTTTTTTGCTTGTCAAGACTTTTCGGGAGACTGAAAAAGGGTTGACCCATTGTTGTGTCATATTTTAGGGGGTCTGACTTTTTGTTACATCGCATTACGATGGGGGGGAGGGTCAAAAAAGTGCAGAAAAAAATCACAGTATGCAATTTATGGACGACCCCTACTGCATGCACTACAAGGTATGCAAACAAATCACAGTACCGGTAGCCATACATCAAATGTCCTAATGACTCAAATAAATCAATCAGTGAAGACGATCTGGGGCAAAATAATAAAAAGACGCCTATGAATATATATATATTGGCAATTTCGTGAAGGGTGTCTGATTAGAAAGAACAGGGGTCTTGGTAAATAACGGCCTTTGGAAAAATAATCTAGGTTTTGCAGATGGCAGTGACCTGGAAACCAACCGTAACACCCTACTTGAGAATTTGGAAGTTGAAATGAAACATAAGGCATGGGAGTGGGACTGAGATAAACGCCAGAAAAATGAACAAAAAGTACAGTGTTTCGAAAAGCCACCCTTGACCACAATCTGGCATTTGGAAATTAAATCGTGGAAAATGTGGGGAGCTTATCTACCTGGGTGGCCTCCCGACGTGGGACAATGACTGCAGTGAAGAAATAGAAAGCAGAATTTTTTGGAAGTGACAACATCCATCAAGGCGATGTTCAGAACATTTTTAAAGCAATACAGTAAATATATTGTGAGATGCATAGATACAAGTCGACCTACAAGCTTACCGGTCTAAGCTGTACATAAGCAACAGATTGTAGCTATCACTCGTAAACTTAAGAACCTATGACTATATGAAACAAATCATTGCTTACACCACATTTGATAGTTTATGACTTTATGAAGTTTATGCTGTAATAAAAATCGTCATTAAATATGTGATTTAAGTTGTGAAGGTAAAATGCAGATTAAGAGAGAGAGAGAGGCAATCAGATGTATGCCTTGCATAGAAACTGGATATCAGCATTACCATTAAACACAATCAAGGTATGTTGCCACTTTGCTTGGCAAGTGGTCATTTTAAAATACCACGTTTCTTGTCAAATTTTAATTCCTAATGCTGTATCTTGACACTATTTCAGAAGCAAAAAATTCAAAAGTCACACTACTTTATATGTGAAAAAATACACCAAGATGATGAAAAATAAAAGTAAAATCACCAAATTTGTAATAAACAGTAATGCTATAATGTTTTGTATTTTCCAGGTACTATATAAATCACATATGCAACAATTCTTGTGTTTATGACTGATTTATATCTAACATGTTACAGAAAAGAACCAACCATCGTAAGATTGTAATTTCCTAACACACTGCAGTGAAACATATGTATTACCTCTAAAAGTATACAATTCAGCTTTTGTTTCAGAAGAGTTCAGAAATACCAGAATGTGTTCCATTCACTAACCTAATACCAGTACATTCAAACCTGGATAAAGTCACAACCAAAGAACTAATTGTTCAAACTGGGTCATGCCATCATCATCACGTGGTGGTTGGCCTTGCAAATTGGGTAAGTGACTGCAATTTTTTTCTTTTCTTAAAAGAGTAGAAGATTGGAACCACTCCACATTGTGATAAACATTTAACCAAATCTTAACCAAGATAGCTGGGCGATACTGAGCAGTTAATTTGAGGGAACATAAAGGAGTGAATTGGATAGGCCCTGTTCTGAGAGAAGAATCATGCCAACTAAAAGAAATACTAGAAGGAAAGATGATTGGGAAAGCACAGAAAGGGTGACCACGGACATCGATGCTGGAGTGGATGCTCGACACTACAGAAAAAGTATTTAGCCCTGAAGATAGAAGCTCAAGATAGAGAGGAGTGGCAACATGAGTATGGAACCTGTCTTTGGACAGAGTGCCTGACGAAGAAGAGAGTGACAATATTTAGGTTTAACTATATTAAAATGCCTAACTGGACTTTTTGTAAGAGGCCATGTACTCAATCCAGCAGTTTAAAAGCTTTGGATTCTTTATACTACCGGTAATCATAGAAACCCATTTTCCTGCCAAGAATTTCTACATTCAAAAGAGGATGTAATGTTATGCTTTGGTCATGATCACATTGAGCACTACTCCATTCCAAGATTATAGAGTAAAAAATTATATTACCTACTAAATATACACAAGAAAAAATAAATAATTTGCATTATACAAAACATAGTAACTCAAGCAATGAAATATTACATCAACCATTTTCAAAACAAAAAGACCCAAGTACAGTGGAACCTCATTATAATCACAACATGTATGGGAAAAGACCAAGCACACCAACAAATCAGTTATGATGTTGAGTTCTTTACAGCATATATTCAGCAGAACAAAAGAATAAGTGCTTCTGAGAGTCAAAGTTACTTCAAGGCATCATTAAGAAATCTAAATTATAACAAAGAATCAAAAGGTGGAATTTAGACATGTATTAAAAATTGGGAGCCTGTGTTTGAAATATGAGCTTCAACAGTAGCCAAAATGGAGATTGTACTCGTGCAGGGGTGGGCAACTTTTTAGGTGCAAGGGACCACATTGAAATTAAAAATTGGTCGAAGGGTCACGTCTAATTTCTTGTTACAATCGAGTCAATAAAATGAACCACTTCAAAAAACTGTAGTGATAATAATAGTAAGCTATACTACCATACAGTACTAGTTGAAAGTAGTTTAAACTTCAAATTATTTCGTGAGATTTTTCTAACTGCAAACATTTTTCAACTGGTTTTCCATAACCTGGAGTTAAAGAACTGGTTGAAACTTGTATCAGGGATACCAAATGTACATCTGTAAGCTGAAATCTATAGGACAACTTTGATTTGTTAATGTTCATGCAGGAAAGTCTGTTTGCAAATGTAAGTTGATACAAATAAAACTAACATTTTCTTGGCAGTGTTTTATATTTGGAAACTGATCATTTTTAACTGCTTTACAAATAATTAAACCTCCTGTCTTGTCTTCAGCCGGTGACCGGAAGACTCGGGACAGAAGATTCGGGACGGAAAATCCGGTATCGAAACCTCCTGTGGCAAATTCGGTTACATGTTGTCTTCCTCTCCTCCCCAATCCCAGGGTCCCCTGGCTTTGGGTGGTGTCTATGCTTATGTATATGCCCATATATATTTAGGTAGAATATTTAAGTAGAATTTGGGTAGGTATACTATTGATAATTATATTCATTTTACTGATTTATACAGTTTTAGAATTAGGTTAGAATTAGGGTTATGGCTACTGATTTGTATGCGAACATGTACCGATTTATCCGGTACTGAATTATCGTCTTGAATCTTCCACAATCTTCCGGTGTGTTCCAGGAACCCTTCAGCCATCCTCGCTGCGAGGGTAGACCACACCATGAATGATCTTGTTCCACTGTTTTCTGTCATTCGGATCGCCATTTCCATTGTCTTTCCAGTCCATTGCATGATGTTATCAGTCCATCTGGTTCTGGGTTTGCCTTGTTTGCATTTTTTCCATCAGTTGTGCCTTGTATCATTTCCTTTTCCAAACAGGTGTCTGTTTTCCTCATGATGTGGCCAAAGTACAACAGTTTTCTTCTTTTGATAGACTCCAAAAATTCTCTTGTAACACCTCCCTTCTCTAATACCCATTCATTAGTTCTTCTCTCTCTCTCTCTCTCTCTCTCTCTCTCTCTCTCTCTCTCTCTCTCTCTCTCTCTCTCTCCATGATACTGTATATGCAGAATCTGTCTTAACCCTTTCATCTTGAATGCCTTGATCTTTGCTTCGTCTCTTTTTTTCAAAGTCCATGACTCACATCCGTATGTTGTCGCCAACCAAACTAAAGTTCTCCATGGTTTGATCTTTGTGGCTTTTCATGGATTCTGTAGTTCTATGTTGACTGCTTAACCTTTATTCAATCTGGAAAGAATTTCTGTTTCACATTACGAATCTTCTGTGATCATCGATCCTAGATAAACAAAGCTTGTCACCTGTTCTAGTCGTTTTCTGTTAATACATATTTTGCACCGAGTTTCATTTGTATTCATTACCTTAAGTTGATGCAAATAAAACTAACATTTTCCCGGCAGTGTTTTATAATACTTGGATACTTATCATTTTCAACTGTTATATTAAATAATTAACCCCATTGTGTCAAAAGTACAAGTTTACCGTGAAAAGTTCACAACCTGCGATAAGATGACATCCAAAATGGATGAAAATACCGAGGAAAGGTAATTCCTGTATTTATTAAATTAATTAAAATTATTATTTTTCATGAATTAAAATATCTGAAGGGCTTCACAAATGGTCCCTGCAGGCCACCCACAGGTTGCCCACCGCGGTGTACTGTGGAGTTTGATGCGATAACAAGGAGCAAAGCACCTGACCCTTTGGATACAATACAAAAGCAATTTTATAAAGCAGTTTCAACGGTCAAATTGACACAAATATGTGCAGTCAAACAGTTGTTAAAATTGTCGGATGACTTTTGACAAAGAAGACATATATTTGAAAGAATTCACTATTACTATGACTAATGGCATTTTTACTGTGCCACAAGGTTGTCATTATAATCAGGCTCCACTGTACTATAATTTATCCACACAAATCTGTTGTGATCAAAGCTTTAAACAAATTACCCTAGAGACAAGTTAGTCTAAACCAAAATGTGTATGATTTCCCTTCAACTGACTTCACTAATAGACCATCTACGTCAAAGTAAAAACAGAATACGTCTCTCAAGTCACGTAACAACCACTCTAAAACCGCTAAAAACACACTGTTTACACGTTAAAGGCTACCACAGCATAGGGCAGTCACAAGCAAACCCTATTCTATGCAAGAAACAAGGATTTCAGATCAAATAAATTGGAATCAAAATATCAAAATGGGCTAAACACCAAAATATTTCGGGCCGAATTTCCTGTTTCCAGCGCGCAGCCAATACGCCAAAAAACAGAACTAACAGTTTCGTTCATATTACTAACGAGATTCTCTAGCATTTATCGAGAGAAGGCAGTCAACTGCCAAATGTAGACACAATGATATATCAAGATAACTCTACACATATATTCTAATTTTCAGCATTAACTTGCAGAATAACACATTTATCATCTAATAATTTATACCAGCAGTGTACAAAAAATAAAGCCTTCGCAATTCCATTCCATATTAGTCCTTTTTAAATTTATTGTGGGAAATATAGGATCAAATATATAGGTTCAAACACGATTATGCAGAATAATTTCAAGTCGACAGCAAATTTAAATTTTTCGTCGTTAGCTACAGGAAGCTTAACTCAATTTTCTTCTTTAAAATACTTCGAAACATTCAACAATAGACTACTTTTACCTGGAAACTCAATTGAATTTTCATCATCGCTGTATAAAAAAGAAAATCAAGAGATTTACAAAACATGCAGAAAGTTTCAAATCATTGAACACAAGTATTCGTTAATCGGTTGCTACTCCCGACGTCGCGAAATACGACAGACGTCGCCCGTTGTCGTGTTTTGTGACATCGTTTCCCGCCTTTCTTATTTGATGTCGACGCAGACCTGAGACGGACGCTTGTGGACAGTTGTTGCTTCGCCAACTACCATAGCGAGGTGACTGCTAGTTCCCGACTGACTAGCTACCAGCACCGGCGCCTGCCTCGAGCCGGTAGCTACGGCCGCGGTCAACGTCGGCTTATCGGGAAGAGCCGTCCGACCTTGATTAAACGTGATTCCGTATCTCACTTGAGTCTGGGGGGGCCTCGAAGGAGGCTGAGCAACTGGAATAGCTCGGATGGGAGCACCGCCACCAGCATGCGATGCCGGAAGCTGTGGTTGAGTGATTAACACCTGAGGCTTGTTCGGGGGGATCGGGGGTGGGACGCTACGCCCTGCCGAGGCGGCCGCAGCCCCCGCAGACGACACCTGCCTGTAAATCTGACTAGAAGCGCCCGAAACGGCCACCGAGATGCGCGAACCTGAATTTGTCATTACAGAAACCATCGTAGGCGTCAAAGAAGGATTCACAGAGTTATACGCTGGCACCGTCTGTACGTCGCCGGCTCTTGTCTGTGCCGTACGATGACCACCGGTATGCTTAGAAGCACCGCTCGACTCCGACACTTGCCTGCAGCTCTTCGTCGACACCGTCATTCCAGAAGAGAAGTGTTGAACTCTATCCGGAAGATACCGCACATCGCCAACCACCGATGAGCCACGTACATAAGAGTCCGACGGAACAGCACCGTGCTGCTTCGCCTGCAGCACAACTCTATCGTTCATCACAGCAACGACTTCGTTAGACGAAGCCACGTTACGCGACGCGGGGGCGCCGTGCACCCCCTGCACGTTATTATTATTATACGCTACGGGGGGATTATACCGGTGTCTCGGGCCGACGGAACTACGTAGCTTATCGAGCTCGGTGTTAAGCTGTCGGTTGTGCGATTCGACGAGCGAGAGCCGAGACAGAAGCCGCTCGCGCTCTCTGGCTGCAACGCCAAACTGCTGCTCGGCGACAGACTCGATGTGCAAATGCTTCGAGCACTCGCTCGCGACGCAGTCTTCGATGCGCTTCGCTTCGCTCTCCGCTTGACTCAACGCGTCTTCCAGGGACGCAATGTCGCACCGAGTATCAGTAACTTCTTTTACGATCTGAGAACGCTTCTTCAGTAGCTTCATGACCACCTCGCGGTGTTTGGCAAACTTCTCAAGTTCATCGGAAGCGAGTTGAACCTCGGCCTCAAGGTTCTTGCTCTGGCTTCTCTCTGCTTGAACCTGAAGCAGTACATCAACAATGCCTAATGTTCAAGTCTATAACCATCTGCAACAGACACTAAAACTGAGCAACTCATTGAGCACAAAAAGCCAAAATCAACTCATTAAAAAAATCACACTGTTGCAAATAAGTGTCTTAGGCACCAGTGCCAAAAACATCCATATTTTCTTCTTATCTTCATTCATTAAATAACTCCTAAACCGGTGACAGATTAACCCCTAATTCCTAAAACTCAATGTAAAATGACAGATTAAAAAACAGTGATTCCCAACCTTTTTAAGCCATGTCCCACTAAACTCTTTCTAAAACCCTTATGTCTCCCCAGAAGTAATCACAGAAATTGTATAATCAGAATAACAAGAAATGATATGAAAAACAGCAACAACAGATACAAAACACGCAAAGCAGAACTGAATTGCATTAATATACATTAATCTTTTAGTAATGAAAGCTTCCTCTATGAATCTATATTCCATAATTTCTTTAACACTCATTTTAATTATCCTGTTCTAAAAATTTTAGACACATTGAAATTGCCCCCCCCCCCGGTGGGGCATACACCCCACGTTGTGAACCACAGGATCAAAATAAGGATGTACGTCTCAAAGTATAAGCTCTCAACAGGAAAAATTGATATTTCGGTTTCATAGCATACTGGTTATACCAGGGGTGGCCAACATTTTGCTACAAGGGGGCCATTCTAAATTTTGACCAACAGTAGTAACTGGCAAATAGTTTCAATTATAACAGTCTAAAAACAATTAACTGTTTAACTAAATTAAACATAAGAACTAAAAGTCTTGCTCATGACTCAATACTGTATTCGTAAATAGGACCAATCAAATTTATTTGGAAAGATGCTCTGTGGGCCGCCAATGGGCCACAGGTCGGCCTCTCCTGGGTTATACGGATTATCAGGGCAAAAGGGTTAATACGGGTCCGCTTTTCTGCCACTCATGAAAAACCTTTTTAGCAAAAACTCCAACTTTAATCCAACCGCATACCTCGTTATGAAGACGTTCTCGATCCTTCTCAAGCATGAACACGACACTATCACCCTGTTCTAAGTCACGATTATGTCTCCAAGATTCCTCCTCAAGTTCGGCACAAACCTTGTGCAAAAATATTAAAAGACTCGTTTAAAAGAAGAAAATAGCATTTAAAAAAGAGAAATAAGAAAAATTATGTAGGTGTTGACTTGGCAGGCACACTGAGAGAGGGAGAGGGGGCAAATGCCCAGGGTCCCGTCAATTTGTAGGGGTATTATGACCATTGAGGGTGTGCCGGTGGGCCAGGGCAGGGTTGAAAAGTCTGATGGGCAAAAAAGGCCATCACCACTTTTTCACACTTGTCTTGTATATTTTGGGAAATTTTTGAAAATCACTGAAATTTTTGCAAGCCTTATAAATGCTTCTCAAACTTTCTAAGAAAATGGGGGCTGTTACTGCTCTGCCCAGGGGCCCGGAATTTCTCTCGATGGGCCTGTGACTTGGGTAAATGCCCACTTGGCCATATATAATAATAATGGACATAGAATTAGTCATAAATACCCATTGCAGCTCAAAGATACCATTGATACCTTGATATTAACCAAAGTTAATAAAATTAAGGCATTTAAGTAAAATAATCCATAAAATTTTTTATGTAGGGAGTTCAAATCATAAATATTCTTAAAATTCATACTATCCCGAGAACACTTGTCCATTTTACACTACGTTACAAATAAATGGGCGGTAAAGGTGATACAATGAATCGCCGACATAAATGCAATTTCCTCCATATAAATAAGTGAAAAATTACGTATAATGCCCGAAATCTCCAGTTACCTTTTGGTGTCTTACGTCGATCACATCCAGCTGTTCTTTCATCTGCCTCTCTGCCTCGTGTTGCTTTTCGATCAGCTTATCCAGCTGAGTCATCGGATCGTCAAATTTAGGCCTCGCTGCGGGAGTTCCCTTCGAGTCCGACTCCCTCTGCATCGCGTACAGGGGGTCGCTGAGACTGAAGCGACCGTACTTCGCCTGATAAAGAAACTGCTTTGCCTTTTCCGACTGAAACACAATAAAATGATTGGCAATTGTAGAGGGCTCGCCATGCAATGTGTATTTTAAGATAAGATTGCATCAGAATTTAATAGTTTTAATTCTCAACATAGTTTCAACAGCCAAATCTTAACCAGAAGCTTAATACACCCACTAAGCATGCACCAAATTCACATTAATAAGTAAGTAAATAATAACATGAAAGAGGATCTCACAACACAATGCAACAAGTCATCCAGTAACCTAATAAGCAAAAGCTTTCACCAGAAATATGTTATTGGTGTAGCCACGGGAGCACCCCCCCTCCCCTCCGCCTATTTGGGATGGGACCGGTCATAGGATTTGTGCAAAACTGTTGGGTATTTTGGGGGTAGGCAGCATGAGGAGAATAAATGAAAGACGCTAAAAGTGCTGGAGCTTGACATCATGTCTTTTCTTTTGGTTGTCAAGATATTTTTGCTTTCACCTGAAAGCCTGAAAATGTCAATGTGCTCCCCTCTCCCCCATTCTGGAATCCTGCCTGCACCACCTCTATTCACAACGGTGCAGTTTGAAAGGTTAATTCCTAAAAATCAGTGCCAAGGTGAAAGGACTAGACAAAAATCTGCCAAATTGTATTTTAAAAACCATAAGCTGCCACAGCTGGTATGACATTTATCAGCTGCCAAGAGTATCATGGAAATGCTTGATACAAAGCCTTAACCCGTTAACTGGGCGCCCCGAGTAATGCTCGTCCATTTTACTTGCCCAGTTAAGGGGTTAAAGCAAAACTCTGATATTGTTCATGAATAATAATTAGAAATATAATGTTTAACATAATTTTTAATCAACAAATAAAACACAATACAGTCTGCACAAAGATGCCATGAACTGAAAAAGTAGTGCCAATATGGCCCATGAATTTACAAATGATAAAAAATGTGACATAGAATTTCCATGGCTGATAGGGCATTGAGTAAAAAAGTCTGAAGTCGGCAAATGGCATTAAAAATAAGAATAGCCATATAATGTTACTCATTAAATTTATAAAATATAACCAATTCTGGCTAACATATCTGTCATACTGACAGTCATTTTAATTATTTTACTTACTTTTTATGTCAATAAATTTGTTTTGTATATCACATGTGTCATAAACTTATTTAATTGTAAAACAAATTCAAATACGGATGCTAAGCATGGCCTCAACTTACTGAGCACATAAAATTTCACAGAATCCATTTCAACTTGAACTGTTATCTACCAAAAGAGGGAATTCTCATAAATAATGCCTGCTAAATATTTTCCCCTCTGAGATAAAGTCCACACAAACACAAACATTGCGTGCACACACACACACACACACACACACACACACACAAAACAGCAGCCAAGTACTGCTTAAATTAAATAATGCAAATGGTATTTTTACACTATAAAATATTATATTATTGTTGATAGATACAGAACATCTAGTACATTGTTACAAGCAATTAAACAAAGACCAGTAAAATTCTTCTACTCAAAAACTAAATTGAAAGTACAAAAATCTTATCAAAAGGCGTGCCTGGCGTTAAAACATTTTTCGTTGTCAAGTTGATAACAACTCCTCAACATTTTTCTCTTGCAATTTACGAGACAAACTTATGCCTCAGCATTCCGCCAAACACTAAACATATCAATGTAAACCCTAACACTGCTAAAGGGAGTGGCTGCCATGGTGCCCACACCTTCAGCAGAAGAGGTAATGAAAAAAAACTAACAGTGCAAGGGTTAATAGATATTCTGTATATTCATCAGCCAATGTATAAACATGTTTTTAACCTATGGAGGACATAAAGTAGTTACGGCTACAATACAAGCCATAAAATTGGTAAGCGCAAGTTTGTAAATGATTCTATAGAGTCACTATAGGACAACTAAGGACAATTCGTTCACCATACAACATCTATACAACAGGAAACTTACCCACTAACCTTATCACTATAATTGTCACCATCATCATCATTACCACCATCCCAATCACCAATGAAATTATGAAAGAGTGAAAACCTTTGAAATTAAATACCTTTAAAATGGCAATTACTGCATCCCTGGCTTGAAGTTCGGCCTCCAAGTGACCCAACAGCTGCAACATATCTGATTTGCTCAGCTCCATGCGACTCTGTATCTGAAAATAATTACAACTCAGTACCAGCAATCCATTCAAACACATAAATACAAATAGTTAGCTTTCCATACACAAGTGAGCCTGTTACTACTAATCATCTTATACAGGAAATCTGTTTTCATATACAAAAAATGGTCCTGTTGATTTGAAGGGGGAACTCTTATACAACAAGGTAAGTATTAAGATATGCATACTAAAAAACAAAGGCCAGAAAAAGCAGCCGAGGAATAAATGAGATACATGTAAAGTTTTACCAAATCCACTCCAAACTTTGAAGAAGTTAAAATATCTACTGACTTTATTTAGAAGAACAAAAAACTCTAATTCAAGTAATACAAGTTAAATTTTAAAATCAACAAAATTTTGAGGCTGAGGAGAATTTTTAAAGTCTTTTCTAAAATTGTGACCTGAAATCACGAAAACAATCGACAGAATTCTAGAAATTTTTGACAATATTAAAGATCTTCAGTCAATTTTGTCAAAAATTGTCTGACTTTCTGGCATCATCCATGTTTTCTGATAATACCGGTACTGCAATACTGTCACAATATTTCTAGTGCCATACAAGACTGTCCAAAGTCCTGCACAAAATATCCCTCACTATGTCATTAGGACAAAGGACAAGCCAACATTGCCTCAATTATTCACCAACTTCAACTGGAAAATAATGGACGTTCAGTATATATATGTATATATAATTATGTGTGTATATATATATGTATATATATATGGTGTATTGAACTTACCACATTCTCAACGTCCATTATTTTCTAGTTGAAGTTGGTGAATAATTATATATATATATATATATATATATATATATATATATATATATATATATATATATATATATATATATATATATATACATATATATACATATATATATATATATATTCCATTCCATTGGGTGATACAGGAAATTAATTCATAATAAAGGCAAGCAAACTAAAACGAATCTCTATTCTTTTCTAAAAAGTATAAAAGATGTCATATAATACAGTAACGATAGTAAAATTTTAAAACAGTGCTAAGATATATATGGGTCATTCCATGTCAACTCAACCAGGGTGCTCACCACACCATCTCAGATCTTCAAGAAATTTGCAGGGCTTGTAGTACAGCTCAATTTATGTAATTCTTGAAATTTTCAGCTTCTTTTGTCAAAAACTCTCAGAGATATGATATTTTGAAGATACAAGGGTAGTCGCGAGTCGACGCGACATGTTACGTTTTACGATTTTTTAAGTTTAGTATCTTGAGAACCACAGCAGATATCAGGCTGAAATTTGCAGTGTGCATACACTTTTTCCAGCTGAGTTGAATGGTGTATTAATCTTTGTCATAGGTGCTACACAGCATGCACTAAAAATGTCCAAACATCCCATAACAGCCAGTTTTCACCGATATTTGACCCGGTATTACCATGAATCGGCAAAACATTAGACTATGTTTGTTGCGTCTTAATGTAGCTACATATATGTACTCATCAATTGCAGACAGGATTTCTGTCAATAATGAGACCTTGTACCCACTATGCATCATCTTCTGAGTCACAGTTACCTATTTTTGCACCCACATCGACCCCTATATGACCATGTTGACAGTAATTCACAGTTTTCAAACTTTGCAGGCTTGTAGTGCTTGGTAAGTACTAACTATGGTGAAAATTTCATGTTGGTGTCTTGATTCTTTCTCATTGAAATGATTGCATAATTTGAACCTATATCGAGTCATTCCATGTCAATTCAACCAATGGCTCCAGCTCGACCATCTCAAAAAAAATTATGAAATTTACCACAAATGCTCCCCAGACATCCATCTGAAAGATTGTAAAGTTTTAGCCTGCTCTCTTCAGTAATTTTTGAGATATTCAACTTTTATAGTACCTGCGGTGGGCCGTTTTTTCGTGTTTCGCGGCAGTCGCTTAAATTTCTCACAACTTCAGACCTCTATAACTTCAGAAATACCATAGCTATGGGGCTGAAACTTTCTGGACTTATTCACTACTAGTAGTATTTTATAAAACAAGAGTAAGACTTTGTCTTTTGGAAAAAGTGTCCTCACTACAGAGTCACAAAAATGGAAGAAAAAAATATTGTTCCGGGGTGTCTGCATGGCATGGGCCCAGCATACCTAAATACAGAACTGCATCGTGTCTCGGATCTCGATGGTCGACAACGTCTGAGATCGGCCTCCACTGCAGCGCTACTCGTCCCGCGAATGCGTCTTTCCACCGTGGGCAGTGTTGTAAAGTATTTAAATACTTACAGTATTTAAATACTATTTAAATACTTTGTCCAGTATTTAAGAAAGTATTTAAAAACTCATCCAAAATTAAGTATTTAAATAGTATTTAAATACCATAGAGTATTTAGATGTATTTAAGAAATTTAAATACTTTGGATTTATTGCAATTTTCACATAATTATAACGTTTCTTATAGACTGTTCATTTTTACATTTTCTTTACTGATGGTTTTAGACAGTTGAACAGTTAAGTAGGTCTACATTGACATTGTTAGAAATAATTTTAACTAACATTTCTTTACACAAAAATACGGTTGTGGCGAATCGTGTCAAATACATATCAAGTATTTAAAAAAGTATTTAAACCTTATTTGCCAGTATTTAAATACTTACCCTGGTATTTGGGTATTTAAATACTATTTAAATACTACCTGAGAACCAAGTATTTATGAAAGTATTTAAATACTTTCAGTGGAGTATTTATTACAACACTGACCGTGGGTGATCGTGCATTTCCCGTGGCGGCAGCACGGGTCTGGAATGCGCTACCACTGGCCATTCAACTCTCACCATCACTAGATACGTTTAAGAAGCGCTTAAAGACCTGGCTATTTCGAACTAGTTATGATTCTGTTTTGACACTGTAATGTTAGTTACCACAGTAATCTTAACTTTAATAATAATAATAATAATAATATAGAGCACATTCAAAGCTATAATATATGTAAAATTTGTGATGGTACTTTTTCTTTAAGATTTTAAATAATTTTTAAAAGTTACAACTTCCCTATTGAGAGCTAAATATTGAATATCAAGAAAGGAGCAATTTTTTCTTCCATTTTTGTGACTCTGTAGTGAGGACACTTTTTCCAAAAGACAAAGTCTTACTCTTGTTTTATAAAATACTACTAGTAGTGAATAAGTCCAGAAAGTTTCAGCCCCATAGCTATGGTATTTCTGAAGTTATAGAGGTCTGAAGTTGTGAGAAATTTAAGCGACTGCCGCGAAACACGAAAAAACGGCCCACCGCAGGTACTATAAAAGTTGAATATCTCAAAAATTACTGAAGAGAGCAGGCTAAAACTTTACAATCTTTCAGATGGATGTCTGGGGAGCATTTGTGGTAAATTTCATAATTTTTTTTGAGATGGTCGAGCTGGAGCCATTGGTTGAATTGACATGGAATGACTCGATATAGGTTCAAATTATGCAATCATTTCAATGAGAAAGAATCAAGACACCAACATGAAATTTTCACCATAGTTAGTACTTACCAAGCACTACAAGCCTGCAAAGTTTGAAAACTGTGAATTACTGTCAACATGGTCATATAGGGGTCGATGTGGGTGCAAAAATAGGTAACTGTGACTCAGAAGATGATGCATAGTGGGTACAAGGTCTCATTATTGACAGAAATCCTGTCTGCAATTGATGAGTACATATATGTAGCTACATTAAGACGCAACAAACATAGTCTAATGTTTTGCCGATTCATGGTAATACCGGGTCAAATATCGGTGAAAACTGGCTGTTATGGGATGTTTGGACATTTTTAGTGCATGCTGTGTAGCACCTATGACAAAGATTAATACACCATTCAACTCAGCTGGAAAAAGTGTATGCACACTGCAAATTTCAGCCTGATATCTGCTGTGGTTCTCAAGATACTAAACTTAAAAAATCGTAAAACGTAACATGTCGCGTCGACTCGCGACTACCCTTGTATCTTCAAAATATCATATCTCTGAGAGTTTTTGACAAAAGAAGCTGAAAATTTCAAGAATTACATAAATTGAGCTGTACTACAAGCCCTGCAAATTTCTTGAAGATCTGAGATGGTGTGGTGAGCAATTGTCTAAATACTGGTTGAGTTGACATGGAATGACCCATATATCATTTGACATCAAATAAGAATATAATAAACAAATTTGAATGCTCAAGGGTTCAAGTCCACCCCACACTGTATCAAAAATTGGGTGATCATAAATGCCAGCCAACTTGGCACAGAAAGGTTCCTAATGCTGCAATACTGCTGACAAACTTCAAGCATTATTCCATAATTTCTAGCAAAGTCTATAAGGACACTGCACATAGTTTCACATTATTTCTTTCAAAGATTACCAGTAGAAGTTCCTACATATTAAATTTCTGCAACATTTTCATTCAATAAGTTCTATTCAAATTCTTACCATATTATATCGGATATAATACACACCTATGCATAATACGCACCCTTAGTTTCTAGAGTTATCAAAATGAAAAATGTTAATACCTATGCATAATACACACCCAAAATATCCTATGAGAATGTCTATTAATTAACCTGGATAATCACAATTGTCTTTCAAATTCTGCTTAAAATTGGAAGAGTAAACCCCCCCCCTGCTGGCGGCCGTCATTAAGCCATAAAACAACAAGCCTACATTATTGTTTTAGCTATCAATGACAGAATGTTTACTGAGTAACCTAGACGATCACAATTTTCTGGCAAATTCTTTTTGAAAATTGATGCGCAAACAACGTTTTTCTCCACCACCGACTGCGTAGGTAAAAACCCATATAACACGCGTGTTATATGTGTAAAAATACAGCTAAATTAAAATTATGCATGTTGTGAACATAAAATTTTACGTACATAAAATGTATTCCTATGTACAATATGCACCCACACCTTGAACCAATCTTCTAAAGGATAAAAGTGTGTCTTATACGCGAGATAATACGGTAACTACCAGGGACAGATAAACTCAACTTAGCTAAATATAACCAGTAAAAATATTATGAATAAGTATGTGAATTACATCGATCACAATTATACAAATAATCATTTTAAAACATATTATGTAAGGGAAACATCTCAAAATTTCCCCTCTGTTAAATTTCTCTTCACAACTATGACCAATCAGTGAAACCTACACTGGGCTTCTAATATGAAAGAATTCAATTCAACTCTTACTACGGTATTCTTTGATAGTAATCTGATCTTTTGCAGATGAATTTAGAGCACCATCAATTGATACACTTGAGTATTAGTACTGGCACCATAAAAGTGCATAACTATTTTCATCATCTACATCAGAATGGAAATTTCAACCTCAAGTATTACCATAATACTGTCTCTTTTTTCATGTTATATAAATTAGACACAAGTAAAATGTGCAGTCAAATAACTGTATAACAGCAAAATACAAAACTGTTTATGAATAATTGCAATACATTTAGTGTAAGTGAGGCGTATTAGGTCAATTGAAATCTTATTTTTAATGAAAAATTCAATTATTTTACAATGAACCAGTGGAGTGATTGTAAGAAATTTGATGTAAGATTATAATCGGGTTTAAGACTGAAATAAAAGATAGAACACTCAATGACATAACATAATGCGAGGTCTGTTCACTGTCAAATATTTCATTTCTGCCTTGTTTCAGGGCATAAAAAGTAAATATAACTCTTGGCTTAATGATACTGAAACTTGAAACGGCACACAGGCAGGCATGCATAAGCATCTCCCATCAAAAGACTCAAGTCAACATACAATTGGATAATTAAAATACCATTCGCAAACGAAGAATCTTAATGCCATGTATCAAATCACACTCATAGACATATTTACAAGGCCCCCACATTTTGAGAGGCTAGGCTATGGGCTAGGGAAGGGGATAGGTATAGGGATTAGGCCCCCAGTTTTTCATCCAAATTTATGCCTATGATCATAAAATAATCCCGCCTTGTGGAACTCTCTTCCAGAACAATGTGACTGGAGCAGACTCAGCTGGATTATTCATTAGAAATTTGAAGACACATTTATTTAATATTGGATACGAACTGTGTTAAGCACTCTTGTTGTAGGCCTTAGCCTTGTCTACTGCACTATATAAATTGTCAATAAATAAATAAATAAAAATAATAATAAAGATCAGAATTTGGTTTTGCTTCCTTGGCTATTCATTTCACACCTACACATATAAGCAAAAGATTGCACTCAACTTGCATTCACTTATTCATCTTGCATTCACTTATGCATCTTGCATTCACTTATTCATCTTGCATTCACTTATTCATCTTGCATTCACTTATTCGTCTTGCATTCACTTACTCATCTTGCATTCACTTATTCATCTCAGCAAGGACAATTTGTCCCAAGATGTTTCAGTGCCAAGATGTTTCGTCAATCTAACTGGATGAATCATCCAATGTAACACTCAGTCACTCACTCAATGTAACTACTATCTTAAACATTCCCAGACATCCCAGAGATACATAACAGTTTGCTAATAATCTAAAAGTGATGGTAATTTCTTATTGAATATTGTTATCCTATAGCAACAGATATCAACATTACGCCTCATCGCGTAATGCATCAGTTTCAACATGTAAAATGCAACAGCTCAATTTAGATAGAGCTATAACAATTGATTAGTCATCAGCAAAATGCTACGCAGACACTATCAATGTCCATCCATTCCGCAAAGGCGGTCATGGTGTTCGGAGACAAAACTCGGCGTATGCTCTACCGAACGGGCCATTCCCGCATGCAGGGTTTCCGAGGGTAAACCTAAAGTTTCGACACCTCATAGAAATTTCTCTGCGAACGAATCGCGGAGAAATTTCTATGAGGTGTCGAAGCTTTAGGTTTACCGAAGTTTAATTAACAATAACTTTACCGGCCATTTATTTATAGGTAATTGGCTAGTTTAGCATCCCAAATTAATCCTGACTTTTTCACAAATTGGCTAACTTTATAATGTTTGAGAACATGCCATTTTATGTTGTCGCTATAAATGTATAAGTATCAGTTATAAGTTATAACATTTTAGTTATAAGTTGCAAAACCCATCAAAGAAATGACAGGTAGACCGCACGCACTAAGAGAAATTGTACCTACTATCCAGCTGCTAAACGTCCAAGAGACTAGCGATGAATTTGTAAACTTTTTGACTATAAAACCAATTGATACAAATGAGCATTGTTTGCAGTGGTTGGCTAGGCATCGTCTCATCATGAACACATGTGTTTGCAGTGGTTGTCAGTTGCCTGCTTCATTAGTCAAATACTCCAAAGGTATCGATGGTTACCGCTGGTCATGTCGGTACTTATATAATTTTACAATAACTTTGTGAGTAGATTGGAGACAAAATGTATTAATGAAATGATTGGAGACAGCATGTATTGATTTAATTTGGGAAGTTAATTTAATTTGGGACGCTAAACTAGCCAATTACCTATTTATAACATAACGTAAAACGGACGAGTATTCTCATCACGGCCTGTAAAGAAGTCAAATTAAGAGGCGGCTTACGTGTCTGTGGCACTGGGCGTCGTCTTCTGGACTCGTCCGGGTCCTTCTACGGGCGTCGTTCGGCGTCTGAGCGGTCGCCATCGCCGCCTCAATCGTCAGATTTTCTTTCTTCGCCTTTTAAACAGTTCCAACGAAATTACGAAACGGCAAAAACAACTATCATCATCACCGTCACCGCCACCGTCTCCGTCCTCATAATAACACAACGCTCGCTCAGGGCGTTTAGTCAAGCGACGGACGACAACTGCGATCGGCGACCGTCCTGTGCGATCGGTCGGTCGGTCGGAGGGTAGGGCGTTGCCCCCGGAGCGGCAACGCTAGCTCATCGGGAGCGGTGAATAGGCGCTCGATGCGAGTTTCAAATATTATTCGAGACATTCCAACATGGCCACCGCCACACTTGTCATGTGACCTAGTGACGTCGATCAAGTAAGTAAGTAAAATCTCATGAATTTCTGTAACGCTTTACAATTTAGAAGTAGTTTCCGTAGCACCTGCTTATTTCTAGGCGCTTATTCTGCGCTGAAGCAGCTACCCAGTAAACATTCCACTGTAGGACCACTAGTGGTCTTCTGTAGGCACACCTAGTGGTCTTCTAGTGGCACAACGCCAGCGGACCACTGACTGTTTGCACCATGGAATTACTAGCGGACCACCAGCGGCAGCCGATTACAAGTCGTCAGAGGTCTCCTAGCGGTGTTCTAGTGGCACCCAACCCCTTACATACTACCCGTAGCATTCCCACCACCTTATCCCACCAGAGGCGTCATTTGGGGGAGCTGGGGGGCCGTGGCCCCCCCAAGGAAATGAACATATTAATTTATAATGTATTAATGTGCAAAAAATTGCAAAAATTGCCAAAAAATATATACAAAAATTGCAAATTTTCCAACACTGGACCTTAAATTTGTCTAAATTGCTCAAAATTTGCAAAAATGCCTAAAATTTGCCAAAAAATTTCCCCCCCAAGAAAAGTGTGAAATGACGCCACTGTATCCCACCATATTCGACCTTATCCCCTTATCCTTACCCCTTTATCTCACCTATACAACAACTGCAACTAATGTTTCAACAAATGACCTGCTCAAAACAACTCAATTCCGCCCAAAACTGCAGACCAAAAAATTTGACCAATTAATGAAATCTGCATGGCTTCAAAATGAAATTATTAATATTTGCAGTGGATTTACATAGTGGTAAGACATCAAGAACCAAGGCATACAGCAAAACAACAGGCCTGAAGTTAAAATAATAAGTGTTTCAAGCCAAACACGGTAACACAAAGCTAACATTCAATCAAACCTACTGTGGTCACTATAACCGACACCTTAAACATAAAGAAGACACTGAATACATACTGTTTGTATAAACTGTCACCAATAAAATACTGTCCAATAAAAACTTTTTAAAAAATTTTCAACTGCACGGATTTATATAAAAGCAGAATGAATGAATTAACGCAGCAGCATCAGAAATCGAAATGAGTCATTTTGTTCTGGCTCTTCCACCACAGAAATCATTTTCGCCTTCTTCATTCTGTTCATTTTACCCCCACACCGATCCACTGTTCCGTGAAGATACCACTGAATGTGCACTTTGATGTCGTCATCGGCAGCCGATTTGGTTTTGAAGTTGAGTCTCACTGCTTCTACAATGCATTATATATATATATATATATATATATATATATATATATATATATATATATATATATATATGTGACGAGCAGCACCTAACTCTGACTCGTTTACTTACTTACTTGTCTAGGGGAAACTACTTTGGCACTAACTCGTACATTTTAACGGACAAAACTCTTCTTATTATAAAATATCACTTTAATCTTAATTAAATATTCAACTCTTCCGCCATAGCGGCTATCAATAGGCAGTGCTATATAACTCTAATCAATGTTTTAAAACGTCCAGCGACAGCAACTATCTTAGCAACTAGTTACTAATATAAATAACAGCTGATAACAGCTTCCACACAAAATCAATGAAAATGAAACAAATGTGCCCTTGCACGAAAACCAATTCGATATACGAATTCACGAGTATTAAGCGAACTGAAATCTCGGTTCAGATTTAAACAATAACAATTTAAACTAAAACAACGAAGAGCAGGAACGAATCGCTGCGAACCAACGTCCGCCTTCTTCTTCGGCCACCGTCGAACTCTTCTTCTTCGAAAAAGACGCACTTTCAAAACGTAACTGCCTTCAGCAACGGCTCTTGCGACCAATGACGCCCGTCGTCACATCACGCCTTCTATAACGTGAATTCCTATTTGCTCACATAAACATAGAAGCAAACATAGTAAACTTCACATACAAACCTACCAATATTCCAATTATTTGCTATCTATGTCTCAATATAGCACTCCATCACACCCCTAGCACTCGAGCCTACGTGGTGGATCACCACGCCAACTCAGATGCAATGGCTGTGACGACATCCAAAGGAAATTGCGAAGCAAACTTTGGCTTACACCAATTTCAACTTATCCAAAATGGAATTAATATTACAAAGGAATAAACAAGAACCAACCACTGAGAACAACTGCAAAAATTATGCTATCTAAGTGGTTATATCACAAAATTATCCTAACTTAGCTTAAGCTACAGTAACACTTACATTCTATTTTTACTTCCAACACTTACTTACAACGCCTAACTAATTACTTATTCTACCTATTCTGATGGTCAACTTACTCTATAGGACATCCATACATACTTAAGTATCAATAAAGTACAAGATTAAATCAGTCTATGAGCAAAACTCATAATCATTAGATGCTGTATTAACCCTTTAACGGGCAGCGACGTTTATAAACGTCGGCAGGAAGTTGTAACGGAACGGGCAGCGACGTTTATAAACGTTGCGCCACTTCAAAGGCTATTCACGAACGGGCAGCGACGTCTATAAACGTTCTTCAATGGAATATCGCTTTAGTTATTATCCATTCGCAAGATGGCAGCTCTCTTTTAGCTAGTGTGGCCTCTATAAGCGAAAAGAATATATTTTAAGTGACCGAGGGGTCGGATTTTGACCAGCATTCATTTTGTCCTTGGTCAAGGTGAAGATGGCTTCGAGGAAGCGTGGGCCAACTCTGTCTTGCGCTGAAGTGCGCCGCCTGCTGGAAGAGTCGGACGATTCAGACGTCTACGACAGTGAGTCACAAGTGGATGACTCGGAGGCTGAAGCTGACGATCTGGTAATCGCCGACAACGACGACAGCGAAGGCAGCGACGACGACAACGGTGGTACAGTATCCTCTGATACTAGTAATTTTGCTTGGGGTGATACTCCCAGACGCATTCCTGTCAGACTTGCTTTTACATAGTCTAATTTTCATTTGTTTTTGTATGTACATATGTATGTATGTATGTATGTATTTATGTAAGTTTATGTCATGTTTATGACTATGTTTGGTTTTATTTGTCAGATTTCCAGATTTTTGAGAAATTCTCACTTCTGCAAAGGATGCACGTCACGTCACTTCTACCGTAAGAAACCTAATAAATCCACCAAATTGGGTCCGATCTTCAAAATTTTTGAAGCTATCTGTTCCCAAAACACCCACCTCCAACTTGGCCACTGAACATATGAGGGTCATCTCTGAAAAAAATTTTTTATTGACCATTGAAGTAAATTTTTGGGGGGGTTCATATTTTGGCCCGTAGGGGGGCCCAACCCCTGAAATTTCTTTTTCGGCACGAATGGATGGTAAGTACAATAAAAATGCTAAAGAATGATGTAAACCACATCTTTCTAGCTTCTATATAACCTGTTACCTTGTGTGTTTCAGATTTCCAAATTCTCGCTACAAAAAGGCAATTCGTCGATCAACTGGAGCTTGGTGTAAAAACCTAATAAATCCACCAAATTGGGTCCGATCTTCAAAATTTTTGAAGCTATCTGTTCCCAAAACACCCACCTCCAACTTGGCCACTGAACATATGAGGGTCATCTCTGAAAAAAAATTTTTTTTGACCATTGAAGTAAATTTTTTGGGGTTCATATTTTGGCCCGTAGGGGCCCCAACCCCGAAATTTCTTTTTCGGCACGAATGGATGGTAAGTACAATAAAAATGCTAAAGAATGATGTAAACCACATCTTTCTAGCTTCTATATAACCTGTTACCTTGTGTGTTTCAGATTTCCAAATTCTCGCTTCACAAAAGGCAATTAAATCGATCAACTGGAGCTTGGTGTAAAACCTAATAAATCCACCAAATTGGGTCCGATCTTCAAAATTTTTGAAGCTATCTGTTCCCAAGACACCCACCTCCAACTTTGCCGCTGAACCTAGAGGGGTCATCACTGAAAAATTTTTGCTATTGCCCCCAGAACAAATTTTTTGGGAGGGGGTCCAATTTTGGGCTGTAGAGTGGGCCAAACCCCCCAAATTTTTTTTTGGCACGGATGGATGGAAAGTGCAAAGAAAATGCTAAACAACGGTGCAAACCGCATCTTTGTAGCTTCTATATAACCAGAATTATGGCAAGTTTAAAACGTACATGTTCACAGTTCATATGAACGCTTTTCCCAAAAATTAATTACCCCGATTGGTAACGTCTTGTAAAATTTAATTACCCCTGCAAAGGGTTAAGCCTAACCTAAGAAACTCAGCAAAACTACTGCACTGTACTGAAAAATATATAGGCTTCCTATCGGGTCTCAATGGACTTACATATCTCACACATGAGAATGTCTTTGGCATTTCCCTAATTATGCGCTTCAAAGGGTCTTGATCCAACAATACTGGATCATTGCGACCATAATCCTCTAAATTATAGACAACTGACTTTCCATCAGCTTCCACTGAGATGCTATGTTTAGTCATCCAATCAACTGACAATTGGGTATTTTCTCCATTGACAACTTTTGTGTTGTCAGGACTTAGTCTATGTGATGAAACATATGCGGGTTGAGCATATTGTTTAAGAAAGATCTCATATGCGATAAGATCAGTCTGTCTAGGTTTATTGTTGAACATCTGTTCATGTTGCATAATCAGAGATTTCAATTTCTCTGTTAGACCTGACCCCAAATGTTTTGCTTTGTCCAGTACCAGTTCTTCAAAAGAACACTGGACATTCTCTGTTGTTTCTATTGTATTGGCAGTTTCAAGTTGGTTTCTAACTGTATATACAACAGTTTTAACAAATTCTTGTTCACTTTCATTGTGAAACATTTTCTTTCTACCAACATGAAACTTCAAAAGATCTACATGCCACAACAGCATTTGTTTTTCTTGACTGGGATGAAGTCAACGTCGTTCTGCCTGATTTCTGACATGACATCACTATCTGGGACTGTAATGAACTCCTTGGGCAAACAACACCGAACAGGAACATCTGTCAACATCTTACATACTATCTGTCCTGTATGTACGGGAATGGGAATTGCAACTGGGTAATGAGCACACAAGTCCATTTTTGTCAACAACCACCTGTTGCTTGACTTGCTGTACTCTGGAACTGATTCTACGACGTCTTCAGCAATACCGTCAAACACATAGGTCATTCTTGGTAAGCTTTGGGATTGGTCAATGCTACCGATTTACTTGCATTGAGTTTCTGGGATATATCGCATGTGCGTGCATATTCCTTAACATCTTTGTTAATTGATTGCCAATAAATATGTTTAATGATTCTTTGTTTGATTTTGTGTATTTCTATTTGTCCGACGCCGGAATGTCATGTGACAATTCTAAAAGACGCCTACAGATTTGCAATGGGGCAACGATCTGCAAAAGACCTACATCCGCCTCCTGTGGACACTCAGATTCCACAAATCTTTGTACCAAAAGACCATCATAAACACAGTATGAGATTTTATGCCTTGGAGTATCAAACAGGACAACTTCCTCAAATAACATCTTCAGACTCTCATCAGTCTGTTGCAACCTAACTAGGTCATCATGGGACAAAGACAACTCTTTCCCAATAAATTCATCACATGACCCACTTGGACGATTCAAAAACCACTTGGCGATTCAATAACCCACTTGGCGATTCAACATACCACTTGGCGATTCAATAAACCACTTGGACGATTCAACATACCACTTGGCGATTCAATAACCCACTTGGCGATTCAACCTACCACTTGAACCACCAACCACACCATCATCCGAAAAACCAATTGGAACACATAGACGATTCAACCTACTTGAACCTCCACCAACAACATCATTAGGAAAAACATGTGGAACAACTGGGCGATTCAACCTCATGGAACCCCCACCAACAACAACATCATCAGAAAAACCATGTGGGTCCTGGACACCACTGGAGTCACCTGACTCATCAAAACAACCTCCTCATCAACAGGACTTGGAGCTACATCATTAGCATCAACACACTGTGAATTTACAGTAGACCCCAATAAGTCGTCCTCAAACAGACCCTCTAAATTAAAATCAAAATTATAATAATCATCTGGATTATATGTGACCTCTGCTTTTTTATCTAATGAATCTTTCTCAAGATCAATTAATGATTTGATCTTAGCCCGAGTCACCACACATGAATCCATGAGTTCCTCATCAACTCGACAATCCACATCAGCTCCAATCAAAACATCAATCGAATGGGGCAATTGATCGATGAGACCACACAACACTTCTCCACGATGAAAAACACAATCAAGGTTCACCAACACCAAAGGAATTTGGATAACATCCCCAGTTATACCTTTAATCAAACGACATTCGCCTGTATCTTTGTATTCATCAGGATTTATTCGTTCTTTACTGATTAGAGTCTGTGATGAACCTGTGTCACGAAAAAGAAATAATTTGTCTTGTTTGTTTGTCTGCATTTACAATTGTAGCTTGAGAACAATAGGGTCTGAAACTGGTTGGTACTGTGTCCAAACTATGTGTAACTTGTTGCACAAAGTTTACATTTGGACCAGCAAAATTTGAGCCTGGCTCAAAATTTGCCTTTTCATTTCTCTGTCGTTTTAAAGCAAAACATTGGTCTAAACCATGTCCATTCCTATGGCAGAATGCACATTTCTGGGTTGAGGGTAGCCCATTTTTACCACTCCTGAAATTTGAGTTCCTCCCTGTGTATTGGAATGTGGAAAATTTCTCAAATTGGCATTATTTTCATCTGGCAATGTCTTAGAAGTGACATTTTGATTGGATTGATATCTCCAATTAGTGCAACTGTTGGCATTGTCTCTATCAGTGTTGTATCTATTTGATTGGGTTGCATTGTGCTCATGTCTGTATGCATTTGGAGCAAACTTGTGTCTGTTGTATGTGTCACTGCTATTTGAATAGTTTCTGTGAATAGCAACAAACTGATCAGCAAATCTAGCTAATTCAACAAGTGAATTGGCTTGTTTGTCCATAAGCCAAGTTTTCAGAACATTATCATTTATTTTGTTCAAAAATTGTTCCATTTTAAACAATTCTTTGATTTTTCTGGGTCATCTTGAGCCTTATGACCAAGCAAAAATCTCTGAAAAGGCCAATTTAACCTAGTTGCAAAATGTGTATACGTTTCAGATTGGTCCTTGTTGAGCTGCCTGAACTTTAATCTATACGCTGGGAACTAATTGAAACATATTTAGGATGGCTTCTTTGATAAAGTCATAGTCTTGGACCTGCTCAGCAGTCAGTTCTACAAAGACTTTTAAGATCTTACCACTTATCTGAGTTTGAAGCATAGCAGGCCATTTATTTTTATCAATCTGGAAGTTCAGCATTGTTCGTTCGAACAGAGTCAAGTAGGAGTCAATATCTGTACTCTCATTAAACCTAGGGAGTGCTTTCCTAGCATTTTCACTAGCTTTATCAGAACTACCTGCATTAGTCCTATCACTACTTACTGACTCACTTTGCAAGGTCAACTTATGCAACTCAATCTTCTCATTGACTGGATTTGAGCTTGTTGAATTTGAATTTGAGTTTGGGTCTGGGCATCAAGTTGAGCTTGCTGAAGCTGGGCATCAAGTTGAGCTTTTTGAGTTTGGGTCTGGGCATCAAGTTGAGCTTTTTGTGTCTGGGCATCAAGTTGAGCTTTTTGGGTCTGGGCATCCAGTTCTAACTTACGCATCTCTAACTCTAATTTCTTAAGGACAATGGCCTCAGATTCTATTGGAGTATGGTTGGAATTTTGAGAAGTCCTACTGCCAACACTCTCAACATCTTGTCTGTCTTCACCCAATCCTGTCACACATAATTTAATCAGCTTTGCCCTCAATTGGTCCTTGTTACCCCTCATTTCGACCCCTTTTGAAAGCAAATTTTCCCTTAAGTCTTCTACATTCATAGATAAAATGTCTTCAACCGACCATGCATCAGGGAGTGCTGGGTTTTCCATACTTAAAGTTATGCAGAATATACAAATTCAATGCAAAACAACTAATCAAAACACACAGCAATATTCAACACAAAAGCAGTAATAATCAATTTAAACTACTGATACTACTTACAATGAACAGGGAGACAAAACTCAAACCCTATTTCACTCTTAAAATTCACTAGGCCTCCTCAATTAATTAAATAAAAGAGCCTAAAATTCTGCTTTTCTTACTACACGCCGTACACGGAGTGGAGCAGCGTCGCCCGCTTACCCTTGTGCGACGACAACTTACAACTAGATTCAAATCTACGGACCTGAGCCTACCCACATGTGACGAGCAGCACCTAACTCTGACTCGTTTACTTACTTACTTGTCTAGGGGAAACTACTTTGGCACTAACTCGTACATTTTAACGGACAAAACTCTTCTTATTATAAAATATCACTTTAATCTTAATTAAATATTCAACTCTTCCGCCATAGCGGCTATCAATAGGCAGTGCTATATAACTCTAATCAATGTTTTAAAACGTCCAGCGACAGCAACTATCTTAGCAACTAGTTACTAATATAAATAACAGCTGATAACAGCTTCCACACAAAATCAATGAAAATGAAACAAATGTGCCCTTGCACGAAAACCAATTCGATATACGAATTCACGAGTATTAAGCGAACTGAAATCTCGGTTCAGATTTAAACAATAACAATTTAAACTAAAACAACGAAGAGCAGGAACGAATCGCTGCGAACCAACGTCCGCCTTCTTCTTCGCCACCGTCGAACTCTTCTTCTTGAAAAAAGACGCACTTTCAAAACGTAACTGCCTTCAGCAACGGCTCTTGCGACCAATGACGCCCGTCGTCACATCACGCCTTCTATAACGTGAATTCCTATTTGCTCACATAAACATAGAAGCAAACATAGTAAACTTCACATACAAACCTACCAATATTCCAATTATTTGCTATCTATGTCTCAATATAGCACTCCATCACAATATATACACACACACACACATATATATAGCTTGTTAATCAGCCATGCTTTTGACTAAACTTTGTGTTCCTAATGGCCAATGGCTATTCATAAGTGCAATAAAAAATATTTACACAAATTTGTTACTAAACCAATGCACAGTAAACCAACGGGTTAACTGATGACCGTGTATGTCAGCAAATGCAACATGAAATAACATGCGGCCCTGGTCTTTGCTTACCATTTGACTGCAGTTGAGTGACATGCGTTTCAGTATCGATCGTTGTTTGACTTGAAGGTGTCGATGTGGATGTAAAGGACTCTTCCATTATGCTGTCTGCAGGTCCCATATCAGAAAGTTCTGCAGCCATACTGTTACTGGGAATGACTTCTGGTTGTGGCAGATCCAAAAAGGTAGGATTTGTCAGGACTGGCAAGGGTGGAGGAGTAGGAAGTGTTGGCAACAGGTTCGATGATTTCTTCCCATCAGTTTGCTGCTGTTTGAACTCAACATGAGGAGTTCTGTTCGCAATCTTCACACGATGACGCTTTTCTGGGATGCCCAACTCATCATCCTGCAGTTTCACTTTCCAAATGCTTTGGAGGTCTGAAGCATGCAAACAATTCAGAGATCAGTGTAAAAAATCCAAGTAATTGAAATGACCTCAATGTTGCAACCTGATTTATTATTTTAAACTGTTTGCGATCTCTGCAACACCAGTGTATAGCACTCTGGTAGTCTCCATGACACTGCATATGATTGCAATCAAATATTATTACTAACTATTAATTAATAAAACTGTATTTAAACATTTAGCTAATATTCATAACTTAAATGAATTTGAAGCAATTACTTGCTTAACAGCTACTAAGCTTATGGCGAGAAGAAGTTCAATTTTCACAAGTTACTCATTGAAACATATTACAAACCTTGGCTTCCGTGGTCGGTTTTCAACGTCAGAGGCAATATCAGAGGTTTCTTCTGCCAAATGAAGCTGTTCACGAGCCTTTGCATACGAATCTAAATATGCACGTGTTAAAAATAAAAAAAAGTCGAAATCCTTCCCTGAGCCTCACGGGCTCATAAGGCGGTGCTGATCTCTGTTTCTATAGCCCTCAGCCAGGCGTGCGATGCCACGGATACGGGGCTAGTGTATCGCATAGCGTACCTGTTTGACTTATTACAGACATTTTTACCACTGCTTCTCATTTTACCACCGCGAAAAAGGCTGAGTCGACCTTTAGGGCTCCTGCGGGACTCGAACCTGCGACCTCCTGCTCCATCGTGAAACGTTGTTACCACTCTGCTAACTTTCCGCCCCTAATGTAATGCAACTAAAGTGAATTTATTAAACCTGTAAGCAAACGTTGGCTTTAAATGTACCTTTTACTCCAAGGATGCGACATGGATATTTATTCCAATTTTTCTTTGGCTTCTCACAGGCAGTCACAGATCTGTCGAATGCTTGCTGGTTCTCATATGGGGCCCAGTAGGCTTCACCGCCATCTATCCAATTCACAGAAACAACAGCAACAGTGTCACCTCTTTGATCATCGGTAAATACAACAACTGCGTATCCCGACATTCTACACCAACAGATATCAAAACACAGTATTAAGATGTTGCCGCATGCAGTTAAGCAAACTCTTCGTAAAAGGAACCAATGTAATTCACCTTCAACTTATAAAGAAAAACATCCTGAGCAGTCTATCAATATATTCATGCATGCCAGGAGATCTTAATAATTCAAAACAATAAATGTTTAACCATGATGCTGACTGCTGCGTTAACGGTTAGATATTGGTGTGCAGTACAGGAAATGCAACATAGCTGCTCTTGTATGGAATGACAAGGTGCTTTGAATGTACTTCAGATGTGCTGCAGTAGCGAAGTTTTTCACCAAGGGACCGAAACTTCATTATTCCAATGTTCTGTGATGGCATGGGGTAGCTGAAGTAATCAGACAATTTGTTAAATCTATGATAAATGAGCCAAACAGCGCTGTTGACATCTTTCACAATGTTTTCACACGCAACAACATCACCATTCGTAAGCTTCAGGAACCTATCTCCTTGATTTAGTTTAACTGTAATGGTACAGAGAATTAGGCCTGATATATTATTTTTTTACAATTATAGGGTTAGTAATTTGGGGCAATTTTCAAACCACTTGTGCATGAAAATCAGGGGTGAATTCGACTCATATCAACTATGGGAGACGACCAGAGCGGTTAAGAAGTGAAATTATCTGCTTTACCTCAAACTAGCCGCTATAGAAGCTCTCCTATACATGCTGCGTACGTGTGGTCTCGGTTGATGCATTATAATCTCAAACTGAAATCGCACACGGGTTTCAATCGATGGCCTAAGTACGTTGGAATAAATGATGTCCGATAACCAATTTCGCTAATTTGAAATTACTTGCGACCAATCACGAATGCTTCGTGCCCTATAGATAGGGATCCCGTGAATATTATATGCTGTGCAGATATAACACCCAAAGCAACGTATAATGTAAATATATATAAGCTAAATGTCTAAACAGTCATGCATACTCAATATACTATCAAATTTATGAACATCGTTTAAAATACCTTTATTTTGAAACACTTTTAAACACTTTTGCGAACAATTAACTTCGATCGCTGTTTGCACGCTCACATAAAACATAGAGAATTTTATAGATATATTCTATGCTGGTGGCCGGCCGCTGTGGATCCTCCAGCGGCGGGTGAGCAGCAGTGGCAGATGACGATAATCCTCCGTCGGTCCACTGGAGGAATGCCACTAGAAGTCCTCGCTCGGCTTGCCACTAGAGCTCCTCTAGAGGCATGTTTATTGGGTATAATCAGGCCCAGTGTTTATTCTAGGCCTTCTCTGAGGGAATCCCTCCAAGTTTTAAAATTCCCCCAAAATTTTTATATGTTGCATGGGAGGATGAAAATTCAAATTCACCCCAAAAAGTGTGTCGATGGGGGGCTTTTTATTGTTTGGAGAGAGGGGAAAATGTAAGGATGACAATTTTTCTCTTGCAGGACATTTGAGAAGGGCAAAACATATTAGGGACGTAACGTTGGAGCGTTGGAAGGATGATCATTTTTTGCTTGTCATCACATCTTCAAAGGGAAATAACCTTTTTTGCTTGTCAAGTTTTTTGGAGGCTCAAATCTTGTCTCCCCTCCCCCAACATTTCAAAATCCCCCCAATGTCAAGGTGGCTAGAATAAACACTGGTCAGGCCCGTATGAAGTAGGGGTGCAGAGGGTGCAGCTGCACCTCTGCATGGAAGATAAGGCTGTTTTTATTTATTTTTTGCTTTTTTGCTTGTGAGGATTTTTAAATAGAAGAAGAGATGACGACCTTTTTTGCTTGTCAAGGTTTTTGGGAGGATAAAGTATAGTTATAGTAGTGAATACTTTTTTGTTCGTCAGAGTTTTAAAGAGGCGAACTGTTTTTCTTGTCACAACTTTTTATCTTGACAAAATCTGCACACCCTGCCAATGTCCCTCTAAGCTGTGCCAGGGTTGGGCTGTGCGCGTGTGCGCGCGCACTGCAGAGGTCCCAAGACAAGCGCAGCTTAGCACACAAAGGAAACAATGGAGCGCACAAATTTCTGGGGAAAAATGTCCCATTACTTTCATGTCATACACGTACTTACCGATGAAAGTTCACGTTTTGTTGAGAATTTGTATAACGGCCCCATACAATTACTAACTTCTGGTCTAGACTGTGGGCAAAAGGTCTCCTAATAGCCTATAGGCCTAATTAATTATTTGTGTAAATCACGCGGTTCCAAATATCAAAAAAATGAAAAGAACAGAAAGCCAGCGATAGAAATGTCTTAGAATAGAGAATTTAAATAATTTACGTCAACGTGGAAGAAAAAGTGTGAAGAGCCGAGCCCTGTACCTTCCCCATTCCCTATAATGGTAGCCATAGATGTAAAAAACTTAAATTTTAAAATAAAAAACATGAAAAAACATGTTTTTTATTAAAAAATAAAAAACATAAAAAACATTGGCCATTATTGTGACATAGTTCCATTCAGGTATTCTATCCCTAGGCATTGTTTTTAAAACAGATTCGAAAGTTACGCAAATTAAATATAATTTTTAAAAGTATCCAATAGGCCTACTATTGTGACGTGTAGAACACTTGAACATCTAGAAGCCGCACCTCCCTATCCAATAGCTGAGCATTCGACTAGGGATGCTACAGAGTAGAACTTAGGAAAATTTAATTGCCGATGATAGACGTTCTACAACCTTTGCCCCCAGCTCGAAACTTGGAGAACATTCTCATGAGAGACTCAATGAAAGCTGAAATACCTTCGACCCACGAAGTGACCGGGTCACAGATGGCTTCTATCAGATGACCGTCCCAACATTTCGAACGATCAACTGATTCAACTACCCTTCCTCACATGCCTCACTGCAGCCGATGACACCTTAGCACTGTAATTATTCCTGCATGAAGAATTCCTTGGATTTCTGCGAAGGGAGTCAGTGTTCCAGCTTCAAACGTTGGAAGCCGATTATCGACACCGACTACCATCGCCCAAAGACACGAATTACTAAAACATACGCTTTTAGAAATTGATATGCAGGCACTAAGATACAAAAAATAAAAAACATAAGGAACTTAAAAAACATTAAAAAACATGTTTTTTAAGAAAAAATAAAAAACATAAAAAACGTTTTTTACATCTATGATGGTAGCCTCTCAAAATGGGGGACTTGAGCCCAGAGGTATAATAGAAGTTAACACCTGTATTTGAAATGAAAACGAACAGCGACTTCATTTAAGAGTTCGTGGTTTCGCTTGATTGTGAACAGTTTCAAGATCTAGCAAATCGAATGGTTGTATAGGAGGAACATGTCTGACATTCAGCGCAAACTGTGAACCGCAATTTAGCTTAATCAATATGTTGAAGAACAAGAGAAGGAATCAATTAGATCAGGGATTCCCAAACATTTTGTAACTGCGGCCACATAACCAGTTTTGTAGCGTGCCGCGACACTAATAATAGCATGTAATATTTAAAAAAATGCATTACGCCATCTCGCAAACGTTAGCTGAAAAGAATCTTCTGAGTTTTGAATAAATGGCAAAACAAAAGCTCTGATTCAATTCGAATGAAAAATGTGGTAAATGTTTTAGGCAAAATTATTCATATTTTTGCCTAAGACGAAAGGTACTAAATAAACATTGAAATTTCTTGAAAATTACCTTTTTAAAATTTTGCCACGAACACACCTTTGTTACGCGTCTTAAAAATCTTATGAGTATGGCAAAATCGCTTAACCGCTAGTGTATTCTTGATACAAAGTGCTACATTCATAGAGATTCCCAATTGTTAGTGGAGTTTCAGAGCAAAATGGTCGCAAAACGGTTTCTTGAGTTATTGCGAAATAACATTAATTTTAAACAGTAGGCCTACTAGGCTATAGGGTCTATAGTTTCCCAAACATTTTTACCATGCTTTTAGACATCCAACCAGTTCAGGGGTTTTGGAAGATGCCGTGACCCCGCAAACTTATTGTCGACTAAAATTGGATAAAAGTTTCATAAACACTAATCAGTTTAATATAATCTGTGTATGGAGGATTGCATGCATCTAAATTTCTTAAGACCTAAGTCTACTTGCAACTTTCAAGACTTGTGACATTGCGGTATTGGTTAGAAAATTACACTTTTGGATCTAATTTCGCGTTACCCCGCGACCCACTAAGGGTCATCTTCTTGGAGGCAGCGTAACTAACATGGATCGAGTGGGCACATAGAAGGATCGAAGAGAAACTCTAAAGACATAGAAATCATAATCCCTTTGCAAATGCGTAATGCTTGAATGGCTGAGTGTCTCATATGGTTTCGTGTGTTGAGAGCGGTTGCACTCTCTCTTTATGGTGCCACTCCAACTTACCTTTCAGAGCTACTCCAAACTCTTAGCTCTATCCCTGGTCGGCCATGTCTTCAGTCCACAACCAATGGTCTTCTTAGGGTGCCCCAAACACGAACCTCCTTGTTCCTGAAGTGAGGTTTTGAATCAGTTGGCCCTATCCTTTGGAATGCTCTTGACGCCAGTATGCGTGGCTTAGCAACTCCGAATTCTATGGCCCTCTTTTTGAAACGACTTAAAACTTATCTCTTTGTCAATATAAAGTAATTTGCTGTGGGAGCACTTCTGAGTGATTCTTCAGAAGAGGCGCTATACAAATATTTTGTTACATTACATTAAACCGAATGTGTAATCGTGGTCATAAACTACTACTATTAGGACTCTAGACTCCAACCCCAACTTCTTCAGAGGCTACCATATGAAAGGGGAAGGTATAGTGATTGGGTCCCTACTTTTTCATCCAAGTTTACCCCACTGCATGTGTTTATAGGCCTAACAATAAACTGGTGGGAAAATTGTAAAAAGCGGATCATTGACCGATAGCAGTGTTCTGAGGCGTATTAGCTTGTTAGCAAGTAAGTAAAGTTGATTTCGGACAAATTCTCGGGGAGGACAGAAGTTGACTTTCGTGTGAAATTTTGCAGACAAGAAATTTCATACGCACGGGGACTACAAAAAATTAGAGGGAACATTGCACCCTGCTGAAAATTCGTTCCGACGTGCCTGACTATAGTCGAAATTTAGTGGTGGTCAGTCGGGCAACGTCAATTCCAGAGATCAGTTAGGGGCTGTCCATTAATTACGTCAACAATTTTTTGGCAATTTTTTGCTCCCTCCGTTTGTCAACAACGGTCAAACTTTCGGTGACCCTCTAGCAGGGCGCGATTTGTAGGGGAAGGGGAATCTTTCCCCCACTGCCCAACTGCTTCCCCCTACAAGGGTGTAATGTTCCCTCTAATTTTTTGTAGCCCCTTACTGCTACATCCCCGCTGAAAGAAGAATCAATCAGCCTCATAACCTGTAGTGTACAAAGCACGAATTTGCATCAAATTTGTATCACTTCCATTGTAACTGTAACCATAAAATGGATTTTCATAGTCATAGTCTGTCTTGCTGTTTCCCTCTGACTGATCTTTGGAATGACCTGGTCTTTTGCGGATGGATTTGAAGTACCATCGATTGATACCCTTGGGTATTAGAAATGGTGCTATAGAAGTGCATAATTATTATTATTATTATTATTTTAAGACAAGTAATCAGCAAATTACAATCCATTCAAAACTGTGAAATTACTGCAATATCTCTCTTTAGTTTCAACTTACATTAAGTAGTGCTCTGTGGCTGTTGGAATTTTCCAGAAATTAAGAATTAGAAGTTACTGGCATGAAACCTAACCTGGTGCCAAAAAATATGTGATTTTATGTCCAAAATGCATTGAAACTCACCTACGAACATCTATTGATTTCAAAAAAATTTCCGGGGTTATAAATCGGACCCCCGTTTAGAGGTAGGAGAGGGAGGGTAGGACAGGGAAGGGGTAAGCTGCTTCCAGCAGCCAGGGGCATGGGCGCCCCTGGCTATGATTATAGTGGTAGGCCCTATTGCGTTTGGTTGGCTGTAGGACTAGTAGGGCTATGGAATCTTTGAAACACGACTGAAAAATTTTTTAAAGCACAGATGTTGAGAAGTCCTAATCTTATTGCCCTGTAGGCCTATGATGTCACAGTTTCTCATACTTAGTGAAATAGCGGAGGGGAAGGTGTCCATTCTAATGTCAAATAGGCCTACATATTTTTGTAGCACTTAAATATATAGGTCCTAAGTAACAAGCAATAGGCGAAAAAGCGGACTGTATCATCAGACCAAATGTGCGAGTTGTCCAATGTTCTGTTTTTTCGTCAGAAGGAAAGTTTAATTCTCTACAGGGCACTGTTGAAAGTTTGTGGGCGGAGTGGTGCTCCCCAGTCTTTTTTTTAAATCGAACAATGGAGCTGTCCAAGTAAGTAAAATCTGGTGAATTTCTGTAGCGCTTTCGGAAGTAGGTATAACGCAGCGGCTGCCTATTCCCATCAGCTAGGCGCTGCTTAATCTACCGTTGAAATAGCGATGGCCGAAGTTTATTAGTCAGCCGGACAAGATCAATTCCAGATGCCGTGCAGTCAGAATGAGAATGGGGAAGAGGAAAGGCAAACTATGAAAAAACTCAGGAAACAACAACTCTGGAAAAAAGGAGAGTGCCAGAAGGTTTAATTGAGACATGTAAAGAACTAACAACGTGAACGTGCCAGGTGGAGGGTTTTTCGCAACAAAGCGCTATGGGGAAACCGTTGGACGTAACATGAAACTGCTTGAGAAACGCGTTGGGAGGCAAAAACGCAACAATTTTTCAGCGCTAGAGTGGTTCTATGGATGCAATGAGCTTTGATGAGAGGATACTAATGGCTACCAGTATAACTGTTTTTTTAAAAGAAACATTCGCACTAACTTATAGGATACTGTACTGTACGAGTAGATTGGTCCTGTATACAGTTACCAGGGGCGGTTCCAGGAATTCCTGGTGGAGGGGATGAAAAAAATTGTAGAAGTTGGTGGGGATGCAAAGTTAAGAAGAAAACAAAAAGTGAGAAAAAGTTGGTGTTTTGCCCACTAGGCCTAAATGTTAATAAACCTTGCAAAAAAGGCCGACAAGCGAAAAAGAAGGTAATTCGCAGTGTTTTTCATTATTTAAAAAAACTTAGGGGGCCCTACCGGAAAATAGGTTGACAAGCAAAAAAGGTCATCCGGGACTTCGGTGAGGGTGCATCCCCAGTCATCAACATGGCGGAACCGCCACTGACAACTACTATATACTCTGTAGAAAGAATTGCGGCAGTTACATCTGGTAACTAAGGGAGGAATATATGGCATTGTATACTGCAAGTTTTGCAATTTGCAGATGGCAAGACAAGAAGACAAAGAAGGAGAAACCTATGAAGTTATATGAAAAGAGGACAATAATGACAGTACACAGCAAAAGGTGAAACAAAGGTTCTCACATATGGGGCATACCTACACTGGCCTAGAGAACCATGCACTCTAAACCCTGTTATTATTATTATTATTATTATTATTATTATTATTATTATTATTATTATTATTATTATGTAAAAATACAATTATTATAAAGCCAGCAAATACGCTCCAACCAAATAACAGCGGAGGGAAGTGAACCCAGACATGGACATGGGTCCATATTAAAAAAACCCAACCCAACCCATCACTATTCAAACCCAACCTAACCCAACCCACGGAAACAGCTGAGTTACTTGACCCAACACAACCCAACCAATACATAAACATTTCTTAAATCCTCCTTCATTTCATAGACCAACGGGAATGTATTCCATTTGGCAGATTTCATATTTCTGGATGCCTTTAACTTGTATTATCCGGTTGCTCCTGTGAAAAGGTATTGAAACAGATTAAGGGTAATTTGTAGTAATTTTAGAAATCATTAATATGTACACATTTGTACAATATAAAACAACAACCTGGCAACCCAACCCAAACCACCATAAAACGGAAATTTCGGACCCAACCCAGACTCCCCAGAGATGTCCATGGGTTGGGTTAACCCATGGGATGGGTTGGGTTGGGTTGGATTGGGTTGGGTTGAGTCAGACTTTTCCATATTAATGGTGGGTTGGGTTGGGTCAGAAAATAAGTCATGGTTGTACTGTATTACGGTGGGTTGGGTTGGGTGAAGTAACCCTATTACCGGCATGGGTTGGGTTGGGTTGGAGATTTTGTAGGTTAGGATGGATTGGGTTCTAAAAAATGGACCCATGGACAACTCTGACCCAACCCATGGGTGGACCCAACCCATGTCCATGTCAGCGACCTCTTTTGTTGCATATGAGCGGATTTTTTCTCAAGACCGACATCTTCCGTTCCGTGTTGATTTTGTTAACGTTGTCGACAGCACCTTTGACTTTGGCCTTCGCCATGGTACGGCGCTATAGAAGTCGTCCAGAAATGAAATGAATGAAATGACAGGACACATACAAAGTGGGCCAATGAAACTAGCACTCTGTTTCGTTGTAGATATTTTCACAATCTCTGAGTCAAAATGCATGACATTAGGAGCACCTCTGCGGTGTTATATCCTCCTGAATGCAGCCATTTAAGGTTTTCCTTCAGATTCCTAAGTGCAGCGGCGCCACCAGCGAAAACCAGGCTAGTGGTAGGACGCACTCGTCAGAAAAGGGACTGAGGAGTTTGGTTTTGATGGACGAACACTTTGCAACTCGCAGCCTTCCTTTGGTTTTGATCCGAAGATGATATCGTCGTCTGTCATCACATCCATTCAGTAGTTTCTTTTGTGATGTGAAAAAGCCTATAGTGGTTCGGCACTTGATCCAATTCTTGTTGGAAAATTTTATTTCTTTGTGCCATAAACATGGTAAACTTGCTACTTTCTTCGCAATTACCTTTACACGATGATATATATATATATTATATATATATATAATTATTATATATATATATAATTATTATATATATATATCAGACATGGGTCAATTACAATTATAATTGTAATTCAATTGTAATTAATTACATTTTGCCAATGTAATTGTAATTGTAATTACAAGACAATTGTAATTGTGGAAAGTTCAATTACATGTAATTGTAATTGTAATTGTCATGTGTGTAATTGTAATTGTAATTGAGCTATTGTAATTGATTTACCCAATTACAGGAATGTGAGTTTTATAAGTTCTAATAGCGTATTAGCATGTATGAGCCGAAGTCTTGTCAGTCTATGAATGTATGTCAGTGAATACATTGGATGGTTAGTGAATTGTCAAAGCACAACGGTTATTGGTAAATGGACTCACTGCTCTGGTCAGTTGCCATGCAAACATTTACTTACCGGCATTTACTTTTTACTGCCTTTCAAATTGGAAGGGAACCAGCTTATCATATGTCTGCTTCCTATGTTCTGCGGCTGCGCTTTTTTGTGAATAAAAGTTTAATGCCAGTAAAGATGAGCGTAAATCAAGCAGGAGTAATATGGAATTATTTTGAAAAGTCTGATGACTTTAATAATGCTGTTTCCAATGCAAATGTTAAAGTGAAGTAAGTAAAAAAAAAGTAAGTAAAATCTCGTTAATTTCTAAAGCGCTTCCAAAAGATGCACCGAAGTAGCTCCTTATTCCTATGAAGTGAAGTGCTGGTTGTGTGGTGAATTAGTGTCATGCTCGAAAAAGGCTACTTCGAATTTGTTGACTCATTTGCGGGTTTGTGAAACTTTGTGTTACGGTTTTTTAAATAGACCGTAGCATATGAATTTGTTGAACTAATTTATGTTAATTATTTTAGACACTTAAGTTTTTTAAAAGAAGCAGAAAGAGGAATGAAAAGTAATTGTAATTGTAATTGTAATTGACACGTTTGTAATTGTAATTGTAATTGGGCCCAATGTATTTGGCTGTAATTGTAATTGTAATTGTAATTGACAAAAATCCGTATAATTGTAATGTAATTGTAATTGCTTAAAACGTAATTGACCCATGTCTGATATATATATATATATATATATATATATATATATATATATATATATATATATAGGTTCTCAACAGAGCGTTAATGATCTTCATCTAACTGTTGCACCAGATTTAACGTGGATGTCCTCTGGGTCTCAGTGGTTAAATTACTTTTCAGAGGTTAAGGTGCCGGATCTCCTTATTTTTCCTCCGGCCGCAAAATTTCTTCACAACTTCTTTATTCAATTTAAACGAACACTTAGAGTAGGCTGCAGTTCACGTTTTATTTTCTTTCCCGTGCATGCTAATTGCTAAAGTAAATATAAATAAAAGATCACAAAGAATAAAAAGTACGTTCCGGATCTCTTGCCAGACGTCCCGGATCGGAGATCCGGCAAGATGCGACTCAATTTAACCCCTGCAGGGTCTTCGCCAATCCGGAACATGTAGGTGGGACGTTGCTTCTGACTTTAACGCATAATTCTGGGTGCGTTGGCTGGTATGCGGATGTCGGTAAACGGGCAATGTGCCCAAAATCCCAAACAGAGGGTTACGGTGGTCTGACATGATAGGCGAATTAGCATTGCATAATACATGACATATGCCGTTTTAGAAATTTTGAGGTGGGGCGAACTCTTGAAAAAATCAAACGGAATGAACCCCAGTTTTACTTTTGGCAAACGTTCATCGGTTTAAAATACTGAATATCAATCATTTTTTTAAAGTCAAAAGTCGTATGACCATAAAACGAGGCAGTCGTATATAGGCTAATATGCCCTCGGTACTAAAATCTACCATGACCAATCAAAATACATCTCCACATCACCCATCACCACCAGAAGCTCCTTCCAAGACCTTCCTGCTTCACTCCTGTGACTGAGGAAGAAGTATCTAAACTCCTGCAGTCCTTTCCAAACAAGCAATGCAGTCTTGATCCAATACCAACCTCTCTTCTCAAACAGTGTGCCTCTGTCCTAGTACCAACTATTTAAAAAAATTATCAATTTATCTCTTTCCACAGGCACATTCCCATCCTCATTTAAAAATTCCCTCAACTCCAATTCTTAAAAACCAAACCTTGACAGAGAAGATCTCAACAACTATCGCCCCATTTCAAACCTGTCTGTCCTCTCCAAACTCACAGAGAAAATCGTTCTTTCCAGACTAACTGAGCATTTGTCAAAAACACCTTATACAACACTCACCAATCCGCTTATACAAAACATCATTCAACAGAAACCGTCCTCACATACATTTATGACAAACTCCTCACTGCCATTGATCTCAACGAGTTACTGGTCTCTGTCTCCTTGATCTTTCTGCTGCCTTTGATACTATAGATCACAAAATCCTACTGAAACGCCTTTCCTCTGGTTTGGAATATCTTCTGTAGCTCACCGCTGGTTCCAATCCTATCTCCAATTTAGATCCTTTCAAGTTTCATGCCAGAATCAAACTTCATCACCCTCCGATCTATACTATGGAGTACCACAAGGATCTGTCCTTGGACCGGTTTTGTTCAGTCTCTACACTACCCCACTGTCATCCTTAATCAACTCTCTCAAATTGAATCATCAACTTTATGCAGACGACACTCAATTATTTCTTTCGTTTACTCCATCTTCCTTTAAGGCATCAATCTCTGAACTAGAATCAGCATTTTTGTCAATCTCATCGTGGATGTCAGCTAATCTCCTTGCCCTCAATCCTCCAAAACAGAATTTCTCTTATTTGGACTGCCACAACAACTGAAAAAATTGAAAATCCCACACTGATTTTAGCCCCAGATACAATAATAACCCTGTTCCAACTGCAAAAATCTTGGATTTACTTTTTGACTCCTCCCTAAATTTTGAAGCTCACATATCTCAACAATCAAAACCTGTTATGCTCACATTCGTGATCTACGTCGCCTTCGCCCCTACCTTGATATTAAAACTGCTTCCCACTATTGCCACTTCAATAGTTCACTCTAAGTTAGACTACTGCAACTCACTGTTTCACAATCTTCCAAAGGCTTCCATATGTAAACTCCAATCGATTCAAAATGCCTTAGCTCGTGCAGTAACTAAATCGTTTAAATTTTGCCACATTACACCATTACTCAAATCTCTCCACTGGCTCAAGATAACAGAACGCATTGAATATAAATAAAATAATATCGATGACTTATAACTCATTCCATACATCAAAACCAGTCTACCTAAGAAATCTGATAATTCCACAACAACCTGGATCTACTAGATCCTCTTCTCAGACGTCTCCTTCGACCTCTGAATCAATCATCTCAATCAAAATTTGCAATCGTGCTTTTTCAATCCGGGACCTGAGCGTTGGAACTCAATTGAATATCCCTTCGTTGTCTAATTCAAAGCCAAATAACAAACTCTGAGTCACAATTTTCTCCCCTTCCCAACATCTCCTCATGAAAGTCTTTCCAAACTAAAATCATTTCTCTTTGCATAAAATCATTTCCTCCATAGCTTTAGAAATCCTGCCCACTGGGGTGAACTTGATTAAAAAATGACCCGGAATGAATGACCCACCTTTTACTATTGCTAAAATTTGAGATTGAGCGCACTGGAATCAATCAGCTACTTAAAAAGTCATCTTTTCGGAAGACCATTAGAAATTAACGAGATTTTCATATATATTAATATACTTACTTACTTTTTTCTCGATGAACTCATGAAAAGATTGTCCGGAGACATTAAGAAATGGTGTGGTTAACTCTCGTCGGGTTCGAGGTGCGAAAAGATCTTTGGAAGGCGATTGCGTTGATTTTATACATGCTGTGCTGTGTGTATGTATGTATACATATTATGTGCATGCTGTGGCGACTCCACCTTGGAGACCTGGGGGCTCGTGCTCATCGTGCCTCTATTGAATGTCTGGTCCCAGTGTCTCCCTGTTTGGATCCTATACTTACTACTACATACCTATCAACAAATGGTTGGCCCCATGCTTAGAAGTTGCCCCCAACGGCCCCCCATTTGCCAAAACCTGGAGCCGCCACTATATATACATATATATGTTACAGTCAAATTGTGAAACTAGTGATTTCACGAAATCCCTAGCAAAGTTAGTGATTTCGTGAAGTCACCATTTCACTTAGTGATTTCATGAAAACACTAAAAACTTCAGGGATTTCGCGTATTTACTGAGAAAGTAAAACCGAAGTTTCAGTGAAACTGTGAAACTAGTGATTTCTTAAAAAATTAAACTGAAGTTAGAAAATATACGAAATTCCAAGAGTACTATAGAGTTCAGGAAGTCGGTATTGTCTCCCTGCATTTTGACTAATATAGCTGGAAAGAATGGATCAGTCAAAGCATAGAAAAAAACAGTTAGGGTAAACAGTGATTGACACACGACACCTGTATTATTAGTCTGGTGCAGTGACTGGTCGCAATTATTAAGCATCTAACTCTAAATAGGCAAGCTGGCCTGTCGATTCTGCCAGTTAAGGTTTGAAAATGGCACAGTCTAGATAGGAGAGCTGCGAGGAAGAATTGAATTTAGGAAGAAGTTATCTTGAAAAGTATGAAGCCTGTCAGAAAGAGGTAAATGTAAACTTGAAATATGAACACCGTAGTTATACTTCAATTTCTTGTGCATATTAATAATAAAGTCGTAGTTATAACTGACCTGTGGCGATGTGGAGAAATTTATTAGGAAAAGAAAATCACCTGAAGACAGATCATTCTACTTCGCTACTATAGAAGACACCTGCGACATCATTAGCAAAGCACACGTAGCAACGGGTCACGGTGGCCATGACAGGATGCTAAAAAACCTTGCCAAAAATTATGCCAACATACCGGATTGAAGATGTTGAACTTTTCAAATCCTTCTGTCTCGTGTGTCAAGAAAAAAGAAAGCGTTCCAAAACCACCGGCGTTGTCGTAAAACCTACCCTATCTAAAGAATTCAACTGGTCGGGAAATTGGCGCAGGCACTATGGGGAGGAGCACGAGGAGGCCGGGCTCTTATAGGGGTTGGGACCGGTCGTGCGTTTGGCGCAAAACCGCTGAGGAATTTGGGGAGTGTATAGGTAGTGTAGTCGAAGATAGTAGGCCTACGTGATTGTTGGAAGAACTCTTATACACGGAGTTCTTTTCTCCTCAGATACTTCTTCTCCCGAAAATGTCGATGTCACGATGTGCCCCCCTCTTCTGGAATCCTGGTTACCAGTGATGGGCAGAGGCGGACCGAGGGGGTCAGAGGGGACATATGTCCTCGGGCGCCGAGGTGAGGGGGCGTCAAAATCGGGTATTTGGCTAAGTGAAATGCACAATAGGCCTAAAGAAGAAGAAACACGTGTGATGACCTTTTTTTTGCTCGTCAGCACTATGTGAAGAGGGGCGCCGTAAGAGCTGAGGGGCGCCGAAAATAATGTGAAGACCTTTTTTTTGCTCTCGTCAGCAATATTAGGGGCGCCAAAAGTACACTTGTCATGTGACCTCGTGACGTTGATCGAGTTCTTCTTCTTCCTCTTCTTCTTCTTCTTCTTCTTCCTCTTCCTCTTCTTCTTCTTCTTCTTCTTCCTTCTTCTTCTTCTTCTTCTTCTTCTTCTTCTTCTTCTTCTTTAACCTTTCTCGTTCCGAAGGTTGGTCGCACTATGGACTATCCCTTTCCACTGAAGTCTGTTGTCGGTAGCCCTGATGGCTTGGCATGTTGTGTGAGTCCCGTCCAAGTACGGATGTTATCGAGCCAGGTTATCCTCGGCCTTCCTTGAGCTCTTCTTCCAGGAATTGTACCTTGTATGATCTCTTTCTCAAGACAATCCTCTTGCTTCCTTACCATGTGCCCAAAATATGCCAATTTTCTTCTTTTGACGCTATTCAATAAGTCTCTCTGATATTCGGCTTTTTTCACTACCCATTCGTTGGTTCTTTTCGCTATCCAATGGACCCTAAGTATTGTTCTTAATCCTTTCAACTCGAAGGCCTCTATACGAGTTTCATCCTACAGTGGTTCTCACACAGGGCAGTCCCTACTGAACCACTTTAAACCTTGTTATATTATATATATTATTATATTATTTGCTAATGTCCCGCTCTCGCAGCCATATGTTGCTATTGGCCAAACCAATGCTTTACACAATCGCATTTTCACTGTAGGCCTTTAAGTGATATTCTGTGGTTTTTCCATATTTTAGTCAAGGAGGCATTTGCCTGCTCCTCGGGCTTTTGCCAGGCGTGATTTCACTTCCTTCTCAGTTCTCACACATTCGATCGAGTAAGTAAGTAAAATCACATGAATTTCCGTAACGCCTTACAATTTAGGAGTAAGTAAGTAAGTAAAATCTCGTAAACTTATACAGCGCCCGGCATGGTAAGTAGTACAGCAGTAGCTGCTTATTCTTATATGCGCTTAATCTTTTTGATATAGCTATAGACAAGGTGGTTTGTCGGCCGGGTAAAGGTCAGTAGGCCAATATCTATATGAAGACATTAAGCTAATAGGAAAAATTTGTTCGTAGCCTCGATTTGTTCATGTCGTTTGATCTACAGTGTTGAAAGAGTCTATTTAGAAATTTAGAAAGAGTTCATTGAGACTCGAATGTCTTAGAAAGTCGTTAAATCTAAGCAATGCATCTTTGTATGAAAGTCTAAATACAAAGCTCCATTCTCAAAGCAATGTTTTGGAACTTGGAATAACAACTTTCACGTCATTTGAAAGATATCTTTCGAACTGTAACCACACAAAAGTTTAATATTTGTCAAACATTTAATTTCGCATCTTCGAAAATGTTCTTAGCAGTTTTCTTTTGGCTGGTCAGCACAGGATTGAGTGAAGAAACCGAATCATATCGTAAATCGTAAGAATTTTAACTTTTTAAATATTAGTTTTGTTATTGTCGCTTGTGAATTCACCACTTTCAAGGCGTATGGCATATGGTATTTGGGTCGGTCCAACAGTTGGTGCAATAGGCAGTAGGGTGTAGTGATGTCAGCTATTTTTACGCACATTTCAGGTTTTGTACAATGAATTATCCTGATTTTAAATATGAAAATAATTTTTCACTGCAACAAGTGGAACACCTCCTTTTTACCACAAGAAATGTCCTTCAGTTAGAATTTCGATCTGCTAAGTTCACTTTAAATGTTTCGCACATAAAATCAATATTATTTTGATCATGAACTCAATTTGTTCCCTTAATGTAGAGGCCTAAGTTGTATAATTTTTCTGGTGGTTGCATACTGTTGATATGATATTATGCTATTAAAAGTCATTAAGAGCGAAACTTATTTAGTTCCTCCATTATTATTTTAAAGATGATAAATATCATCACAAAGTGACGTCGACAACTGTTGAGAGGGGCTATCAAGGCAACTCCTATCAACAATGAAGAGAAAATCATCTAATATTTTTGATGGGCAAAAGACAAGACACTGGTGAGTGAGAAAAGGGCACAATTAGTGGTATCATGGGGGCCAATCATTTGTTGTTTAATGTATTCTATATATGCCATTTAACACCGGAACAAGGCACAGGTCCTAAATGCTGATAGGACACAGTACAATAGAAGAAATGGGAATCTCAAATAAGATCATGGGCAGTTGGAGCCGATAGGCTAGTAACACTGGGCACCGCGGTGGGGCCAATACATCTGTTAGAGCGTCACACTGGTCGGCCTCTGCAGTGATGTTGTTCTTTAAACAACGAGATAATTTCCCGCCACCTGTGCCAGCACTTTGGTCCACTGAAGGACCCACATTGTTGTAAAGAACGTTCGCATTGCGATACTTGCGCATTTAGTTCCTCCATTATTAGTTTTAAAGACCGAGATAAATGTTGTCGATCATCACAAAGTATGGAGGGCTCGACAACTGTTATCAGCTATTAGAAGTGGGAGCATCAGTGACGATTTACTGCAGGAAAAACCTGGGCCCATATCTATGACCAGATGGCTCACCACTGCTAGTAGAGTATGTCGGCTGTATGTGGCAACAGTGCAACAATACAGTTGGTTACTTAAAAGTCATCCGTGCTTTATCAGCTATAGTCTTAATCATAACCCAATAAAAGGTAAAGGTAAAGGTAGTCCCATACTCGAACGAGCGTAGGGTTTCCGGCGCTGATCTCCGGTTACTAGGCAAGCAGCGACGCAGGTGGCTTACGCCATTAATCTAGAGTGGGTTGCCATTACTTTCTCTAGACCTGCGTTTTACCTTCGCAGCTTAGCGCTGCTACCAATTTATCGACGCCTGAGCGATGAACGGCTTGGTTGGCCGCCGGCACCACGATTAGATCCCGGGATGGTCACCCATCCAGGTACTAACCGCGCTCGACGTTGCTTAACTTCGGTGTTCTGACGAGAACCGGTCGCACAACGCCAAATAGGCCGAATCATAACCCAATATCAAATCCAAAATGCGCGCAAATGTCGGCGCACAAGTGTCGTCGCGCAAATGTCGGCGCGCAAATGTCGTTCGCGCATTTGACGGGTCACCAATGCACACCCTCACTACTGTAATACATGAAGCATAGTCGAATGAATTGTATAATGTATATCTATCTGCTAATTGATTAGCTTAAGTCTAACAGTAGGCTAAATAGGGCCATAAGTCTATTATCATTGGGCAGCATCTTTATATTTCCAAAATTCTCTAGATTTGTTTTCTTAGGTTCAAGATTTGATTTTATATTGTTTTGCGTTGGTCGATTTTCGAAAGTGCGAGGCCAATATTTTCCTAAAGGCTTCTATAGAAGTTTTTAGTTATTCATTTGAATTTTCTCAGGTTGACTCCACAAGTTGGAAGGCTCGAGCCTCCTCTGTGCAGAGCCGCGGGTGCCCATTTGCTCGCCGATAGCATTTGCCTATTTTGCGAAGGTCGCTCGATCATTGGACTGTACCGTTGCTATGAGCGACACCATCCTTTCCAACTTCTTACAGTGATTCATGCAGAAGAGATTAAGAAACCATACAGGAGTCTCTTCTGGTGAAAATTCAAACTTCTTTTACGTTCTAGATGACAAGAATTATCCAGAAGAACTCATTTGGAAAATACAACTGGACGATAACAAACATTCAATAGTTGCGTCGTTTCTTGTAAACTCACCTTGGTCAGCAGCCATTACTCTTTCTTCTGGCGGGGATCTAATTGTGCTTTACGACGATCCAGAAATTGAGACATTTCGTCTTGTCATTTATGAATCCAGAGGTACAGTCAGGGAGAGCTTTACAATAGGTCAGTATTCGCCTGAATCGCAGCTGATAACAAGCCTGTTGATCTTTGGGAAACATACTTTCATCGGCGGTGAGACTTTCGGCAATGCAAGAAACGAACGATGGATTGATGTATGGATGACAGAGAGACTGAAGGCGGGAACAGATGAGAGTCACACCATTTGGAAAAGTTCACCTCGACTAGTCAATATTTCAGTAATAGAAAATGGGAATACAAAATCGATAGAGGTAGAAGAAGAAAGCCATATATCATTGCATTCAGGATATAAATCTAAAACTTCATTCTTTGCTTGCTCGTTTTATTAGACGGCGGTCCGTGAAGATCAGAGCGTATGAAGATCTTAATGAGTATGTTCTTCGTGAATTCTACTTGTGTTCTGATGCTTCGAATTGGTGCACAAGAAGTGTCGAAGTGTTTAGACAAGACAAAGCATGGGAAAACTGTGAGTTGTCTGCTGCGATAAAAGCGAAGAAGTTAATTCTACTTCAATATTATCGAGATTTTCTCGAGATCTACAGCGTTCCATAAGAAACAGCGACTTCATTTTACTATTATGACATGCCTATTCTCTAAGACACTAGTGTCTCGATTCATATTCGTGCATCAGCATTGACTGAAACCTGCAGTGAATAAAATGGCAAATTAGAGCAGTGTTTTCAACCGGGATGATGCTGCTGCTGATGATGATGATGATGATGATGATGACGACGACATTGACGAAGACGACAATAATAACGATGATGATTATGATAATGATGATGATGATGATGACGATGATGAGTCGACTAAAGCTACAGTTAGTGCCACGTCACGTCAACCGAAGTTGACAAATAACAATGACGTTAACGTTGGTAATCGCAATTAATTGGCTGGACGATGTTTAAATGGGCGCGCGGTGGAACAGTGGTTAGCGCACTGGTCTGTTAATCTTGAGGTCCGCGGTTCAAATCCCGGCAGCGGCAGAAACATTTTGGTTCTTTCAATCTAAAGCTCCATCAGTCGTCTCGGCTGAGAATGAGTACATCAGGAGTTAACTCAGTCGAAGGAAAGACGGTGAGGGAAAGGCTGGCAATCCGCTGTCATTCAGTTTCACGCTAGCCTTTGTAGTAACTTTGTGTTCGGATGTTTGTCCCCTCATTTTTCTAAACCCTCCATTCTTCGTCCCATTCCCCTCTCCCTCCCCTCTCATTCCTCTATCTCCTTCTCCTCTATCTCCTTCCCCATTCCTTCTCTTTCTCACTCCTCGTCCTCTCCATTTCCTACTCAGGCCCTCCGAGAGAAATTCCGGGCCCCTGTGCAGAATGGGCGACGGGCCCTTGAGAAGTATTAATTTTTTGACGACCTTTTTTTTGCTTGTCAGCCGTTTATAAAGTGTTGACGAACTTTTTTTAGTAGCACTGTGTCCCGGGCCCCCTTGTGCTCACCGGGCCCCTCTGCTGAGCTAACATCTTAACCATTCTTTAGCGTTATTACTCATTTTATTGTTAATTCTACATACTCATCATCGGCGCGGGCCCCCTCCAGACCGCCGGGCCCCTGTGCAGTTCCCCCCTGCCCCCCTCTCGGAGGCCCTGTTCCTACTACACCACAAAAGATTTCCCCCTTTCAGTTCCTTCCCTTCTCTATCCCTTATCCCCGGACCCCTGCCCTTCCCTTACTTCCATCTTTTCTTTGTCCCACCATTCCTCTTTCATTTCTCCATCTCCTCCTCCATTCTCTGCCTTTCCAATCTCACCCCCTTCCTATCTCCCTCCCTTACTCTTAGCCGCCTTCACTCCCTCCTTCATTCTACTCTACACAAACTGGATATCATTGACCGACAGAATTCAGATATTCTATTATTCTTACATCATATAACTCAAGGTCATGTTCTGGTATAGTATATTATAATGACTCCCATATAATAATAACTCCCCCCTCATTATTATATATATATAATAATGACTCCCCCCATCATTATATATATATATATAATAAAGACTCCCCCTCATTATTATATATATAATAATAACTCTCTCTATATAATAATAACTCCCTTAGTTTTTCAGAGCTTCCGAATTGTTTGTAGCCACCATCACCACCACCACCAGCACCATTCACCATGATCAGTGTTCTTATTTAGAAACATTAGTAATATCATAGATGTTTTATGTAGCGGTTTGGAATATACATTCATAGAAGAAGCCTTCATTACTAAGTTAGTAACGTTTATTAATGCAATTCAGTTCTGTTTTGCATGTTTTGTATCTGTCATTGCTGTTTTTTTCATATAATTTCATGTTATTCCAATAACGAATTTTCACTTATAATATATATATAAAGTAATTAGACTTTTTCAATTCTAAAACTTCATATTTCCCTTCCAAGACATTTAGAGCTTGCTGTGTGCATAAACCTCTCATTAAATGTCCAGCATACTGTGTTTTCCTTTTAGCAATCTCTTTCATCAGGGTCTTTCTGTTTCCATTCTCTTCAAAAATTCTTCATTACTTATTTTATCCTTCCAACTGATTTTTAGCATCCTTCTGAAACACCACATTTTAAATGCATCAATTTTCTTTTGCATAGTTTTTTTATTGCAAATAATTAGGCCTAACATTTAAAATTGAATTTAGTGGCGATAGGCCTACTTCTTCTGGGGAGTTATTATAATATGAAGAGAGTTATTATTATGCATATAATAATGAGGGGGAGTCTTTATTATATATATAATAATGAGGAGGGAGTTATTATTATATGGGAGTCAGTATAATATGCTACACCGGTTAAGGACAAGTCATTGGACAAAATGCTAAAACATTTGCAAAAAATTGGGTTTGGAAAAGTCACGCTCCCCGTCATTTTTGTCGGGAAACAGCTAGTTATTAGGCCTATTATTATTATTATTATTATTATTATTATTATTATTATTATTATTATTATTATTATTACTACTACTACTACTACTACTATTTTAAGACAAGTAATCAGAATTATTCTGTTCTCAAAAATCCAATATTAATTGAATGTTGTAGGCCTAAATATACATGATGACTTGACGTGAAACACAATTATAACCAATTACAATAAGTAATTCTAGTGTTGGAGACACAAACAAACAAACAGATGAAGAAAAATTAGAGGCAGTGGAAATCTGGTTTTTAAAAAGAATGATGAAGGTTTCTTGGACAGAGAAAATATCAAACCAGGAAATTTTGGAAAAGGCAAACTCAAGAAGGAAATTGTTGTTAAAGACTATACAGAAAAGACAATTAGAATTCATCGGACGTATAATGAGAAAAAAGACCTGGAAAACTTAGTCACAACAGGTAAAGTGATGGGGAAAAGAGCAAGAGGGAGACAAAGATTGACGTTCATCAAAAACCTGCTATGCGACGTGAAAGACAAAATATCAGAAGTAGAACTGCTACAAGCGACATACGACAGAGAGGAGTGGAAGTCCATGGTCGCCAACGTTGTAAAACAAGGCACCTAAAGAAGGAGAAGAAGTGTTGGAGATCGTTACTGGGCAAAAATGTCTGCAGACAGATCCAACGTTTTCTCCTATTTGGGATCGTGCAAAAATAACCAGAAATAACTTCCCAAAAGGTCAGATGATAAAATTCATAATAACATTTTTGGGAAAATTTTATAGTACAACGTCTCCAGAAAGTCTTGACGAGCAAAAAAAGGTCGTCATAAAGAAAACTCAAACTTTTTGACAAAAAAGAAAAGAGTTTTCAACGTTTTCTCCTAATTTTTCTCCAGGCAATTTTTTATTTTCGTTTTAAAAATAACCAGATTCCGCCAAAAATTACCAAATAACCAGACGAGGCCCAAAAAACCAGATTGGGTAAAAATAACCCACACTGGCAACCTTGTTAGCAAAGCCTACTGCCTCACCTTCAGCTAAATGTTCCCACTTGGAAACGTTGGGATAATAGAGGTTAACATTGCTCAACGTATGGGCACCGCATCATTGGCTGTCAGACTTCGCCTTAATAATTGTTCTTGTGACGCTTTGTTAAAACCAGGATGTTGTCCGTTCACCCGTTGACGCGTAAACCCGAAACAAGGCTGTTGTTGTTGTTGTTGTTGTTGTTCTTGTTAGTAGTAGTAGTAGTAGTAGTAGTAGTAGTAGTAGTAGTAGTAGTAGAAGTAGTAGTAGTAGCAGTGGCGGCTCCACCGGGAGGCCAGAGGGGGCCCGTGCCCCCCTAATGAGAGCCTGGCCCCAGTTGCCCCAGTGGCCCCCAGTTGGGACCCTATACTTAATGCTACATACATTAAACAACAAATGGTTGTCCCCCATGATTAGAAGTTGCCAGCCCAACGGCCCCCCACTTGCCAAATCCTAGAGCCGCCACTGAGTAGTAGTAGTAGCAGCAGCAGCAGCAGTAGTAGTAGTAGTAGTAGTAGTAGTAGTAGTAGTAGTAGTAGTAGTAGTAGTAGTAGTAGTAGTAGTAGTAGTAGTAGTAGTAGTAGTAGTAGTAGTAGTAGTAGTAGTAGTAGTAGTAGTAGTAGTAGTAGTAGTAGTAGTAGTAGTAGTAGTAGTAGTAGTAGTAGTAGTAGACTTCTTTAGCGCCATTGTAGTAGTACATCTGCACCAGTCGATGGTCGCTTCAGTGAATAATCGTAGTCGTGAATCGAGGCTGTAATCCAAAGGTCAGTCCGTACTTCCAGATTCCAGGTTAAGGCGGATATGCAGTCAGGAATAGATGTGTTTTAAGTCTAGACCTGAAGGTAGTAAGACAATCAGTTTGGCAGACCTGTACCTGTACTGTTAGTTGATATAGTATGCCAAAATTTCCGAGGGGATTTGAAAATTCCGTGGGAAAAGGCAATTTTCCCTCTACATTAAACCCTGCAGTGGCGTTGCGTGGGTTACAAGATTCGACCGTTCGTATTATACATGTATATGCCCTACTATATCCAATGATATTATACGTTTTATACGCGTATGGTAAAAGTTCTGTACTTTAAAAACACGTTGCCTAAAATAAATTAACTGAAATGTTAAAATTTAGCTGGAAATCTAATTGACTTGGTTGGAGGAAAGAGGTATGGTTCAGTGCAAAAATACGTAATTGCCAGGGTTATTTCTAGGATTGTGAATTTGGGAGGGGGTGTCGGGAGAATTTGGGGTGTGTGGTTATTTTCTAGAATTCTAGGCTTGTGAATTTGGGGGTGTCGGGAAAATCTAGGGCGTGTCGGAGTTTGGAAGTCTCTACCGAAAAAGTCCGACGAGCAAAAACGTTAATCAAAAAGTCTGCCAAGGGCGTCATCCGGGGATAAAAGTTAGTTTCTCCAATTTGGGGTGTATTATATATATATATATATATATCTCTATATATATATATATATAATTGTCCGAACAAAAATTAATGTGAACTCTCGTCAGGTTCTTCGAAAACGATATTGCGTTGAAGCGCTGTATGGCCATGGACAAACGCTGAAATAGAAAGCTGCCTTCCTTTTGTCTCCGGAAGACTCTGAAATACGACGACCTAGTTGTCAAAAATCTGTGCGTCGAGACTTCATCAAAGGCCAATGGGGATAAATTTGGTATTTTTTCGAATTACTGCTGCCTCAGCAGCCGCACCTTCTCAACAAAGACGTTTGGGTAGGTGGGTGGCAGTATAATATATATATATATATATATATATATATATATATATATATATATCAGTCAAATTGTGAAACTAGTGATTTCACGAAAATCCCTAGCAAAGTTAGTGATTTCGTGAAGTCACCATTTCACTTAGTGATTTCATGAAAACACTAAAAACTCTAGGAATTTCGCGTATTTACTAAAAAAAAGTGGCGTGGCATTACACAATTTCACTAAAATTAATATCGGTCACTTAGGGATTTCATGAAAACACTAAAAACTTCAGGGATTTCGAGTATTTACTGATAAAGTAAAACCGAAGTTTCAGTAAAACTGTGAAACTGGTGATTTCTGAAAAAATAAAACTGAAGTTAGAAAATATACGAAATCCCAAGAGTATTAGAGTTCAGGAAGTCGGTATTGTCTCCCTGCACTTTGACTAATATAGCTGGTAAGAGTGGATCAGTCAAAGTATAGAAAAGAACAGTTAGGGTAAACAATAATTGACACACGACACCTGTATTATTAGTCTGGGCAATGACTGGTCGCAATTATTGAGCATCTAACTCCTAATAAGCAAGCTGGCCTGTCGATTCTGCCAGTTAAGGTTTGAAAATGGCACAGTCAACATAGGATAGCTGCGAGGAATTGAATTTAGGAAGAAGTTATTTGAAAAGTATGAAGTCTGTCAGAAAGAGGTAAACGTAAACTTGAAATACGAACACCGTAGTTATACTTCAATTTCTTGTGCATCTTAATAATAAAGTCGTAGCTATAAGCCTGCTCCAATTTCTATATTCTCAATAAGTATGAAGAACTGACCTGTGGCGATGTGGAGAAATTGATTAGGAAAAGAAAATCACCCGAAGACAGATCATTCTACTTCGCTATACTATAGAAGACACCTAGGACATCATTAGCAAAGCACGCGAAGCAACGGGTCACGATGGCCGTGACAGGATGCTAAAACATCTTGCCAAAAATATGCCAGCATAACGATTGAAACTGTTGAACTTTTCAAATCCTTCTGTCCGTGTGTCAAGAAAAAAGAAAGCATCCCAAAACCACCGGCGTTGTCGTAAAGCCTATGTTAAAGAATTCAACTCCAGATGCCAAGTGGATCTCTTAACGAAGTTAGTGATTTCGTGAAATAACTGAAGCACATTTCCAGGAAATACGCGAAACCCCTAGAGTTTTTAGTGTTTTCATGAAATCACTAAGTGAAATGGTGACTTCACGAAATCACTAACTGTGCTAGGGATTTCTCGTGAAATCACTAGTTTCACAGTTTGACTGTGACATATATACATATGACAATAGTGAAATAAATATGCGACAACAGGGTAATTCTACTGATTTCCATTCTTTTTTAAATTTATCTAATCACACCTTTGGTAAATTGATACACGCGGGTATTCTGATCTGGCATGCAATGCCTATAGAACCCAAAGCTCTATTCTGCTTCAACGTTCTTAGGTTTCGGTCATTCGAAGTACTTGGCGATCATGTTAAGTAAACAGCAAGGTACTGCCTGGCGCTGGACGGACTCCTCCAGAAGACATTCGTGTAATGAAGATACTGTACATTCGACAAGTATAAACCCGCTACTCGCTGATATCTTCCTTTGATTCGGCCTTAATGTGACCGCACCGAGCAAATGCATGCCCCTCCCCCCCCCGTCTCATCAGACCGCCCCGCGTGAGCCGATGCCAAGCAGGTGCTGGCCCTAGCCAGTGCATTTGGGCGTGTGCATCGTTAAGGTCGGGGGTTCGGTTCCTGGTACGCAACGGCGGTACGGTCAGAACAAACGGCGAAAGTACCCGCAATCAGATTCTTCGATTGATTTGAACATACTGGATGGTCTCTGTCTTAAACGCAGTTTCCACTTGAAAACCCATGATAATAATTAATCTGGATCGTCTATAATACAGCAAGCTGTAGGCCTGTGCAAAATCTTTGATGCTTACGATAAAGTATACAATTGACTGTATATTCGTGAAATGCTTCGATTGAATCCAGTACATGATATTGTCAAGAATCGTCAAGTCAACACTCTTTTACACTTCCGTTCTCTAAGAAACCACTGTCCACTTTATTTTGTCAACTGTATATTAACAGAGTGTGTATGTGTCAGTTAGGCTACTGTTTACGAATTATGCTTATTTTATGTTTTCTGCGTTTGCGAATAAAGATTTCTATAACCAGGGGCGCAAACATGGCTTTGTCCTTCGTGTCCTGACACGGGTGTTTTTTGGGAAGGTCGTGTCCCTATGGACGTGGACACACGGGTGTTTTCTGGCTATGGAATAACAAAAACCGTGGTTTATTTTATTGTCAAAAGTCAAAAAAGCAAAAAAGATCATCACCACACTTAAGCAATTTTAAGTAAAATAAGCAAAAAAAGGGCCATCACCTGAGATAAAATTAGGGCACGACCGTTTTTCTGACCAGGTTTGCGCCCATGTCTATAACGCTCTAACTTAGAACAGACGTTATCTATAATTCTATCCGATTATGCTAGTGTCAATTTCTATATCATATTGAAAAAAGAAAAAAGAAAAATGGAAAAAGAAAATGGAAAAGTTTTGAGTCTAGCTATTGCCGCTAATGCAGCGGTTTTCAACCTGTGGGTCGCGACCCCCACAGGGGTCGAATAACGATTTGCCAGGGGTCACCCGGGACCATCAGAAATATGGGATTGTCACTTTTCTTGTTATTGTACAAAATTTCCTCAGTGGTAGTTACGACGTACTAGTTGTTTCACTATAATTGTCATTCGAGGATAGACATATTAGACATGGAGACAATTAAATAATAACGATTTCGAACATTTTGTTTGTCGTAGCATTATTATTTTTAGCAATTTACATTGTGAACAAACATAATTTTACCGTTGGGGGGTCGCCACATAATGGGGAATTGAATTAAAAGGGTCGCGGCACTTTAAAGGTTGAGAACCGCTGCGCTAATGAGTTGGCAGAAAGCAACTATGATGATGATTTAAAATAATGCACTATCGCTAATTGTCGCACCCTAAAGGCTAAAGGTAAAGGTGGGTCCCGTACTCGAGTCCGAGCGTTGGGTTCCCGGCGCTTATCTCCGGCCTCGGCAATCAGCGACGCAGGTGCATGGTATAAGCCATTTACCTGGGGTAGGTTGCCATTACTTTCCCCAGACCCACGTTTTACCTCGCAGCTTAACGCCTCTCTTCATTTTGCCACCGCCCTCTAGCAGGTAAGCCTGAGTCGACCTTAGGGCTGGTGCGGGGATCGAACCCGCGACCTTCTGCCCCATCGTCCAGTGTTGTTACCACTCTGCTAACCTCTCGTACCGTACAAGCAGCAATAATATACTGTGGGCCTATTATTAGCATAGGGGCTTTAATGTTGGTCGGGAATTTGGCGCAGTCACTAGGGGAGGGGTACGAGGAGGCCGGGGTCCTATTAGGGTTGGGGCCGGTCGTGGGTTTGGCTCAAAACCGTTGAGAAATTTTGGGGAGGGTAGGTAGTATAGTGGAAGATAATTAATACGTGATTGCTGGAAGAACTCTTATACAAGGAGGCCTTTTTTGTCGTCGGAGACTTCTTCTCCCGAATATGTCGGACAATGTCGATGTCACGATGTGCCCCCCTCTTCTGGAATCCTGGTTACGCCACTGGACCAGGACGAAACACTTTCAGTAGACCTAAGCGAAACATCAAGTATATTGTCTGCTTAAAATAGTATTGTAGTCTCAGTTGGGATAGGCCATGTTCTGAGAGAGATGAATCAAGCCTATACTAAGAGACAAACTAGAAGGAAAGATGAATGGGAAAGCAAAGAAAGGGCGACCAAGGACATCGATGCTGGAGTGGATGTTCGACACTACGGAAAAAACAAGTATTCAGCCCTGAAGATAAAGGCTCAAGATAGAGAGGAGTGGCAACGCTGGAGTATGGAACCTGTCTTTGGACAGAGCACCTGAAGAAGAAGTCTCCGTTGGTCTGTGGTCTCTAACTGGACACCGAGATGGGTAGATAGAGATAAATACAAAGAGAGAGAGAGAGAGAGAGAGAGAGAGAGAGAGAGAGAGAGAGAGAGAGAGAGAGAGAGAGAGATGAAGAGAGATGAAGAGAGAGATGGAGCTGTCCATTAATTACAGTACGTCAGCCAAAAAGGGTGAGGGTCCAAAAAAAATTTGACAGTTGTTGACAGGGGGTGGGGGCAGTTAAGAGACGTCGACGTCAGGAATTTTATTTTTTACAAATAATCAAAAAGTACGTTGCTTCGTCTTCATGGAAGACACCGATCTCTTCATCTCTCTCTCTCTTCTCTCTCTCATCTCTCTCTCTCTCTCTCTCTCTCTCTCTCTCTCTCTCTCTCTCTGTATTTATTATTCATCTACAAGCAACGTACTTTTTGATTATTTGTAAAATTCATTACAACGGAAAAAAGCCTGACAAGCAACAAAAAAGTAATCATTGCTACCTCTCATTTTGACACTTGATGAGCAAAAAAGGTCATCGCCGCAAAATATAGGCCTAATAGCCTAAACTTTTTAGCGGGACCCGTCACTGACAGGGCCATATTAAGGCGGGGACTGAGAGGGCTGTAGCCCCCCCGGCCCATCATGAAAATAGGTCCACCGATTTTCGAGATAACCTTTTTTTGCTTGTCAGCACGATTTAGAAGGGAGGTAACCTTTTTTTTGCTTGTCAGAGATTTTCAGTATAGGCGACGGCCTTTTTTCTCAGCCCCCCCCTCCGGCCCACTCGAACCTTAATCCGGACCTGGTCACTGATCTTGGGGGGTCAAAAGTTTGTGACATAATTATAGTCTAGAGAGGTAATTGAAAGTTTGACAGTTGTTGACAAGTGGGAGAGGTAAAAATTGCCCAAAAATTGTTGACGTAATCAATGGACAGCCCATAGTCTCAAACACGCGGCCGCGGGCCGCATGCGGCCCGCGAAGGCATTTTATGCGGCCCGCGATGCATTTTGGGATTTTAAAAAATTTCCATCTGTTATTTGTATATATTTCTCTCGACGCCTTTTAACGTTCATGCCATCTTAGCTATAATAAATTCTTACTTACAGTACTTTATTATTCGTAGTCTTTCGAATCTAGTGATTATACACGTACTTCCGGTTTTCTAGTGGAGGTGGTCGCGTTTTTTAATGTAGAGTAAAAAGTCGATTTAGTGAGTTTTTGTACTAAAAATAAAAAGCTCGTATAAATGTCTAAAATATATATAATTTGTAAAACACTATGACTATGTTATTATTTTCGTTGTTTTTTTATACACTTTAACATTGTAACAAAATTCTGGCTTTGCGGCCCTCGGGTTACTGCGGCCCGCTCATGCGGCCCCCGGGCAATTTGAGTTTGAGACCCCTGCCCTAGATGGAGGGAGAGAGAGATTTCATATGGCCATGTCTGATGTCAGGATTTCATTTAGGGATGCGACAGAGGGAGATAGAGATCTTTGTGGTGTGGAATTCCTGAGGAGCAGTAGGAGAAGTAGGAGTGCTTGTAGGTAAAGAGAGACGTGACTCATTAGATTCACTAGGAGTGAAAATGCTGCGTTAATGGAACATATATACTTAATTTATTACAACTTATTTTAATTATTTCGACAAATAATTGTAAAAATCCTGCTATTTCAACAAATTTATTTATTTCCGCGAAAACACAAATAGGCCTAGGGCCTACTAGGCCTATAACACTGGAAATTAATAACTCTAGATAGACTATTAGATGGGCCTATCGGTGCTCAGTTCGAACGTTCACTGCCGTCCTCGAGTGAGAAAACGCAGGCGAAGAATGCAAACAATGTAATCTGAAAATTGGCGCCATATGATTCAACATCGGTAGTTCTAAGTTCTATACTAATATTTTTACAGCAGACGGAATCGAAATAATTATTGGCGATAGTATAGAGAGAGACAGGCAGACAGACAACTAGACAGACAGACAGACAGACAGAGAGGGACAGGGAAAAGGAGACTAGGTAAATGAGACTGCAGGTATACACAGACAACTAGACAGACAGAAGACAGAGGACTGCAGGACCAGGCAGACAGACAACTAGACAGACAGACAGACAGACAGAGAGGGACGGAAGAAGGGAAAGGAGACTAGGTATACACCAGCGAATGAGGGGACTGCAGGACCAGGCAGACAGACAACTAGACAGACAGACAGACAGACAGAGAGGGACGGAAGAAGGGAACGGAGACTAGGTATAACGGAGACTGCAGGACCAGGCAGACAGACAACTACAGACAGACAGAATGAGGGACTGAAGAAGGGAACATGCAGGACCAGCGTTGAGGACTATAGGACCAGCGTTAGGTTATACGGTTAGGTTCCCGCAGTCTGGGTGTGCAATTAACTCAGTCACTTGGGACGTAACGCGTGTAACTGATTAGGCGTTTCGAGAACGAATCGGTAACATATCGACGGGCCGTATGTTGTCCGTTGTTGTTGTTGTTGTTGTTGACGTTGAAATCAAATACGCCATTTTTATTCGTTTGTCTTCAATGTGACGCTGAAATCAAATACGCCATTTTCAGAATTGTACTATTATTTTAATTTTTTGTTCCTTCCTAAAAATTTTGCCGGATGAGCAACGTCATGCCACGCATTTTTTTATATAACGTTGCGCGCGCATTCAACTGCCAACCGTTAGACCCTAAAACCTGAGATTTAGGCCTATAGGTCTATACACGCGCAGGCCTATACTCGGCTCCGCATAGGCCTAATATCGTATCGAATTCTCTCAACACGAAGAAAGTAATTCCTAAATCGTGAACGAGAGAGAATAGCAGTTTAGCGAATGGAACAGTTATACACAATTCAACTGAATTCAATTGTTAGCTCTTCGTTAGGTCTGTGAATGGGTTTCGAAAATGAAAAATCAGCCATTTATACAGAGGCGAGGCGACGGGGGAGGGCAGATGGGGCATATGCCCCCCGGGCGCCGAGGTGAGGGGGCGCCAAAATCTAACAAATAAGAAGAAACTAGTGCGGCGACCTTATTTTTTGCTCGTCAGAAGTATAAGAAGAGGGTCGCCGTAGAGAGTTGAGGGGCGTCGCCGAGACATCGATGTGACGACCTTTTTTGCTCGTCATCAGTGTGTGGGGGGGGGCCAACTGTACACTTTGCCCCGGGCGCCGGATACCCTCGCTACGCCTCTGCATTTTTGTGTATCATGCTTTGCATCATGATCTTCTGCTAAAATGAACAAAGCAATAATAATAATAATAATAATAATAATAATAATAATAATAATAATAATAATAATTTATTTTATTTTAAAAATAACTGGGTTTTAATTGATTTAGTAGGATTTCTCCTGTGTTGAAAATCACTGTCACTCAAACATCTCTCTATACCAAGGAGGGACTGTTTGAAGAAAAATTCGTCACTGAACTAAACTCAGAAAATTGTGGACATCCGCGCAAAAAACAAGCAAAAAAGGTCGTCCGGAGAATTTATCACTGCACAAAGCACAGAAAATTGCATTTTACCACTGCACATTTTAATTTTATCGCTGCACATTTTGTGTATCACTGCACGTTAAAACAGACCCTGGTTCCAAGAGCTGTTTGTCAGCCACACAGCTGCTGTGATTCTACAGAAAAAATCACACAATACGCGATTCAAAATGCAAAGGAGTAGAGATTTTTATCTGGGTCTACATTCACTTAAACACAGTCACGGCATTTCAGTCAGGGGCGTAGCGACGGGGGGTATATCGGTATATATTATATAACCCCCTCCCCCAAAAAAAAGTCAGTCTACCTTAAAGGTTTTTATATGATTTGCATGTGGTTATATGTGGTTTATATGGTTTGTGTGGGTTTTAGTTCGGATTTATACCCACCCAAAATATTTATACCCTCCCAAATCAAATTCCTGGCTACGCCCCTGATTTCAGTTACAATTATATAGTCTAAAGTTATAAATGTATAATGTTATAATGTCTGTCTATGATCACAGTATAATCGCAGTTCTGTCGCGAGAAATGGAATGAAAAGCGATTCAATTTTAAAATCTGAACCCTTTTATTTAAATCACCCATAAGTCTTTTGTCGCCGACTTCAAAACGTGGGAGACTGTTTTTTTATGAGGTGCAATACGAGTGACACCTAGCGACGGATCTGGCCGACAGGTAGAAAGGAAGGGCACAAA